>CM045729.1:46406079-46431079 GCA_024760905.1 Plotosus lineatus | reverse complement strand
TCTTTATATGCACTTATTGCAAAATATATTTATTCAAAACATGTCTCTCATGGTTTAATCTTAAACCAGAATAATGTATCTCACCACGATTATAAAAATAATATGTGCAAAGAAGAGTATTGTTTAAACTCTTTACCTGTGGTTAAGTTCTATTACTACTTAATTACTATTTCTGCTCTTCCTCCTGGTTTCTTAAACGTATCACATATATCAGAGGATGATCTAAAGTATAAGTAAATGGATACAATCAATAAATAATAACATGGGGTAACCAAAAAAATGTCTCCACTGTGACTGCACTACATGGCTAAAAAGAATGTGGACACTTGAACTTCACACACATATATGTGGCCCTTTCATAAACAGGTTAGAGAGCAAAGTTCATTTCATTTTCTGAACTCCTTTATCCTTTTTCAGGCTGCAGAGAGACTCAAGCCCATCCCCGCCAACTCCAGGCAAAGGCAGGCTACACATTAAATAAGTTGCCATACCATCACAGAGCAATCAGGCAAACAAAACCAGTAAAAATGATATGCACACCTAGTGTGGAAAAGGCAATTAACCTGATATGCATGTCTTTGGACTGTAGGAGAAACCAAAGTATCAGAAAAAAAAACAAAAAAACAATGCAAGCACAGGGAGAACATGCAAACTCCACAAAGATATGCCCTCAAACTCCAGACTTTCATGCAGTGATCCGAATGTGCTGCATATTACACCACGGTAATACTCAAGAAACAATTGGTGTTGCAACATGGTAGAAAGCATAGAATTGTGATTAATTACATTTAGATTACAATACTACACTGCTCAGACAAGAAGATTGCACACTGTATTTACATGAAGTGCATTTCCCCCTGATCACAGCATGTAATTTCCATGGCATTGTTGCTCTAGTTGGTTAGGTCGAGGCTCAGCAACATTAATATAGTGATGTGTCAGCTAACAAATTTAATCCGTTCCGAGGGCAAGCACGTAAGGCGAAAAGTTCGTTAGATGAAATGATTATTCCCTTATGAAATAACAGAAAATCAATGAATCCGTTCCAACTCCTTCCAAACTCATACAACCTGCCACAAACACGTATATTTGACCTAATATATTAAAGCTGAACATTTTATAATAACAATTCATGTATATTAACATTAATACTAATTAAGAATGAATAAAAATAAAACAAGAATAAACAATAAGTCAACTCACCTGTCCGATCGTCGACTGTGGCGAAGATGTCACGTGGGCAGGCAGGAGGTGGTGCGGCGTAACAGAGGACGAGAAGGATGAGGAGAATTTTGTGCATGTGTACACTACGAATACCAGTGAGGAAAGGCTCATCGTGAGCTCCCACAAGGCCAGTGCTTCCCAAATAGTTGGGCACCCCCCCTTGGGTGTGAGTGATGCCGGGGGGGGGGGCACGTATGACCCTGGAGAACATGCTTTTTTGCCATACTGTACTGGAATTAAGTGTAATTGCACATCTACTACAGTAGTTGTCAGTGGTGCACTCATTTTCGTGCTATGGTGTAGGAAAAAAGCACCAAGCAAACAATATGAAGTGAACACTATTTATAGTCGCACAGGGGGCGCTGGGTGGGGGGACATGAAATGTTTTTTTTTTTCTTTCGACAGGGGGCGTCAGAGAAAATAATTGAGAAGCACTGCACATTGCACAGAAGCACTGTTCTCGGAGCACGGAGGAATACATGTTGAAGAATATGAGGCTAATCAGCCCAGAAAAGCCATTTCCAGGAGAGTTCGTAAAAAGTGAATTTTTGCTTGTTGGATGGAGTAGATTTTTGTTGAGTTTGAAGCTCGTATCATGGAAAACTCATTATAGGGGACACTCGTTAGACGAGGTACCACTGTATAGCAATAAAATGACGTCTGCTGACGACCTGAATTTACTGAACGAGCAGCTTATCACATCAGTAGACTTTTTTCTTCCTTGATGAATATAAAATATAGGCTCAAATAATGAAAGAGTGGTTCAGGGAGCATAATGGATGTTTTTCACATATGTTTTGGCACCCCAGAGTCCTGACCTTAACCCTGTTGAAATTTTTCCCGATGTGCAGTAGAAGATTTTATGGAGTGCTTCACAATTTTTCTTCATCAATTCCAGATTCGCAAACCCAACACTAGACGGAAATAAAGCTTATGTTAAGTTTGTTGAAACACTGACATGACTGTAAACAAGACTAAAAGCAGAGCAGCAACATATTCACCTGTATTCAAGTGTATTTTTTCCCAAACAGTGTATTTTATCATTTTTTTTTAACATTCCGTCGTAATTACTTTCATAATTTTATGAACCAGTATGGTCTTTTAAAAACAATAAATATGAAATGAACACTTCCGAAGGGCAGTGGTGGCCTAGTGCTATAGGGCGTTGGATCGCTGATCCTAAGGTTGGGAGATTGGGGGTTTGAGTCCCACTCACTACAGGTTGTCACTGACACCCCCCCCCCCCCCCTTCCAGTGCAGCTAGCTGGGTTATCAAAAGCTGGCCATGTCTCTCACTGTCTATGGTGTGAGGCATGTAAAAGAACCATTGCTGACTTTCGACAAGAGTAGCTGCAAAGCCATAAGTGTGTTTCTGCCCTGCGATGGCCTGGCGAAGTGTCCAGTGTGTACTCTGAGCTTGCCCGGAATCAGCTGGGCTGGGCGCCAGCCTCCCCGCGACCCTAATTAGGATTAAGAGGTTACAGAAAATGAACTGAACTGAATACTTCTTTTCATATGGATATGTGCACCCTTCTGTGGCTGCAGCGCTCACTGAACGAGTAATCATCCCCTGTATCTTTTCTGTGCTATTTTATATCCACTACTGATTCTACAAAATGTGACAGCTTGTTTGCTCTACACTTCCTGAAGCAGATCCACAACTTTACAACTAATCAAGCTTTTCTTACGCTTGGAGTCCAGTGCTCCAGTCTTTAGATTTTCACTAGAGCATTCTTTCCGTGTCTTTCAACTTTTCTTTGTAATTTCCTTATGTACACTTGGCATTGCAGTCTCATTCCCTTTTATGGGAATTTGGCAGAGTGGTTCTATATGCTAATTCACCAAACAGGCATGCATTTTCTATTTAAGAAGACAGTGAGATTCATCATTATAATAGCACAACAGCAAACAATCCTCTGGGTTAGGATCACATCACGAATCTGATGCGGACTTTTCTTAGGATCTTTCGTGAGAGTAGATTTTGGAAAACATTTGGTGGATGTTGGTGATTGAGGCCCACAGATAGTTCTGTTTGACAGACAATGTAACAGTGAGTTCGATGTCTTCAAGTATTACAAGTTCTTGCTTAACATCCCTTTGTTTCTGATGTAAAATCATTCCATGCCTTCGGTGTGTGCCTTGTCTTTCTTCCACTCCTGAGCTGCTTATATTTGCATTTCCAACATTTGGCAGACATCCTCATCCAGAGTGACTTATAAAAGTGCTTTGTAGTCTCTATCAACACATTCTCATACTGGTAGAACTAGGACAAGGTCCAAAGGGGAAAAAAATTTTATCAGGGTGAACCCATTTTAAAAATAAGTGAATGCAGGCAGTGCAGCTCACTCACCATTAAAAACAATAATAAAACATCTCTAGGTATTTCTGGGAAGATACACCAGCAGTCTTCCTGGAATTTGTTTCAGGTAATCTGTTGCCATTCCAGTCCTGTGAGACATTATAACCTCCACGCAGAAACCATGTCATGATGAATGAAAAAACACGAGGAGCTAACTTTACTAAGAAGGGAGAGCGGGTATAAAGGCAGACCAGAACAGTACTGAGAGTTGTGGTAGACTGGTGGAAAGTGTGCTTATAGCAGATGTGTATTCCGTTGTCTGTCTTCCTTTCGGCTTATTCCCTTTTACTCGGGAGTCGCCACAGCAAATCATCTGATTCGCACGTTTGATTTGGAAGATTTGATTTGGGTTTTTACGTCGGATGCCCTTCCTGTCACAACCCTTTTTAGCAAGGGACAGAAACACGCTGACGACTTTGCAGCTACTCTTTACGAAAGTCAGCAATGGTTCTTTTACATGCCTCACACCATAGACAGTGAGAGACATGGCCCGCCTTTGATAACCCAGTTAGCCGCACCGGGGGGGGGGGGGGGGGGGGTTAGTGACAACCTTGTGGAGAGTGACACTCGAACACCCAACCTTTGGATCAGCGATCCAGCACCCTATACCACTAGACCACCACTGCTCCTCCCATGTGTATTCCGTTCATTACCGCTAATGACCTTCCTTCCAGGTAAGAAACATACCACCATTCTATAGCACAAATGACCACAAACAGTACCACTAGAGTTTGTGAGGATGTATAGAAGAGTTTTGTGATTGACAGTTTTAAAGCCAGACTGGTGAGATTCTGAGAGGTTTTTCACCAGAGAAAAAAAAAATTATTGCATCCAGCAAGTTCAAGAATTATAATAACAAAGGACTGTGGTATGGATTGCTTTGAGATTCCCTCCAGAATGAACTGTTTCCAATGATGAAAATTATTGTTGAACTGTAAATCTCTTACATGATAGATCTTCAAAGTTTTCGAAAATTTACCTTGAAGAACATTATTTTGAAATTGTTTCACAATTTGCAAATGCAGAGTTTTGCAGATTGGTGAACCCCTTTTTAATACTCAGTTTGTTATTGGGTATATAATATGTTATTATAAATATGTTACTGACCTCACATCATCATCTTCCTCCACTGTCGGGTCGTGGGGGCAGCAGCTTTAGCAATGAGGTCCAGACGTCTTTCTTCCCAGCCAATTCCTTCAGCTCTTCTGGGGGGATGCCGAGGTGTTCCCAGAACCTGTAGAGAGACACAATCTTTCCAGCGTGTGCTAAGTTGACCCAGGGTCTCTTCCTGGTTGGACATGCTAGAAACACCGCACCAGGGAGGCATTCTAACCAGATGCCCGAGTCACCTCAACTGGCTCCTTTCAATGTGGAGGAGCAGCGGTTCTACTCCGAGCTCCTCTTGGATGGCTGAGCTTCTGACCCTATCTCTCAGGAAGATCCCGCCACCTTGCAAAGTAAGCTCATTTTAGCTGCTTGTATGCACAATCTTGTTCATTCAGTCACTACCCAAAACTTGTGACCATAGGTGAGGGCTGGAATGTAGCTCAACTGGTAAATTGAGAACTTTGCCTTGTGACTCGGCTCCCTCTTTACCATAATGGATCGGTACAAGCTTCACTTTGCTGCAGAGGCTGCAACGATCCGCCTGTTGATCTCCACCTCTATTCTTCCCTCACTTGCGAACAAAACCCCGAGATACTTGAACTCCTCCACTTGGGACAGGATCTCATTCCAGACCTGGAGCGTGCATTCCACCCTTTTTAGGCCGAGGACCATGGCTTCAAACTTGGAGGTACTGATTCTCATCCCGGCTTCTTTGCACTTCGCTGTGAATCGCTCCAATTAGAGCTAATGGTCATGGATTGATGAAACCAAATGAACAAGGTCATCCGAAAAAACAGAGCCAAGATCCTGTGGCCACCAAACCAGAACCTTTCAATGTCGCAGCTGCGCCTAGAAATTTTGTCCATAAAAATTCTGAACAGAATCGTGACAAAGGACAGCCATGGCAGACTCCAACCCTCACCGGAAATGAATTTAACCTATTATTACCGATTCAGAGCAAGCTGTATTTCTGGTGATACCAAAACCGAATGGCCCGTAGCAAAGGGTCTGGTACACTGTACTCCCAGAGCACGCCCCACAAGACACCCTGAAGGACATGGTCAAAAGCCTACTATAAATCCACACAACACATGTGGACTGATTGGTCAAACTCCCATGCCCCCTTCAGGATCCTGTCGAGTGTATAGAGTTAGTCGAGCGTGCCGGGGCAGGAACCAAAACCACATTGTGCCTCCTGAATCCGAGGTTGAACTATTTGTCAGATCCTCCTCTCCAGCACCCCTGCACAGACTTTCCCAGGTAGGTTGAGGAGTGTGATATCATGATAATTGGAACACACCCTCCAGTCCCCTTTTTCAATATTGACCTATTGCCAGTTAACCAAATTAGCTGCAAAATGTTCCTCCAGTGGTTTCTTTCTTCTGAGACCTGTTGTTACCATGAGATTCAAAATTGGATGATATTTTTCATGAAATGGTAAAATGTTATATTTTCATCTTTTCATAGGTTTTATTCGATATTCTTGTTCTATTGTGAATAAAATACAGCTTTTTGAGATTCAAATAATTACATTTTATTTACACAGCACCCCAATTTTTTTGTAATTGGGGTTCATTAAAACAAGATGAGGCAGGAGTTTCATGTTGTCCACATGCCTACATGGGTTTTCTCCAGTTAGTCTGGTTTCCTCCCACAGTCCAATGACATGAACATTAGGCTAATTGCTTCTTTTAAATTGCTCCGAAGTGTGAATGTGAATAATGGTCTGGTGAGCTGTCCAGGCTGTACCCCGCCTTGACCCAGTGTTGGCTGAAATAGGCTTGGCAAATGAGCGAGAAAATGAACAAGTTGAAGTTTATAAATTGAAGTAAAACGATTCATTAGCGATTACTGAACTTCTTGTGTTGTTTAGCATAGTCAGCTGCAGTATATGAGCCAAGTGATACAATAATGCAAGAGAGATAACAGGCTAAATCAAACTGATATTGTGAACTTTTATCCTGGTCCATATAATGTTCTGTAAGCATTGCCATGCACATTTATTATAAAAAGCAATGGGTCACAGCACATGCCCATGCTTACTCTACTTTGAGCTCCAGAGGCCATGGGTTGATACTGATGTCAGAAAACATGATGAAAGCATAGAAAGATAAAAGGTAAGAGTCCTTAAACCAATGCACCTGAATCACACAGAACATCAGAGAATACCAAATCATTTATATGCTTATGTTTCTCTGTGTCAGACAGGAAGAGACAGGGAGGCGAAGGTGAAACTCGTTTACTGATCCTGAGATGCAGTGTGAGTTTTCTGTGTGTCTCTGTATGTAGCAGGTAAACCTTAAGCAAATGGTAACTAGTCTTAAAGGAAAGAAGCCTGGTCTGCTGAGTAATATGCCTCCACAGGGACATGGGAATAAGGAGGGGGAGTAGAATGGCAGGGGAACGTGGGAATGTGGAAGCTTTCAGGCTGCTCAACAGATAATAATTTGCATGAGTTGATGGTTTTGTAGCTTTGTGAACACCAACATGAACACAAAGAAATACAGAAGTGATCGGAATGAATTATAGATGATCTTCTTCAAAATAAAGGAAATGGACATTCCTCATCACATGTAAATCAGTTATTCATCCTTTATTAAATAATAATAATAATAATAATAATAATAATAATAATAATACCCATAAAAAGACAATATTTCTGTACAAAGTCTACAAACAGGAAATTTCAAATCATCTGACCAGTGCCGGGATTTCCACATCTTTTGGTGTTGGCCCCCTGTCCCAGACAGAAGAGGTAATACTTTCACAGCTCTGCAGCAAAGCTAACACAGGTCAGAGCTCCAAGGCACTTGGAAAAGAGTCAACAAAGTCCAGTGACAACAGAGCTGGAAATACATCTCTCCCTCTTTTTGTTCTTTCATTCTCTTACTCCCCATAAAACAGTGAAGCAGTTCTTATCTGTTTTTGCTTTCAGCACTTCCTAATCAGTCCACTTCACCACAATGCTGATGGATCCCAACATGCCGCTGTAGGGTACTGTGGGGGCAGCTCGTGCGTACAAAGAAGAGATTTCAGCACTTTTTTTAAAATCGCATTCACTTTCTCATTTCACATCAAGACAAACATGCTGTCAAATTTTATCCATTTTTCTGTTTTACAGCAAACCTGCACTTGTGGTTTTGTTGACCTTTTGCTTTTCAACAGCTCATAATGTGACATTGTGAGTGAAAATGTGTGAAATGAAAGAAAGCATAAGGCCCAATTTCACCAAGGCCCTGGAGGTTTAAAACCCAAGAACTGGTGTTTCTCAATGGCTCTCCTCCAAAGACAATTTGCTTAAGGCTCACTTGCGGGTCCATATAAGAAGATGGGGATATTTATCGGCTTCCTTAATGAAGTCTCTCATTCCTTGCCAACAAGTCTTTTTACTTTAGGGTATGAAATAAAGGAGCTAGGATGTAGTGAAGACCGCCTGTCTGGGGGCAGAGGAGTCTCATCTTCCCCCACATCTCCATTACTCGAACTCGGTGGCTCTCAACTCTTCGCAATCCATAGGTTGCAATTAAAACAATGCTTCAATGGGTTACACAGCATCACGCCATGTATATAGATTCAACAAACAAAAGCAAAAGAACACCATAGACAATCTTAATACTTGAATCTAACTTACTGGGCCAAAAGATTTTCTTCCAAATGTAATAGAACATTTGGGTTTCTTCATCTACCCGCTTTTGATAACAATGAATCACAACAAAAACAGACTGAACATAAGTGTAAGACTATCTCAAAAAAGATGGCAGAAGAATGGCTATGGTACAGAGCAATAACTCAAGCAGATGTGAATAAAGACACAGGTCTAAAACTAAACAACATGTCCACAATCTTCTAGACCACGTCTTTCACAAAATGGAGGCCAAGACTTCACAAGCAATGATCCGTATACAAAGTTCTAGTGCCACTCACTTCTAACTCCCATTAACCACTTAAATTTTTTTTATGTTTACAAATCTATATTCATATACACTTTTTAAAAAAAAAAAAAATTTAGTTCATTACTTTTTTTGGGATAGGCATTCAATTGATATGTGTCGATATTTTCCCACAGTCCTCGGGGAGCACCTGTGAATCATGTTGGCGAATTAAGAGATCTGCTTTTGAGTGGCAGGTGGGCCATTGGCAAGAAAGTGAGGTTCATTCACAGTTTGCGATCGAGCCATTAAGGAGGCTGAGATAGTTGCAGCAAAAGTTCAGGCCTCTGAGCAGCAGCGTTGCTGGTTGATCACTTTTTGCTTGATACCATCATATAGCTCAAAGTTGTAGTTCTCCAGTGTGGTGGAACTCCTCGATGATAGGCCATTGTAGGAGCAGGTGCAGTAAAGCAGCAGGCCGGCACACACGGCACCCAGCAGCACACCCAAAGAGCTCATTACAATGATGGTGACCAGGATGGGATCCAGAGTTAACAGCCAGGCATTGTCCTTCTCAGAGACACGTGTGACTGGAGGACTTCGTGAAGGTTCAGGTGTGCTCCATGCAGAAAATGAGAAACCTATGAGCATAATATGAGGTCACCGTCAATCACATTCTCTATTTGAGTAGAAATATATAGCACCAATTATGTTTGCTTCTATGACTTCATTTCATCACAAGGAAAAAAATATTTTCTGGCTACCACCTTTGTTGGCTAGCTTAGATTACGGCTAACATAAAGAGTGTGTGTGGCTCTGAGTGGAAAAACAATAATTAGCTAATTTGATAGAACAACATACTGGACACCCACAAATGTCTCACTAAAAACCTTATTATATAAAATCATTATATTAGTATTAATAATAATAATAATAATAATAATAATAATAATAATAATATGATGATGATGATGATGATGATGATGATGATGATGATGATGATGATGAAAGGATTTACCTTGATCTAGGCGATTTCGGTCATGATATAATGGATGGTTTCCAAATTCGACAAGTCTTCGCTCTGAACAGAAAACAAAAATAAGAAATCATTTTAATGGGGTTCGGCTCCAGAGACTCCGAAGACAAATAAGAGAACAACCTATCATGTTTTTTGTTAAATGAGTGTGTGCTTTGTGCTATGACTCGAGCTCTAATGGCTTGGAAATACAAGTATAAGCAGCCTCAGTAACACACTGTTTATTGGCCATTCAATGAAGCAGAACTGACACATGTGCCGTACATTTTACATTTTAACCACCAACATAATGAAAAAAATGCCATCCACAATCAAATAACAAATATACATAAAATGCAGGATTACTCCATCATAAAAACACTCCAGAAGCAGTTTGTAGAAAAATATCACTTTATTATTACATTCCGCACAACATTTTCCAAGACCATAAAATTCAACAGGCTAAAATATTCCTCATATCTTTTTAAAACAGGCTGAAGTGCAGCACAGAAAATGGCACATAAACAGACGATCCCAATATACACAAAGAGAGGAATCAGGTAGCATACACAGCCGCAAATGTACCAGAGATCTGCGTCTTCAGAGCGTGATGTGAAGCGAAACACAAATATGATACACTGCACCAGAATTTTAAAAAATTGTATTTAAGATTAAACATTAACATTTGCCAAACTATTAATGCTACTTAGTTTGGTTTGAATCCAAATTGTACTCACAGGACAAAGCAGACCTGTATTCTACTGTGACAGAAAATATGACGACCTAAAAGAATATTAAAATGACTTCAACACATCGGGCCGTGCATATGTGGGGGTTTTGTTTTGTTTTTGTTTTGTTTTTTTTTTTGCTTTTGTGCTGAGGCAGGCTCTTGGCACCATGAGGCCAATATACAAACAGGAGGATCTAAGTGCTTTTGCTCATTAATATCATTTGATGGACAGCGAAAGAAAAAAGAGCCAGAGAAAGAATGCTTACGGCAGGTTTAATAAAATGCAATCGACCCATTATCTAATTAGAAATATTTAGAGCTGCATAGCAATTGCACAGGGGCAGCCATGGCTGATATAAAAGCAGACGGAGATCAGATTGTATTTCTGCTAACCTGTGAGTTTCGACAGTGGGAGAATGTTTTTTTTTTTTTTTTTAAACTCGTCGTAACTAAACCATCCAGCACAAGCATTCCTACCCTCATTTTATCATTCCTCCTTCATTTTCATTGATTTGCATTCATTTTCTGATCCATTTAATTCTAATTAGGTTGCAGGGAGGATGGTGCACATCTCAGCCGACTCTGGGTGAGGGTGGGGTACACCCTGGACAGCTCACCAGGCCATCGCAGGGCCGACACTCACACAACCATTCATACTCACGCTCATGACTATGGACGATTTGGAACAGCCAACTAACCTGCTGTGCATGTTTTTGGAGTGTGGGGCGAAACCGGAGTACCCAGAGGAAACCCATACAAGCACGGGGAGAACATAAAAACTCAGCACAGAAATGCCTGAGCTGGGAATCAAACCCAGGACCTTCTTGTTGGGGACGTGCTAACCAATATGCCACCATGCCGCCTCATACATTTACCAAACGGCTTAATCCTGGTGGGGTTACAGGAGGCTGAAGACTATCTCAGCCAACACTGAGTAAATGCAGAGTACACCCTGAACAGTTCGCTGGACCATTAAAAGGCCAACACACATACTCACACACCCACACACACCCAAACACACCCACACACCCTCAGGGGCAATTTGAAGCAGCCAATAAGTCTAATGTGTATGTCTTTGTACTGTGGATGGAAACCGAAGTACCCAAAAGACTCATGCAAGCTCAGGGAGAGAGAGAACATGCAAATTTCACACAGAAACGCCTGAGACTCGAACCCAGGACTTTCTTGCGATGATGCCGATACCATTGTGCTGCCCTGGTGTTTGAAACAGGAAAATAAATACTTTGAAAGCTGGTGTTGTTATTATTATTATAAATATTAATAATATTATTATTATTGTTCTTATTTTTGTTCATTCATTTTCCGAACCGCTTAATCCCAATTAGGGTCACATGGAGGCTGGCTGACGGTGGGCAAGGGCAGAAAACACCCCGGACAGCTCTCTAAGCCATTGAAGGGCAATTATTATTGTTGTTTCTTCATTCATTTTGTTAAGTTGCTTAATCCTAATTAGAGTTATGGGGAGGATGCTGCCTATCTAAACCAACTATAGGCAAGGGTGGGGTACACCCTGGACATCTCGCCAGGCCATTGCAAGCCAACATTCACACCAAGAGGTGATTTGGAACAGCCAAATAGCTGTTTTTGTTATTAGTTTATTTTGTTGATATTGTGCATGTTTTTTTGGACTGTGGGAGGAAACTGGAGTACTCAGGGGAAACCCACACAAGCACGTAGAGAACACGCAAATGCCACACAAACACCCAAGCTGGGAATCAAAACCCATGTCTTCTTGCTGAGAGGCGGATGTGCTAATCACTACTCCACCGTGCCTTATTATTATTATTATTATTATTATTATTATTATTATTATTATTATTACCATCATTAGTAGTAGTAGTAGTGTATTAAAGTAATGAGCCCATGAACTAGAGTCACTGGGAGAATGAAATAAAGTAGCACGGAGAGGGAAATGGGACTCTGGATTTCTTATTGGCACTATATAAGACAAATCAACATCGACATCATTATTTATAGAAATGAGCAGGCACTCTAAAGTAGGCCGGCTTTTTTTTTTTTTTTGCATTGTTTGCTAGATAAAAAGCTTTGAAGCTAGTATTATTACTGCCATCACATAAAAAACACCATTGTACTTTTATCATTAAATCTTAAACAAAAGCCATAATGACAGCCTGCTTTATGCATGACAGACAGGCCCACTTGAATCCTGGCCTCATTACCGTGGCTGTAATTTTGTGAACAAGGATCTAATGGACACAGGGATTACGGGAAGGAAAGATGGAAAACGAACTGAGAAAATACTTGTGTGTCGTGTCTCCCCCCCTCCCGGCGTCATCATGGGTCTGCCAGGTCAGGTGCTCTATCTGGCTGCCTGCAAGCGGCTTTCATGTGCTTTTGTGTTCTTAAGCAAACCCCTTCAGACTCCGGGCCGAACCAGAGCTGGTGTATCTTTAGGCTGACCTCTAGCTTTGATCTCCCTTTCCACTTTTCCACGCATTCCTTTGTGAAGAGCAGATTAATGGGGGATGAAAATGGCCTGTGATTTTTGTAATGGAGGATTATTTTCACCTATTGCCATATGGAGTACATAAGAAGATATTGGGATTTACATTCTCCTTTAATCCCAAAATGCATCTAATGTTATCAAAACCCCAAGAAGCTGCCTGAAGGCTAGCTTTCTTTTATAATGGACGACGCCTGAAACTCTTTATGACTAAAAGGGAAAAATATGTTTATGGAATGTTCATAAATCTCACACTAGGCTGTGGACTGTGTGTGTGTGTGTGTGTGTGTGTGTGTGTGTGTGTGTGTGTGTGTGTGTGTGTGTGTGTGTGTGTGTGTGTGTCTATTATAATATTAAAGTTTTTTCATTTGAACTAATCTTGAATGATTATCCTCAGATAGTCTTTGTGTTTTTAAATAGGGGATTGTAAAAAATAAATGAATTAAAAACAATTTTTGGGCCAATCTAAAGCACATAAAGAACAGACACTTTAAAGCTATCAGAGACTTCAGAATGAACAGGTATTACAGTATGCACATCATCAAACATCAAGATTGTTTTTCCATAGAAACTCATTTCCAAGTATAATCATTGCACAAAAATAATTCTGTACATTTGAGATACAGAGCAATCATAAAGGAAAGCTGTTAGATTTGACACAGTGTGCAGTGTTGAGACATATAGAGTCTGAGTTCTCTCACTCTCTGCAGCGCTATCAAACATGGCGAAGCCCCACCACTGTCAAACATGAAGCAGAGCAGCCAAGCAAAGCACACATTCACAATCACAGCTTGAGTTTCACTCTGCTTCCATTCAAAGCCATGAAAACAGCCTAAAGCAGTCAAAATAGCAACAGGAGTCAACAGACGTCAATTGGCTACCAGAGAACGCTGAACGTTAATCAGTGCATCAGTCATGTGCATATGCATTTCCATTTAGCCTTTCAGTCAGCAACCACCACATATCAGGTTGGTTGGATATAAAAATATTACAGAAAATAACTAGCATAGAAAGTACATTTAGTAAAGTACGTTAAGTATCTTCTGCAAAAAAGTGAGGCTCTCTAGTGACTGGCATTGAACAGCCCTGTGCCACCTGTATATTTAAGGCCAATGATGAGACGTAAAGATTGTGGGTTGCTCGGAGGTGTAAGACTGTCTAAGGCAGGGTCACAAAATGTTTGCATATATAAAAAAAATAAAATTAAAAAAAAAATTAAAAAAAAAAAAAACCTTCAGACACAGATGTACCAAAGCAAGTCACAGAGCTTTATAGACAGTCAAGAAATTAAATGTACACAGACAGATATAAATCTTCCTTCTCCATATGCCCTTCAATTATGAGATAGACTCGTGGGAAGAGGCAGAGTAAGATAAGACGGTAGGTGGAGTGAGTCTGGGACAACATCTGCACCCATGCACCTACATAACACTTGTATATCCACCCACTCAGTTGCGCATAAACATAGACATGAACCATCAAGGCACACAAAGACAAACTCCTTCCAAAAAATAAAAATATAATAAAAATTGTGAATCTGTTACACTGCTGCTTACAAGGCATTTTTAATAAATTTTAATTTCTCTAGCCCCACCCTCATATGAGTGTTTGTGCCTGCATTGGGCAGTCCGCAACCTAAATGCGTAAATGTGACACAGCACCATCCTGCTTCCTTCTTACAGTTTTCCTCACATCAATTTTTTTTTGCTTCCCTCTCTCAGTAGTTCTGGCAGCACTGCACAGCTTTTTTTCCCTCTTGGCAACAGGATTGGTCACAAGCAGTGGATCAGAACCCTGCCAAGTCAGGTTCCCATCCAGTCGCTCTCTCCAGGCAGACCCAGAGTGTGAGAGAAGTGCACGCACGTACAAACACACACACACACACACACACACACACACACACACACACACACACACACACACACACACTTGTGCGCTTGCGTGCGACCCTGGCTAGATGCACCTCTCTTTTCGAGAAACTGCCCTGGAACTGCAAACGCTGCAAAGCTCCAATCAGAATTCACATGGGGCCAAAGGTTCCAAAAGGGCCAAAACTATGTGTTTCTTGCCTTCTCGTCTCCCAATTTAAGCAACTAAGCACTTTTGGAAAGTCTGTGGCACTCAAATGTTTCCAGATGAATTTCTTCGTAGGTCATCCTTGGTGCATAAATCCTTCTTGAAGGGCACTGTGGGTGCATTACTGGGCATCTGTGCCTGTTGGTAGAAAAGAAGCAGCAGAATAATAGCGAAAGAGAGTCTAGAACCCCCTCCATAGTCCCAGTCTCCGTTACTCCTTCTCGACTTAGCACTGAGAGCAGGGCTCGTGTTTCTCCTGTCTAATGGTCAGCATGGGCTCCACTGTGGGCGCTGTAGGAGTGCCACCTGGATAATGGGTGCTGTGGTAGGACACAGAGTGCTGGCTCTTCTTGGCAGCCAGGTGGTAACGATGGCAGCACAGAGCCATGAGGAGTGTGATGGAGGCCAGAAGCACCAGTGCACCCCCTCCGGCTATAACGTAATACCAGTATGTGGGCATGGGCTGCAGGGACACGGTAGTGTCTACAGTAGGATCGCTCATGCCAGGAAGGGCTCCCCCTGGTGGACAGACACAGAACAGTTGGCTTGGGGTAGAGAAGCATGCATACTGCGTTGCTTAATGGCAGCATGGCCGATTTTATTATTTATTTATTTATTTTGTTATATTGGTGTTTGGCTCTGAGTTTCTGCACAGAAACGAAACAGACAGTCGCTGCACACAGACAAGCAGATGTGCATGCATGTTGCCTCTCCCTAGCCCTCTCTATTTAGTACTTGTTCAAGCTGATGCACGTTTTTTTTGTTTGTTTGGTTTTTTTTTTTTAAGATTTTGCTGGACCAGATAAGGAGTTTTGTGCTAACCTGAATTGTAGTTTATAGGGTGACCACAGTGATTTTTTTTGTTCGGCTTGCTTTTCCATGTGTACAGACTCTATCAATTGAGATCGCAGAGCTTTCCTATTTGATCCAATGTTACATAATGATAGGAATGGTCTATAAAATAAATCCAAAGTCTCAGCTAGAGAGAGAGAGAGAGTGTGAGATTTTTCAAAAATTGTGTCATCATGTATGGTGGTGTGTGAGTGAACGCGTGCACATGCATACACTAAAATCCTGATGTGCTCTTATGGAACTTTGTGTGTTGTCTGTTCTTTCATGCATGGATCAGTGCCAGCTTCATCTCCCTCAAGCCAAACTCCTCCATGAACCCCATACAGCACTGCAGGGAAACAACTTGCACGTCTTTCTTTCTCCCTCACACATACAGTGCACACAGACATGCACTGAAACGAGCAAATCCCTGCCACTGACAACCCCCCACCTGCCATATACACACACACACACACCAACATCACTATCTTCATCTAATCTAATTTTCTGTCTGTGAATTCAAAAGTAAAACAGGCGTGTAATTTGAGTTGTCTGTGTAACTGCCTCATTTCTCCAGAAGCTGTCTAAAGATACGGGCAGCCGTTGAAACCAAAGTGAATTCCACTAAGCAGTCAGTCGCATCTTTCTCCCGAGTTGAGAGCACTCCTTATATGGTGCTGAATTCCTCCAGAGAGCCAGTGGGAGAGAGACAGAGAGGGGGAGATATAGTGGATGCAGAGTGAGGGAAACCCAGAGAGGTGGACAGAAGAGGAATATGAATCAGTGGAAGATATATGGAGGGACAGAGAGATAAAGAAAAGCACATGGTGATAGTAGAGGAATACGTCATTAGGGAGCCTGTGCATTAATATGGATTATGACACTGCTGCACTGAGCACTGAAACCAACTGTCTCCATTCCTCACATCCTCTTATGCTGACTCTAGAGCGATAACTCATCTAAATTTACTGTTGAAAGCTGCCGGCTTTGTGCGATATGCGAGGTGAAAAAGTGCTGGTGCTGCATCCATACATACACCCTGATCACCACCACAACACCAACCACAAAACATTACGAATTATTTCACATGAAACATCATTTGCATGCTGGCATACTGTCCATGCTGCGAATGGATGATAACAGTGATGACGCCAGACAGGACACAGACATGTGTCTCACAGACAACAGACTTAATTCAGCCTTGAAACAAACGCATACGTGAAACTTGTACGTTATCTCCAGAACAATAAAGACTCAAAGCTCAACCTATAGATGGTCTTTGACAGAGCAGTATATAGTAGCTGCTGCAAGCTGTGCTGGGTGACAAGCAGGAAGCATAAACATCTGCACAGGAATATGACAATCAGTAGCGTGGGAGCATGGCATAAACACTCACCAGTCATCTCGGGTGGGAAGGCAGGGAAAGGTTCTGAAATCAGAGAAATATACAGAAACAAATTAGAGTACAGACAGAATCAATTACAAGTTTAACCCAGAGCAAACCTAATGTCTGGGATTTATAATATCAACTCTCATTAAGATTATGTACTGATCTATCTTCTTCTTCTTTTCCTTTCAGCTGTTCCCTTCACCGGTCGCCACGAGCGAATCATCTGCCTCCATCTCACCCTATCCTCTGCATCTTCTTCTCTTACACCAACTACCTCCATGCCCTCCTTCACCACATCCATAAATCTTCTCTTTGGTCTTCCTCTAGGCCTTCTGCCTGGTAGTTCCAACCTCAGCATCCTACTACCAATATATCCACTATCATTCCTCTGTACCAATACCAATACCAAATACCAATTCTTTATTGTCAAAGTACTTTTACATACATTGAAATTTGGTTTGTGCTCTGGGCACCTGTCGCCACTGTGCAGCGCCAGTTATTGTGTTGTTCTATCCTTTGATGCTGAGCGCCAAGCAGGAAGCAACAACTGCCAAATTTTAACGTATTATGGTATGATGCGGCCAGATTCGAACTCCGACCTTCCGGAGGATAAAGTGGACGCTCTACCAACTGAGCTAAATCCCCGGTATGTCCAAACCATCTCATGTCCAAACCATCTCAGTCTAGCCTCTCTGACTTTGTCTCCAATAATGGTTTAGTTTTAGTTGGCACAGAATCGTTAAAGGAATATTCACCTGTGTATGTGGACAACTTCAAGCACCAAGTTGTACTGAGGAAAAAAAAAATCCTACCGGCCTTGTTCCTATGAACTCACTTATGATTAAAACCTATGGGCAGTTGTTAAAGTTGGTCAATTAACATTGTTCGGATGAGGACCACACAAATAAGCATTATACTAGCCCTGCTTTGTTTAACTTTACACACTGAAGCAAGACTGTACAAGGAATTGCATTATTAGGAACTTTCCCTGAACTTTTGTGCTGTCCATGTACAATCAGAACTACAAAAGTGCACTGTTAATGGCTAACCACAAATTCCGCCAACTGGACAGGTAGTCCGAGTTAAGCAAATTATACAGCTTTTCAGCATAATTTCCGTGACTTTATGAAGCGCAAAATACATCACAGAAATGGCTATTGATAAGAGTGGTACAGTGGCACAGTGGTTTGCTTCATAGTAAGACGGTCCTGGGTTCGAGTCCCTGGATTGGGTATCGGTGTGGAGTCTGCATGTTGTCTCTCTGCTCATGTTTGTGTCCTCAGGGTTCTCTAGTTTAATCCATTGTCCCAAAACATGCAAACAATGCTAACTGGCTTATCCAGTGTGTTCATATGTGTGAGTGGTTGTGTGTGTTGGTCCTGTGATGTTCTGGATGCCCCTCTTTCGCCCATGCCATCTGAGATAGACTCTAGCCTTGCTGCCATCATAAGAGGAGTAAGTGGTTGAGAAAATGATTGGACGTGTGTGTGAGTGAATGCATGCAGTGGAGGGTAGAGCTGTCTCAGTGATTAACCCTGCCGAAAATATCCTATAGAAATCCTATAGGACTGAAAAGAATGCTGTAGAATTCCAATGGAACAGTGATTTCATATAGAATTTCAAAAATATTCTATAGCAATGTGCTATATGTTCTATAGAACTGCCTACTCTATGGGAAAAAAAAATCTATATTAGCTTGTATAAGTTCTATTGAACAGCAAATGTCTATTGGCATGATCCATTAAGGTCTTCAATTCTTTCCAAAATACTCTATAGGAATTACCGTAACACAAAGCTGGTGTTGTAACTGGAACTCTTAAGTTCTGTAGAATGCAAAAATTGCTCTATCATTATTATTATTATTATGGATGCTTGTATAGCGCATTATTCATACACGAGTATGCTCAACACACATGAGAATATTGCGTTGTTCTATCCTTTTGGTATGATACGGCCGGATTCGAACTCCGACCTTCCGTATATATACACACACACACACACACACACACACATATATATATATATATATATATATATATATATATATATATATATATATATATATATACACACACACACACTAATATATATATATATATATATATATATATATATATATATATATATATATGTGTGTGTGTGTGTGTGTGTGTGTGTGTGTGTGTGTATAAATGAACACTTGGGGCGCTATTAGGCGGTGTTGCCGATGCATAATGGTGTAGGCGGTGTTGATCTGTGCATGCTCACAGAGTGCTGATTGGTAAAACAAACTGGCAACACTGGAAAATTGTAAGCGCCCTTGGTTGCCGAAGTGTCCGCGGAAAAACATTTATCGTGTATACTATAGCGTTTTTCGTTGAGACCTTTGGGGATTGAACATTAGCACAAATTTTTAATTTGCCATCCCAACATTAAGGCTTACCTGGACAAACATGCTACATGTTTTACGAGATATGGAATATCGTTGATGGACTTTTTTTAAGGTATTGTGATAGTGGCTCGTTTTACAATTGGCCTCAGGCCTGGTCCTACACCCCCCCCCCCCACCCCCCACCGTCAAGCACTACCACAAAAGTTTGCATCACCAGGCAGGCACAGTCCCCAAGCCCAGTTGCAGAGGATTTTTGGATATGATGTTGGTGCAGATGAGAAGGCATAACTTTTTTTTTGTTGTTGTTTATAATGTCAAATATGTTGAGTTTAAGTAGTAATTACTCTAACTAGTTTCTACAAATTTCTTTACTATATCAAAACACATATAAAGAACTGGAAAAATGTACTTTATTAAAGGGAATTGGAGGAATAATACTGATCAGACCAGTGCCTGCTTGCCAAACCAGTGTCCCTGCCTTGAGGCTAGTACTGTATTACCGTATTTGCCCTGCAAAGAATGTGCTATAGAAATTCTAAAGAAAAAATCCTATAGAAATTCCATTGGTGGATCCTATACGACTTATGTACCCGGTTCTATAGAACGCTCATTTCTACAGTACAGAATATATAAGCTGTATAGGATCCACCAATGGAATTTCTATAGGATTTTTTCTTTAGAATTTCTATGGGATATTTTTTGCAGGGAAGGCTTTGGGTTACTGAACCGAAAGGTCAAAGGTTCAACGTGCAGAACCGCCAAGCAACCACTGTTGGGTTTTTTAGCCAGGCCCACAACCTTAAATTGCTCAGTTGTATGAAAATAATAAATGTAATAAATCACTCTGGATAAGAACATCTGCCAAATGGCATAAATAATATTGTAAATGGTTTGCTACTGATGTTCTAACAACTGCACTTAGTCTGTTATATATTCAACGCACTTTCCTTTCATTTCTTAGTATAGGGAAACATTTCTGAAAATAATCAAACAAACACAGCACAGTGATTAGGCTGAAAAATGCAGGAGTATCCCTTTAAGAGTGAATAGCGACTGGCTAGAGCGTAAGGTTTGCCTTCCAGAGGCCCTTCAGATCTGCACAAAGACATTGCAGTGCGGGAAACGGCTATGCCGACGACTGAGAAAGAAGAGTGGGAGAGAGTGGAAAAGAAGGAAGGAGACAGACACCAGAAAGGACCAGGCACCTGTGTATTCTGCATATGATTAGAAAACAGAAGGGGTGTTTAGAAAGGTCTGGAATGCACGCACAATTAGAAAAAGCTGTGTGTAGAGAGCGGGGACTGATTTTGCATGGGTCCATGGGCTGCTGTGTTCAAACTGAACAGCACTAATTGATAAGAGTACTCCCAAAGCTCAGATTAAGAAGCAATCTGTACAACCTAACACAAATATTAATTATTTGGCCTTTCATACATTATACTTCTCAGAAAAGAGTCCACAGAGCTATGCCTATGTTTGTCTCTATAATAGGAACAAAGGGCGATATGGCCAAAGCTGACTTCTCTGCATGCAGCTTTAAAAAATATTCATAACAGGCAAGACAGCTGCCTAATAATTCCCTGCCTCAACTATGAAAAGCTCTAATTGCAAACAAGAGAGAAGAAGAAAAATCTGATTAAACCCAGATTAAGATCAGAGCCCACAAGGCTAGTGTGACCTAGTTTCAGTGATCATTGTGAACAGTGAACTTTAAGAGCTTATTATTTTTGTGTTAAATTTAAATGAATCTGAGATGTCATCAGATACGGTCACCTGACAGGAATAAACAAATAGATGAAAATAAAAAGAAGGGAAAAGAGGAGTGGCCAGAGCCCAGTAACCTTTAACCTACCGGTGCACTGCTGCAGGTCTGTACTAGAACTCATGTGGATATTGTCGATCCAGATGTGACCTTGGCTGCCATGCTCAAAGAAGCCCTCGATGACAACCTGAGAGAGCAAAGAACATCAAAAATATTGATGTATTGTGGAAGAAGTGTTATTAGTATAAGTGATAATGTGTACGTGTGTATGTACGTTGAATACTATGATATAATTTATATATCTCAAAACACATTCTGCTTAAAAAAAAACAATGTCTGTGTGTATGCGTGTGTATGTGTGTGTGTCTGTATGTGGATGGATGGATGGATGGATGGATGGATGGATGGATGGCTAGATAGATAGATAGATAGATAGATAGATAGATAGATAGATAGATAGATAGACAGACAGACAGACAGACAGACAGACTAATTTAACCATATTCATTATAGGTTTATCAGGTTCTACTTCTGTTCGACATCAGATTATTTATTATTTTCAGTTATTTTTGCTCCAGACAGGAATTACATATCCTCTGGTGCTGGGAGAGAACTTTAAATTTCAAAAAAACCTTTATTTAAATATACTTACTGCAACTCACATTCTCCAACCAAAAAACCAAAAAAAGGGAAAAAATGCTATATTGTTGTTTAAAATTGATTTCTGCATGTAATTTCCATGGCATTGTTGCTTCAGTTTGTCAGGTCAAGGATCAGCAACATTATGTGGCAATAAAATGAAGTCAGTTAATGACCTGAATGTACTGAATGAGTTATCACATCCATAGAACACCTCCCCCCAAACCCCCACCCCACCCCACCCCCGATGATGGCGGTATGAAATTGGGAATTAAATAGAGAATGAGTGGTTCAAAGGGCATATGAACTGGCACCACAGAGCCCTGACCCTAACCCTACTGAGAATGTTCTGGAGAAGACTTTATGGAGTGGTTCAGTTTTTGCATCATCGGTTCAATATAACTCAGTATTGTTAAAACAATATCATTACATGATATGATTACATGTTGTAATTAAGATTTAAGGTTTTCTGACACAGCTTTTGGGATTTTTTTGGGTCGGGCCATGTATACATCATAGACCTAGAACAAGCAAAGCATGCTCAACCATTAAAACTCTTTCTACCAGTTTGACTCCAGCTACTGAATAAGCAGTCATATGAGTATGATGAATATAAAATGAAAAAGAAGTTTAAAAGTATCATTAATAATCTACGTGTAACAGGGAAACGCTATATCTGGTTGAATTTGAGATGAGGAGATTCAAATTATAATAAAGACAGCAGGAAAAAGAGAGAATTAATATAAAGCTCCATTAATTAGAGAATCTGAAACCTGACACTCAGATCTCAGTTCGTAATAACTCATATATTCTTTTGCAATCTAGAATCAGCTTGTGTCAGCACTCGATAATGAGAAAGCAAAAAAGTTCCAACAGCCTCACACCTTCTCCTGTCTGAGAGATGAATCTGAGCTCTGAGGAAGGACCTGACAGACTATGTGTCCTCACCTGGTACTCCTTCGGGGACTGAGGCAGGATGGTTCGTCCCTCTCTCCATTTATGGTCCCGGTCTCCTTTCAGACTCCAGAGCTGGGTCTCTTCCTGATTGTCATTACGAATCAGGACCAGCAGTCTTCCCTGCGCCTCTCCTGAGAACCGGTAGTGGAAAAGCAAACAGAGTGGCCCTTGCTCGGGTCCCACCGCAGGACTCAGGAGCTTGGCACGCTTATGCACAGTCTTAGGACTCAGCTCCAGATACAGGAAACTGCCGTAATCTGTGAATGATGAGGATTGAGACGGCAGTTAATGAGAGAAGAGAGGAGATGCTAAATTTATTGCAGGCCTGACCTTGTGTTTGTATTTGTTTTGTGTGTGCATACTGTGAGAGGGACAGATTATTTCCGTGCACCCATTGAATGCTGATGTCTGACACCTTTTTTGCATCTCTCAACTCTCTGTGTGCAGTCTGATCGGGTGTGAAAAGATTTGGCAGGGTCTGAGCACGTGAACCCTCAGGACACTCGTCAAGCCAAAACTAATTGCACACTCTGACGAATTATAGTGAGACTGCTGATAGAAATGCAAACTTGTGTAGCATATTATATCACATACAAACAGCAGTATTGCAAAACAATGGTCCTAAATAATAACCTTGCTTATTTTGCTTAATATTAAAAATAACAATATACAGTGATCCCTCGCTACTTCTCGCTTCAGTTTCTGCGGCTTCAGTGGATCGCGGGATTTTTAAAAATATTCATCTAAAAATAATATAAAAAAAGGAACCTAAGGAAAAATAAGGGAAAAGTTAAGGAAAATGCAGCAACAGAAGACCAATTATGCAAAACAACAAAAACAAAAAAAAAAAACCCTAAAACAAACAAAAACAAAAAAACAACCCATCAAAACTACTTACATTTGTATGTGAGGTGCGCATCTGCGTGCGCGTCTGTATATGTGTGTATTTATATTTTAATTGCACCTTATGCATTATTTTTGAATGTTTAAATGTTATTATAAGCCTTTATAGCATTGAATATGTATTTATTGATATTATATACACATATACATGTACGTATACGTCAGTCACGGGGATCGATCCTACTTCGCAGAATTCGACGGTTGCAGGAGGGTCTCGGTCCCCATTAACCGCGGAAAGTGAGGGATCCCTGTATTACAAATATTTGTACAATATCCGCACTCACTAATGTTATGCCTGTCGTTAGTTCAAAGCAACCTTTCCTCCATTACATGTTACAAAGCCATATTGCTTGAAATCTTTCAACCAAAGACAGGACTGGATTGTCTGAAAGTGACAGATTCCAGAAACACACTTAAACATATGAATATGATACAACAGTATAAAACTACATGAATACACCAATCACACTCTGCCCATCTTTCATCCTACCTCTATCCCTCTTTTATGTAACCTGCACCAGTAAGGACAGTCACCCAGTTTTATTTTACTAATTGTGGCAACGGCAACAAAAAAGGTCTATCTATCTATCGAGCTAACGAGGAAAATGGTCCAAAAACATCTACAAAAGTACGACTTATCGCACGGAAAAATTATCTATATTGATGTGTGTTGACTCTCACTCCTCATTAAACTCCCATCTGAATGTGCAACGGATGGTCTATGCACCGGAGGAGCTTTATGAAGCTTTATATTGTGCTAACAGAGTCACATAGCAATCCTGTCACCGGTTGAGTGCCACTGTATCTTTCATTTGCAGCTCGACCGCGATCATCATCACAACATCTGCACTGAACAGATCACGAGATACCGAGTGCTGCCATCTCTATATTTAGGTCTCTTTGTGTCTCAGCATGGCTCCGGGAGTAGAACAACACTTCAGTTTAGGACTCAATTTAAATGAATGATCATGCTGTTTCTCTTCATCAGTCAGCAGAGGAAACACAAATTCAGCTCTCAAAACAAGAGCAGTTTTGCTGGATTGCTGTTATTCAGCACAATAATAGTGCTTCAACTCGGTGCTCAGCAAACTGCTGATGTCACTTCACTGAGAAAAGACAGGATTTTTAGAAATTACGGCGATACATTAGTTTTATTGCTATTATTTCTAAAGAAATCTGCCTTCTAGTCAATCACGCAAAGGCAGAAACAGGTGTGACTGGTTTAGCGTAGCTACCAATGAGCAATGAGCATAGCGAAGAGATGGGGCTTACCCGGCTTTGA
>CM045729.1:46321079-46401079 GCA_024760905.1 Plotosus lineatus | reverse complement strand
ACAAAATAATAAAAAAAGCTTATTAACTAATACATTATATAAAGAATAGGATGTATTTCTGGTCACTCAGTTGTACAATACCATGCATTCCATCAAGGAGACAAACATGCACACACTCAATAAGAGCGGTGATGAACTTATTCCCCACTGCCAGACTCATATCTTCTTCTCTTTCCGCTTTTTCCCTTTCTCAGGAGTCGCCACAGCGAATCATCTGATTCGCACATTCGATTTGGCATAGGTTTTTACGTCGGATGCCCTTCGTGACACAACCCTTTAGCAAGGGACAGAAACACGCCAACGGCTTTGCAGCTACTCTTTATGAAAGTCAGCAATGGTTCTTTTACATGCCTCTCACCATAGACAGTGACAGACATGGCCCGCCCCTTTGATAACCCAGTTAGCTGCACTGGGGAAGGGTGGGGTGGGGGTGGGGGGGGCAGTGACAGCCTTGTGGGGACTCGAACCCCCAACCTCAGGATTAGTGATCCTGCGGCCTATCCACTAGACCACCACTGCCCCCTCTGCCGGGCTCAAATAGATCTGACAAAGCATAATATTAGTGATAACTATTATTGATATTTCTAATGAGGAGAGCTGTGTGTGCTGAAGACTCCCACAGTCTCACTCAGCACTTTAAAATTTGATTCTGGTTAAAAATCAAAGCCCTGGAATGTGCTGATTGGTTGATTGGGCTACCACTCACCTGGCATCCTCTGAGCTGTGGTGGTTTGTTCTTGCTGGGTCAGAGTTGGGGTAGCTGTGTCGACAGTGGTGGTGGATTCTGAAACAGAGAAAAAGAACCTGTTGAGTGGGAGAAAAAAAAATATGAATTGAAAGAAGCGGAGTCTCATGACCATGGAATAACCTTTAGAAATTTTACACTAGCGATAAACGAATGTACTGCAGCTCGGATATCAGGCTGTACACCTGGAAGGGTTTTATACTACGCTATAGACGAGAAGCTTAACTTCTGCAGTAAAGAATCACTCTGTTGTACATACACAGCTTCTGCTGACACTGATGAATGCTTTAGCTTCACTGACCTTGGAGTACTACTATCACACATACATACACACACACACACACACACACACACACACACACACACACACACACACACACACACACACAGTATATCTAAGAACCAAAGATGGGGAAAATCCCATACTGATGCACACAAAGGAGGAAAAAAGTTATTGCTCAAATCATTCCAAGTAACACACACACACACACACACACACACACACACACACACACACACACACACACACACACAGAGCTGGAATTCAATTCAAAGCACACAGCCCTCTGCAAGTGGTTAGTGAACACTAATGCAGGATTAAACTGGCTTTTATTGGTCAAGTGGGAGGGGAGAAAGATAGGAGAGACAGGGAGATAGAGATGCCGATCGGGTGATGTAATTAAGACGAAGGTTAAAGCTGAGTTTAGGTAGCACGAAAAAGAACATTTGCTCTTCCTTTTTAATCCTCTTCACATCACTGTGCCAGTCTGTAATCATTCCGCCCCCAACCCAATTACTGACAAACCTCCAAAGGAGACTTTCCCCATTAGTGCCAACCCTTCAGCTTCACCCCATTACTGCCAACTTTACAGCTTTACAGCACCTGAGGCTGCGGCTCCAACTCACATCGACTCTTTATGCATCAGCAAAAGCTGCTACCACAACCAACCCCACTGCTTCTCTGACTCTCTTTGTTTTTCATGAGTCAGCTTGGATCATTAAACATTCTTCAGTCACTTTCATACGCACGCACGCACACACACACACACACACACACACACACACACACACACACACACACACACACACACACACATTTACACAGGAAGTCACCTGTAAATAATCATAAAGGGGTAAAGTGTGAAGGAATCCTGTTCAGTCTGATCCCATTAAGAAGTAAATATTAAAATAAAATAGTTTTAGGAAATGACACAATACTGGGAATCTGATGTATGATTGAAAACACAAGATTTCACTTTGCTATTTATTCTCCAGCCTACTGAAATCTTTTGTGATGGTTGACTTAAAGGTACAGTGTGAAAGTTTTAGTGGCATCTACAGGTGGGATTGCAACCAACTGGAGTTTTATTCCTGATCCCATCCCTTTAAAGCCTGTATGGTTCTGGGTTACTATAGAAATGTGGTGGTGCAAGATGGCAGCCTCCATGAGAGGAGTCCCAATCCCCATGAAGATATAATGATTATAGTTCCTTTGCAGAACTCCACTGTTATTAAACATACCATTAAACACTAACATTTAAAATATTTTTATTTTGGGTCTCAGATTGCTGAGGTGCATGCTTGAAATGTATTCATTTGAGAAGTGATGGTGTTCTGATTGGTTCTCTGTAGTGGCAGATTGACAGCTGGTGAGGCACTGACTCCTTTAGTGTCAGATTTACAAATACAAATGGAAAAAAAAAAAAGAGTATACTATTCGTCATTTCCTTGACAACAGACATGAAATCAATACCAAAGAGAGAAGCAATGACATGACTGTTCATGCAGTTAGTATGGTGTTTGATGTGTGGTGTAATGAAACCCCATACCATGTTTCCTTCTATTTTAGGACTTTTAAAAATAAATGAAATTCTTTCCAGACATGTTGTGTTTTATATCTGATATCAGTATTGTTTACACAAGAATATGGCGTATATTTCATTTGGGGTTGAAATTTATTCCAACTGCGTTATTCTTCCTTAAGTTATTACCTCTTGTTTTGATTATAAGTCCAGATTTGATAAGATTTGGTTATTTATTTTGATAAGGTGGATTGTAAAGGAAATATAATAACAAACTAAGAAGATTGTAGGTCATGCAAGAATCTGTTGGCTCACAAGCGCCCTCTACCATGAATCAGGAGTACTGCTTGCCTCACCAGGTAACTTTTTTTACTGGATTTCATGATTAATGTGCAGCCTACATACAGACCGGATTGCAAAAAATGAATTGTGAATGAAAACTGAATACAATGATGTGGAAGTGTCCAATTTCAATATTTTATTCCAAATAGAACATAGATGACAGGTAAAAAGGTTAAACTGAGAAAATGCATAATTTTAAGGGGAAAATATGATGATTTTAAGTTTCATGGTGTCAACAAATCTCAAAAAAGTTGGGGCCAGGCCATTTTCACCACTGTGAGTCATCCTCTCAGGTTGCAAATGTCTGGGGACTAAGGAGACAAGTTTCTCAGGTTTAGAAATAGGACTGTTGTCCCATTCATGTCTAATACAGACCTCTAACTGTTCGACTGTCTCGGGCCTTCTTTGTTGCACTTTCCTCTTTATGATGCACCAAATGTTCTGTATAGATGAAAGATCTGGACTCCAGGTGGGCCATTTCAGTACCTGGATCCTTTTCCTCTGCAGCCATGATGTTGTAATTAATGCTGCATGTGGTCTGGCATTATCATGTTGAAAAATACAAGGTCTTCTCTGAAAGAGACGATGTCTGAATGAGAGCATATTTTGTTCTAGAACCTGAATATACCTTTCTGCATTGACGGTGCCTTTCCAGATGTGCAAGCTGCCCATGCCACACGCACTCATGCAACTCCATACCATCACAGATGCAGGCTTCTGAACTGAGCGCTGATAACAACTTGGGTTGTCCTTGTCCTCTTTAGTCCTGATGACATGGCGTCCAGTTTTCTATAAAGAACTTCGAATCGTGACTCGTCTGATCACAGAACAGTTTTCCACTTTACCACACTCCATTTTAAATGACCTCTGGCCGAGAGAAAACGCCTGCGCTTCTGGATCCTGTTTAGAAATGGCTTCTTCTTTGTACTGTAGAGTTTCAGCCGGCAACGATGGATGGCACGGTGGACTGTGTTCTCCAACAATGGTTTTTGAAAGTACTGCTGAGCCCATTCTGTGATTCCATTACAGTAGCATTCCTGTTTGTAGTGCAGTGCCGTTTAAAGGCCCGAAGATCATGGGCATCTAGTATGGTTTTTCGGCATTGACCCTTACGCACAGAGATTGTTCCCAGATTCTCTGAATCTTTGGATGATGTTATGCACTGTAGATGATGATAACTTCAAAATCTTTGCTTTTTTTTTTTTTTGCTGGGAAATACCTTTCTGATATTGCTGTACTATATTTCTGCACAACATTGGTGGAATTGGTGATCCTCTACCCATCTTCACTTCTGAGAGACACTGCCACTCTGAGAAGCTCTTTTAATACTCAGTCATGTTGCCAATGAACCTCATTCGTGATAATTGGTCTTCCAGCTGTTCGTTATAAGTGCAATTGACTTTTCCAGCCTCTTATTGCTACCCAACTTTTTTTTTGATTTGTTGACATCATGAAATTTAAAATCAACATATTTTCCCTTAAAATTATACATTTTCACAGTTTAAACTTTTGACCCTGTCGTCTGTGTTCTATTTGGAATAAAATATTGAAATTTGGCACTTCCACATCATTGCATTCAGTTTTTATTCACAATTTGTTTAGTGTCCCAACTTTTTTAGGAATCTGATTTGCACATCATAGAAATACAGTTTATACATTATCCTGATTATGAAAAGGCAGAGCATATAATCTGAGTGTTTGAAAGCATTTGAACTGCAATATATAGAGGAGCAGTGAAACACTATGTGCATCGTTTGTGAGGGATTCCACAATCCACTGAGCGACCCAGCAAAGTACTGCCTCACTGCGCATCTCTTCCCTGTATCTGAACGGGACATGTGGAAATTTAACTATTCTTTTTTGGAAAAAATAATAATATTGGATTCGTATGGTAAAAGGGGTTTGTGATACATACCACCTGACAAATATTAACATTTATTATATTTTCTGATTAACTTTTTCTCTTTTAAAGATTGTCAAGGAAGGCTCTGCCTCACCTGCCTCCCCTGAATGCACATCATGGGTTCGCTGTGTGATAATGTCTTTTGTGCTCATCAGCACTCTTAGAACAGCAGCCTATCAGCTAACACCTATCAGTGGAGATATTTACATTAAAAAACTCCACTTGCAAGCAGTGCCTAAAACTTTATATTACATAAATCAAAACCAATTTAATGATGCTGTTCCTAATTTTTGCTATTATATTGTCCATCCACAGGCTAAACAGTGAACAGGAATTCCCTGGATTTTGTGATATTTCGAAAGAAATTAATGGCAAATGAAGGACCATATCCTCACCACCCTTTACCCATTCCTCTTTCATATGTGGAAAAACATGACATTAAAGCAGGTGCATGAAACATTCAGTTCAGTCGACTCACACATCAATTAGTGTGCACTATTTTAAATCAGTCCCACCACTGTTCATGATTTCAGACATGAGAAGAAAAACAAGCAGGTAAATGACTAATGATTGTCAGCTTTTAGTTTCATTAGTGTCATTACTATTTACAATTCACTGCCTAATTGGCAAATACGTGAGCAGCACTAGCAATCCAGTACAACATGAAAAGAGAGGGCAGCTATGTAAATATATTATTAATAATTATAAAGCAGGAGGGGACATGAAAGAGGAGACCCAGCTGATTGGGTTTCTGACATTAAAGTCCATTAATTTGATGCCCTTTCCAAATGCAATTAACCCACAGCAAGAGCTGTATCTTGGGGAAGTGCAAACACCCCTCCCCAACACAACACACACACACACACTCCCTCACAAACACACACACACACACACACACACACACACACACACACACACACACACACACACACACACACACACACAAACACAAACACTCTTCCTCTTTCCTTTTGTAATTAGTAAGACCAAGTGTGCGCAATCATACATGCCCCCTGTAGGATTCTCCTATCCCTGTCCCCTCTTCATGTAAAGGTCACCTGTATTCGGAGTACAAACACAAAGCCCTTTAGATACACTGTGCCTGTCAGACGAGGTAGGAGACCAGTAAAATAAAGAAGGCCAGTCTTGACAGACCTATTGCTTACACACAAAATACAGCTAGGTCTTCTTAGAAATGGATAGGGTTAGCCAAAACAAGCATCATGTACATCTTAGACCAGTGGTTCCTGACCTGGGTTCGATCGAACCCTAGGGGTTCGGTGAGTCAGTCTCAGGGGTGCGGCGGAGGTCAAGACACACACCTGACTTATATTCATGACGACACGCCCCGCTTGGCCATCACTGGCTGCAGGTGATCACGCTACATTGCTTGGCCAATCTGTGCTGCAGGAAATTTGGTGCGCTCAGTAGTCGAATTGTGACTGTTGTGATGGTACGTCGTGTGATTTCTTTCTTAATGTTTTAATCCATACTATGTTGAGTCAAAAAAGAAAGCGGTCGGACGAATATGTACAACATGGATTCACATATATAACGGAACGTGATATTAGTCGGCGTCCTATCTGCATGATTTGCAAAGTAGGATCAACCCTGTGCTGACTGACATATATGTACATGTATATGTACATGTAATATCAATAAATACATATTCAATACTATAAAAACATATACCTATGTCTTGAATTTGAAAAAAAAAATCTTTTTTTTTTTTTTTGAGTAAAGAAGGGTTCGGTGAATAAGCATATGAAACTGGTGGGGTTCAGTACCGCCAACAAGGTTAAGAACCACTGTCTTAGACACACAGCTAAAACAATTACAGTTGACTCACAGGGTAGAATTTCAGATCGATGCAACATCGAACCATATCACCATGTCCCAGTTTTATATTCCTCTTTTTATTTAACCATGGACTATCTGTAACTACATGCGACCTACCTGTTAGTTTCATGCCATTCGTTTTGGCAAATATATTTGTAGCTGCATAAGAAATATGTAAATATTATATTTCAGAGGAGTAATTATGAGCAAGTAATCATGAATATATTTTTGTTGATGATTGTTCAGACATGTGTACAGGGTATGCAGTCATTTTCCACACATATACATGCTGTTATAATAAAGTACAAACATGTCACTCCAACTCAAGAAATATTCATAATATCCTTTTTGAAGGTCCATCTACATAAAACTAAAGAACCAGTTAAGCTGTATTGTGGCTGAATGGCATATCAGTGTATCTCTGTGGAGAGAAACCTGGAACCAATCCTCGCCCACACTTGGTGAGACGTGGGGTACACCTTGGGCAGGTTGCAAGTCTGTTGCAGACAGTGGTGAGCCGTCAGAGCCACCAAAGTCTTCTCTGCTGGCATAAACACTATCAGAAGCACTGACCTACATTTACAACTTAAATTCTAGTATTTGTTTCATTAAATTGTTTTAATTTACTCACAGCAGTCTAATCGCTCCACTTCCTCGCGTGTTCCTTGGTCGCACTGGTTTCATTGTTTATCTGGACTTTCAGCTTCTATGTACTGCCATGTCAATCCCATCTGCTCACGGCCTTCAGGATCAGCAGTGCGGGCTGATGCCACTAAAACTATATTAGCAGTTGGGCTGTTTCTTGAACCAATCAGATTTCAGATTCTCCTCACAGGGCCAGCTAGCAGGTTTACAATAACATCAGCATTTTTACATCCTCTGATTGGGTGGTCAGAGCAAAAACTAGCGGAATGGTCTGTGGTGATTTGCACACAATACATTTTAGTTAGAATTTTTGTATGCTCACAATGGCTGATGGAGGAGGAGAAATTAACTTGGTGTTAGACGTTCTTAAAAAGGCCAACTTGTTCAGAAAAGCTAGACATCACAAGGCGAGATTGACGAAGGGGAGGTAAGGTTTACGGTTTTGCTTTGGCTTGGGAGCTTCCACAGGTCTGTCTGTCTTCCTTTCGGCTTTGTCCCTTTAACTCGGGAGTCGCCACAGCGAATCATCTGATTCGTACGTTTGATTTGGCAGAGGTTTTTACGTCGGATGCCCTTCCTGTCACAACCCTTTTTAGCAAGGGACAGAAACATGCTGACGACTTTGCAGCTCCTTTTTACGAAAGTCAGCAATGGTTCTTTTACATGCCTCTCACCATAGACAGTGACAGACATGGCCCGCCTTTGATAACCCAGTTAGCTGCACTGGGGGGACAGTGACAACCTTGTGGAGAGTGGGACTCGAACCCCCAAGCTTTGGATCGGCGATCCAGCGCTCTAACGCCATCAAAGTTATGTAATGCTCAGCATTACTAGCAGAAATGTATGACATGGCCTTCTCTCTTCAATGCCACACCTGTTATATTGGGTTTTTGTATATTATTTCTGGTTTGTATAATTGCGACATGACAGCAGTGGTATTAAGAGATGAATTAAGTCTGTTAAAGTCTCACTACAGGCCCAGGTACCAAACGCACTGCATGCCACTGGTTATAGGGATAATACAGTGAGAAACTGTCACTCACAATAACATTCACATCTGTAGGCAATATTGAGTAGACAGCTGACCTCATATAACTTTTACTGTCGGACAAAGTTGGAGTACTCCGAGGAAACCAACACAGACATGGGAAGTACACGCAAACTACATACAGAAGGGCATTCGTTGGCTGTAAGGTTCATACCCGGGATCTTCTTGCTATGAGGCAGCAGTGCAAAACACTGCATTACTGTGTCAAAGGAAAAGTGAGCAGTGACTATTCGGTGCATTAAATGATAATTTGATGTTTTGGTTCGGACCAGCGATACATGTTAACACCTAAAAAACATCTACTCTGGACTCACAGTGGAAATACAGGGATCCCTCACTTTCCATGGTTAATTGGGACCGAGAGCCTCACGCGACCGTCGAAATCCGCAAAGTAGGACCAACCCCCTCTCAAGCCCCACCCCCACGACTGATGTATACGTACATGTGTATATAATCGCAATAAATATATATTCAATGCTATAAATGCTTATAATAACAAACATTAAAAAATAATGCATAAGATATAAATAAAATATAAATACACACACATACAGACGCGTGCGCATTCATGCAGACGTGCATGCACGCACTAAGATGCGCACCTCACAACAATGTAAGTAGTTTTGATAGGAGATTTTGGGTTGTTTTTTGGTTTGTGTTGCTTTAGGGGTTTTTTTTTGCATAATTGGACTTATTTTGTGGCATTTTCCTTAAGTTTCAATCTTCCTGAATTTTCTTATTTTTTAATTCGATGAATGCTTAAAAAAAAAACGCAATGCACTGAAGCTGTATGAATTGAAACGCAAAGTAGTGCGGGATCCCTGCATACACATATTTCACTGTGCAATTTTCTTTGCATCTCTGGTTTTGCCATCAAAATCAGGTCAGACCAATGGATAACTTTTTTTTTTAATTTATGAAAGTCTAATGGCAGAACAGAGGATAAAGATAAAATTCATATGCACATGTGTTGGAGAGGCTCAGCATATACTAGTACGTGTGGGTTGATAATTTGGGCCATCCTTGCTCATGTGTTGACAATTCTGAGACGGTGTAACAGTATTTATCTTAACTAGCCTTCCTGCCCGCATGGCTACTGACTCAATCAGGAAGACAGGCAGAGAGAAAAACACTTGATGTCTGTATACAGACTTTCGCAGCAGATGCTGCATGATCAAATAATTTGTTTGGATCCCAGGAAGGAGTGCAGACCAACCAGGTCAGCAGAAGAGAAACTGATGTATATATATATATAGAAGCAAATAATAACAGAAGTGTGAGAGTGTATAAAAGTTCACCTGAAAGAGAATCACGGAAAACACATATACACAATTATCCACTTTTTCGGGGGTGTGGGTGGGGGCTGCTTCTTGGTCTCCTGATTCAATAACAAAAACATTTTCCCAGAGGTCGATTAAAATAATCATATCTAATTAATTTGAAGATAAAACTTCATCAATGTTTTAGAATGTTGCTTTGGTATTAGCATTCATTTTTCTTCAAGTAGGTCATCTTGGACTCTTTCAACAGACTAACACCCCCCCACACACCACACACACACACACACACACACACACACACACACACACACACACACACACACACACACACACACACACACACACACACACACGCACACACACACACACACACACACACACACACACTTTACTCTTCCTGCTATCTGTTGTGTCTTACTATCCTTATAAGGAACTTTCCAGACATAATACAGCCATAATATGTTAAAACTTCCCCCTGCCAAAACCTTAACTTTAATAATGGATAGTAGGATTTTAATTTTTAACATTTTTTTCTAAAGCATGTCCTCAGGTGGACCAGTGAAATCTCCCCACAAAGTCAAAACTGTTATGCATTAGTATGCTTGTGGGTCCCCAGTAATATATTAAAAGCATGCACCTAACGCATGCAGGCACACTCACACACACACACACACTCACACACACACACACACACACACACACACACACACACACACACACACACACACACACACACACACTTTACTCTTCCTGCTATCTGTTGTGTCTTACTATCCTTATAAGGAACTTTCCAGACATAATACAGCCATAATGTGTTAAAACTTCCCCCTGCCAAAACCTTAACTTTAATACTGGATAGTAGGATTTCAATTTTTTCTAAAGTATGTCCTCAGGTAGACCAGTGAAATGTCCCCACAAAGTCAAAACTGTTGTGGATTAGTATGCTTGTGGGTCCCCAGCAACATATTAAAAGCATGCACCTAACGCATGCAGGCACACACACACACACACACACACACACACACACACACACACACACACACACAGGGAGAGAGAGTTGGCAGCAGTGTTTGTCTGGTTCGTGATAAGGGCTTTGCCAAAATGCCATGAAAACTCAACAGGTGATGAATATCATCTCCAAAAAACATTTGAAAGCAGAATACTGATATTCATATTACACAGAGAATAGAGGAGAGAGATAACTTTCTTTCAAGATACAGAGGAAAAACAACAACACAATATCCCAATCACATACAGCCACCTGAGGCCAGCAGCCAAAACACATCATGTATGAAAGAATAAAACCCAAAACCTGAAAGGGCTTCAGAAATATCACCAATGGAGAATGTATGAGAAACACACATGGGGTGAGAAAAAGGCATCTTTTGTGAAGAGGCTCACGTTTTTATGAAACTTCAATTCATACAGACAGTGAATTCAGCAGTACTAGGAACCTGTGTGTGTATGTGTGTGTGTGTGTGTGTGTGTGTGTGTGTGTGTGTGTGTGTAAACCTGGGCCAGAGGCTACTGCCCAGACTTAAACAAAAACATATGTAAGACAACTTCAGAAAGCCAAAGCAAGCTGACGGACAAAGTCTGATGCCTCCCACACTTACTCCTCGCATACAGAGATATGGACAGGGAGTACGAGAGTGTTTATCTTCACCATGATGTTCTCAAAGCTTGACTACTGAACTCATCGGTATCTGTTTTGCTATACATGCCAAACATTGTGCTTGTTTGTTTGTGTGTGTGTGTGTGTGTGTGTGTGTGTGTGTGTGTGTGTGTGTGTGTGTGTGTGTGTGTGTATGAATACATGTGTGTGAATGAGAAGGACCCAAGAGGAACGGTGAGGTTACAGGGGGCAGAGATAAAGAAGGTGGAGGATTTTAAGTACTTAGGCTCAACAATCCAGAGCAATGGAGAGTGTGGAAAAGAGGTGAAGAAGCGTGTGCAGGCAGGCTGGAATGGTTGGAGAAAAGTGTCCGGTGTGATGTGCGATAGGAAGGTATCGGCAAGAATGAAAGGAAAAGTGTACAAGACGGTGATGAGGCCAGCAATGTTGTATGGTTTAGAAACAGTGGCGCTGAAGAAAAGACAGGAGGCAGAGTTGGAGGTAGCAGAGATGAAAATGTTGAGGTTCTCTTTGGGAGTAACGAGGATGGATAGGATCAGGAATGAGCACATCAGAGGGACAGCACATGTAAGATGCTTTGGAGACAAAGTCAGAGAGGCTAGATTAAGATGGTTTGGACATGTACAGAGGAGGGATAGTGAGTATATTGGTAGTATGATGCTGAGGTTGGAACTACCAGGCAGAAGGCCTAGAGGAAGACCAAAGAGAAGATTTATGGATGTGGTGAAGGAGGACATGAAGGTCGTTGGAGTAAGAGAAGAAGATGCAGAGTATAGGGTGAGATGGTGGCGGATCATTTGCTGTGGCGACCCCTGAAGGGAAAAGCCGAAAGGAAAAGAAGAAGAAGATATACACACACACACACACACACACATGCATACAAAATACAAACTGGTCAGGGAAAAAAACACCATAAATTGATGAGAGGAATATCAATCCACCTGTGGCGTCTCCCCAAAAAAAAAAAAGAAGACTCTTATTAGGGTCAATGTCAGGACTCTATGTTACCAGTTCACGTGTGAAAAATGATTCCTCGTGAGCCCTGGACCACTCTTTCATTATATGAGTATCAAATTTTATGACATTAGGGATGAAAAAGTCCATTGATAGGAAAACCTGGTCATTCAGTACATTCAGGTCATCAGATGAATTAATTTTATTGCCACATTAATGTTGCTGAGCCTTGACCTGACCAAATGAAGCAGCAATGCCATGGAGACTATGAGCCGTTGTCAAGGCTAAAAGCGATTCAACAGAATATTAGCGTGTGAGACTCTTTTTGGCAGCGTAATGGAAATCTTTATTAGTAGATATGAAAACTGTTTCTCAACTGGAACCAACATCGTCAAAGATTTCTTGAAAAGTAAAATCATCACAAGTTATGCAGTATTTTTTTTTTTTTGATTTGATTTGATTTTGATGTACTGCATTATTCTCACATGATAAATTTAGTTTTTGTATTTAACCCATCTCCAGTAAGCACACACACACACACACACACACTCGAAGCACTGGGCTGCCACACATTTCGGTGCCGGGGAGCGTTTGGGGTTAAGGGCCTTGCTCAAAGGGACTCCAGCGATAAAGCGGAGTCAGGCGTGGTGCTGCTCACTCCCTCCACCGACACATAGTTTTCCTGCTGGTTCGGGAATTGAACCAGTGAACTTTCGGTCCCAAACTCACTTCTCTAACCATAAGGTCACGGCTGCCCCAAGTGAGATACTGTTATTGTATTTCATCTTATTTTTTTCTTCTGAGCCTTATTTCTTTTTTAAGAGTTGTGGCTTGTCGGTTTGATCCTGAGTTGTGGTTACTACCTAAGTGGAGTTATGCATGTGGGTTTCATCACAGTTCTCAGCTTTGTTCTCACCCTCTAAAAACATCACATTAGGTGAACTGGATATTCTAAACTGCTTCAGGGAGAAGCCTCACTTTGCTCCCGGCGTTCTCGGGATAGGCTGCAGATTCACCCAGATACAACACAAACAGTTGCAAAAGATAAATGTGCAAAAAAAAAGCTTCATTTTCATAAGAGAAGAAAGATATTTGGCAGAAAGGAGAAAGTGATTGCACTGTGATTAAATCTCAAGGAATTTTATATTACTGGATAATCCCTTTAAATAGTTTTCAAGAGTATAACATCAGTCTATTAGATTTAGATAAAGTCAGACTTTCCTAGCACTAGAAGGTATTGAACTAAACCATGCTGCTTGCACCTTGATTGACAGCTATTTCTGTTCACCCACAGACACATGGGAATGATCAGAGCACTGCATGTGTTATTACCCATTTCCGTTTCTCACTCTCCCTCCCTCCCTCCCTTTATTTATTCACAGCAGGTTAATGTTTACCACAACTAGGCAATATATTAAATGTACAGTGCAATGGTTGTCTAAGCTTTCCAAAACAATGACATGAAGTTGAGCTCTTTATTTCGAAGTGTCTATCAGCAGCACCTGTAGAGGTCACTGTTTTCTCTGTGTCATGTCACCTCCCCATACCAACAATTCGAGTCATGGCATGGAGGCTGCTGATTAATAATAGAGAGACCAATTATGATTGAAATAGCCCAAAGTCCTTGTGTGTCTTTCATGCCTTTATACTCAGCAAAGATTATGAGTAACTTTTACTTATTCACATAAGGTTGCTGGTTCGATTCTGAAATCAATGGTTAGGTCACTGGTTTGATTCCCAAACCAGCAGGAAAATGTGTGGCGGTGGGGGGTCTGAGCAGCATCTTCCCTTCCTCCACATAAATGACTGAAATACCCTCGAGCAAGGCAGCAAACTACCAAGTGCTTTCCAAGGTGCTCGGATGTGTGTGTGGCAACCCACTGCTCAGAGACAGAGAGAGCGAGAGAGAGAGAGAGAGCGCGCGTGTGTGTGTGTGTGTGTGTGTGTGTGTGTGTGTGTGTGTGTGTGTGTGTGTGTGTGTGTCTGTGTGTGCTCACTTTGGATGGGTTAATACAGTATATCAAAATCAAAAAGCAAAATCAAACTTATATACATATAGGCAGAGGAAACAATGCTTGTTTATAAATGTGTTTGCTCTGGAAATGGTTTGTTCGCAGGACTGTCAGAATGCGTTTCATAGATGGAACACTACTGGAATTTTAAGAATTTAATACGTACTTGCAAACAAAAAATGTTCAATGTGGGGCAGTGGTGGTCTAGTGGTATAGGGCGCTGGATCGCTGATCCAAAGGTTGGTGGTTCGAGTCCCACTCTTCACAAGGTTGTCACTGCCCCCCCCAGTGCAGCTAACTGGGTTATCAAAGGCCGGCCATGTCTCCCACTGTCTATGGTGTGAGGCATGTAAAAGAACCATTGCTGACTTTCGTAAAGAGTAGCTGCAAAACCGTCGGCGTGTTTCCGCCCTGTGATGGCCTGGCGAGCGGTCCAGGGTGTACTCTGCCCTCACCCGAAGTTGGCTGGGATGGGCGCCAGCCTCCCCGCGACCCTAATTAGGATTAAGCGGTTTCAGAAAATGAACTGAAATGAAAATGTTCAATGTTATAATTACAAAATAAGCAAATTACCTACTTTATTTTCAAATACAGTGCTTAACAAATTCATGACACCACCTGTATCAACCAAAGAAAATACAAACTGGTTTTGGCTGTGGATTCATATGTCAAGAGGGAAACAATCCAAAACAATCATCTACATATTTAGAGAATATCAAGGAACACTGATCTGGGCTATTTAAAATGATGGACTGGCCAAGATTCCAGAACTGAACCCACTAGAACAAATATGGGAGTTAATTAATTTCCAAATTTATCACTAAAATGTTTCGTCCAATGACAGTCTTTGGGAAAACTTACAATAAAGGCAAAAGAAGTCATAAAGTAGAACGAGGCCAAACTAAATACTGGATTTTCTTCTAAATCCTTATCATTTGTTTAATTCTAATTTTTGACTAACAAAATAATTACACTCTGAATTGCAGTCAACTTTTCAAAATGACTTTGAGTGCTCTCATAATAAGTGCAGCAATGCATGTTTATTCAATGTACATTTCTTAGATCTTTAAATGCATCTGAAAGCAGAAAAGCAAATTTGGCTTAAAAATAGCCAAAAGGTTTTTGCTCATGTTGCACTCTATCTAGAATCTAAAAGACAAGCATGATTCATGATGCTGTGTGTTAAGTAATGAGCAGACTACAAAGCGATGGGACGTGTACGAAGGCACTAAAACTGGAGGTAACTGAAAAACTTAAAATACTTAAGCTTATTAATATTTACACACACACACACACACACACACACACACACACACACACACACACACACACAGACACAGACACAGACACACACAGACACACACACACACACACACACACAGACACAGACACACACACACACACACACACACATACACACCCACACACACACACACACAGACAGACAGACACACACACACACACACACACACACACACACCCTGTATAGCGTGTGGGCACGGTGGCTTAGTGGATAAGGCAAAAGGGTTGCTAATCCAAAGGACAGCAGTTCAATCCCCACTATTGCCACTATCGGGCCATGAGCAAGGCCCTTAACCCTCAATTGCTCAGTTGTATTAAAAAAGAAAGAATGAAAATTGATAATTGTAAGTTGCTCTGGATAAGAACATCCGCCAAATACTCAGTTCAGTTCATTTTCTGTAACCGCTTAATCCTAATTTGGGTCACGGGGAAGCTGGTGCCCATCCCAGCCAACTTCGGGTGAGGGCAGAGTACACCCTGGACAGCTCGCCAGGCCATCGCAGGGCGGAAACACGCCGACGGCTTTGCAGCTACTCTTTACGAAAGTCAGCAATGGTTCTTTTACATGAACCTCTCACTATCGACAGTGAGAGACATGGCCGGCCTTTGATAACCCAGTTAGCTGCACTGGGGAAGACAGTGACAACCTTGTGGAGAGTGGGACTCGAAACCCCAACCTTTGGATCAGCGATCCAGCGCCCTATACCACTAGACCACCACTGCCCCCCGCCAAATACTGTAAATGTAAAATAAAAAGAAAGAAAGAAGTGTGTGTGTGTGTGTGTAGCTTTATATTTCGTGTGTGTGTGTGTGTGTGTGTGTGTATAACTGTATATTTCATGTGTGTGTGTGTGTGTGTGTGTGTGTGTGTGTGTGTGTGTGTATAACTATATTTGTGTATGTGTGTGTATAACTTTATATTTCTGTGTGTGTGTGTGTGTGTGTGTGTGTGTGTGTGTGTGTGTGTGTGTGTGTGTAACTATATTTCATGTGTGTGTGTGTGTGTGTGTGTGTGTGTGTGTGTGTGTGTGTGTATAAAACTATATTTCGTGTGTGTGTGTGTGTGGGTGTGTACATGTGTGTGTATAACTTTATATTTCATGTGTGTGTGTGTGTGTGTGTATAAAACTATATTTCGTGTGTGTGTGTGTGTGTGTGTATGTGTGTGTGTATAACTTTATATTATGTGTGTGTGTGTGTGTGTGTGTGTGTGTGTGTATGTGTGTGTATAACTTTATATTTTGTGTGTGTGTGTGTGTGTGTGTGTGTGTGTGTGTGTGTGTGTGTGTATAACTATATTTCGTGTGTGTGTGTGTGTGTGTGTGTGTGTGTGTGTGTGTGTGTGTGTGTGTAGCTTTATATAGCAGGTGTTAATCAGAGTACTGAACAGGACATTTCTGATTAAAAAAAAAAAGGTTTTGATCAGCTGTGCAAACGAAGCACTTCCGCATTTGAATACTAAATATAAAGAATGCTTTAAAGGAATTTGACAGCCCTAGTCTGTAAGAGAGGCCTGTATCAGGTCAGGTTATGGCTCTAATGGTAGCAGCAGATGTGTGTGTGAGTTAAATCATGCTGTTCAGTGGAGTGAAACTGAGTTAGTCACCTGAATATTTAACATCTCTCTCTCTCTCTCTCTCTCTCTCTCTCTCTCTCTCTCCCTCTCTCTCTCTCCATCTGGAACAAGAGCTGCCATGTGCTGTCCACTCAGCACTGTCCTCTGTCCCCTCATGTCTTTACATTTCTAGCTGCTTAAGCAAGCAGAACTTAAAAAATACACCGCTAAGTTGAACTAGAGTGCTCTGAAGTATTACGTTTACAGTGCTGGGAGGCATACTAATAATATCATGTGTTTTCAGTGGCCTCTGTTGTTGAACTAGAGCGCAAAGAAGTGAAGCAAGCTTGTAGCTGGAAATAACAGAAAATATGTAAGAGATTAATGAATTATCTCAGTGTCACACACGGTGTATGTGTGAATGAGTGGGCGAGGAGTGTGTAGGATTGTGTCATCATGTGTATGTTTGTCGAAAGAGCGGTAAGCGTATGTCTGGGTTTGTAGGAGCTGGGAGGAGGACTTGACCCCCTGCATCTCACACATCTGGCTACAGAGTCTCGCACAGCTTTATTACTCACTGAATCAGTCAATTTGGTGCCTCAGACAGACTACACTGCAAACCCCCCTCCCCCAAACACACACTCACTTTACAGCACAGAACCACACCCTGTCTTCTATCCACAGTATTCCTCAATCACATGATGCCTCGCACAGCAAGCTCACAAAACATCTGGTAAAGTGCTAATAATAGTGCTAACTTTAGGAGCATAAAAATATAATATGTTAACATGGTGACATTTTCTACTTTTATATGTTGCTCTACTTTTGAAATGTATGGAGATTAAAAATATTTGATTATAGTTTTTAAAGAGATCTTTCAAACAATAAACTGGATAAACAAACTGCAAAGTGCCGGGTTTTGAATTAGTACTCCTTTAAAAAAAAAAAAAAAAAGAAAGAAGGAAAATATTAGCTAAAGCTAACTAAGAACAAGGGAGGCATCACGCCATGGTGTTTAGCATTTCCGCCTTACAGCAAGAAGTTTGTGGGTTCATTTCCCGGGCTCGGGCATTTCTGTAAAGTTTCATGTTCGCCCTGTTCTTGTGTGGAGTTTCCTCCCAATTATCCGGTTTCCTCCCGCAGTCCAAAGACATCCACATTAGACTAGTAAGTGTAAGGTAAAGTCTGTTGGGCTTTTTACACCCGAGCCATGGTGGCTCATCGGGCCGGTGCTTATCCCCGGTTTCCATAGCGTGAAGGACAAGTACAACTCCTCCTGGATGGGACGCTAGTCCATCGCAGGTTACCGTCCCAGTATATTTTTACTGGTACCCATTTATACTGCTGGGTGACCAGAGGCACACTTGTGGTTAAGACCTTGCCCAGGGGTCTTAGCACAGTGAGGGTCTAACTGGGATTTGAACACACAACCTCCCTATCATGAGCCCAGCACCCTAACCTTTACACAACAGATTTGCTATATAGACTAAGTGTGGCTGTTCAAAATTACCAGTAGGTGTGGATGTGAGAGTGATTGATTGTCAATGTTGCCCCGTGATGGTCTGACGAGCCTGCCTTTGTCCAATGTCCAGCCTTCCTGGAGTGAAGCGGTTCAGCAAATGAGTGAGTGAGTAACTAAGAACACTTTCATTCCTAATCTATACTTTAAAATATATATATATATATATATATATATATATATATATATATATATATATATATATATATATATTGCATGCATGGTAATGACTCTGACACTGCAAGCTACATTTCTACAGAGTAATCTAATGTAATGAGTATGAATGAAAGTAATGTAGAAAAGTTATTCACTGAAATGAAGCAGTTTATAATCACATACTGAGCCTCTGCGCTGCCTGAAGTCTCTCCCTGCAAGCTTGAACATTTACAACAGAATGAGGTCTAGACAGAGCTCTGTTCATACATTGAAGTAAATATAGTAGAACCTTGCGTTTATTATTATTATACCAGTTAGACTGAACAGAGTTCAACTGTAAACTCTGAATAAACTTTTAACCTCAACATTGAGTTTCACTATTATTACTCAAACTCGGCAGATGCTGGATAGACATTACTCTTAGTACAGTGACAATGCGCCATCTTGAGAGTCGTACATCATCACAAGGTAAAGTTTTACTCTTCTATAGAGGCTGCTTCAGAAGTTTAATATACAACATCATATAATCATCACAAACATTTAATAGAAAGCAAAAAAGAAACTACTTCCTCAAAGCTATCCTTCACTATTTATATCAGCTCCATACCGTATACAGACGCTCCCTAACTTACGCTTTAGTTCGGTTCCGGATGGCCAAACGTCAGGTGAAAAAAAAAAACGGAAGTTGTTACTGTATGTTCGAGTGACGTATAACGTTCATACTGTACTATACATCCATAAATACCATTACCGTATCTCATAAAACGCCCCTAAATCAATTATTATAAACATAACATTGTAAAATAATATCAAATAATATCAACATTAATTGCAAATAAATTCAATTCAAGCAAAATAAATTCAAATTGATAAATTTTCATCAAATTCACTCATCAAATATCAAATACAGTATCAAATATAACCTTTAACATGCTCTGTGATGAGATCTCTCTGCTTGTAAATGGTTCCGATGGTCGACGGAGCCATTTGAAAGAAACGTGCAACAGTCACATGTTTTTCACCAGCATCAATTTTCTTGATAATAGCCATCTTTGTTTCTAACGAGATGGCTTGCCACTTTTTCTGATCACCACTATCACTAGTAGGCTTATGCTTCTGACCAACCATATTTGCTTAGGGTTACAAAAGTCCGCAAAGCAGTGTAAACACAAAGATCACAGAGACAACATCTTAACACAAGGGTAACACGCGGTGAACTGGGAAGAAGGAGGGGCACGTTCAGTCTGTCGTTTGAAAACAATGGACGCAGCGTCATGCGGAAGTAGCTTATTACGTCAGCGTGCTACGTAGGTACGTCTAGTACTACAGAGAGCACGCTAAACTCAAAATTTGACAATTTCTTTTTAAGGTAAAATTGAAAAATACGTAAAACAAATGAGCGTAAAGCGGGGAGTGCCTGTATTGCTTAAAATACAGAGGATACAGTATATGAACGATTGCATGGATACAGGCAGCCTGGCCAAAAATGTTCAACCTCATCCACACCCTACACAGAGAGAGTCTTTAACCCCAAGCTAGCTGGCAGTGTTCCCTGCCCTCTAGCTCTGTCTCTCTTTTTCTTTGTCACTGTGATAAAACTTTTCTAAAGCTGGGCACTGCCCCAAGGCTCCACCTCAGGCACTCACACCCCTGTGCATCCTGCTAGTGATGTGGACACAGAATCAGAGCGACAGGTTGTCAACGGCAACCCCTGGGCTTTTCTTTATGGAGCTCTGGCAGGCCCCGAGGGGAGTGGGCACCTGTCCATGCCACTGTTCATCATGTTGCGACAGGTGTAACATTCAGCATGGCAGAAAAAGGAAGAGGAAATGTGGCAAAGGACAGCAGAACAGCCAAGTGGCCTTTTCAGCTACACACGCTACTCTAAGCACCCAGTCCTCATATTCAGCAGGAAAAATGTTCTCTGACATGTTATCTGTCTTTAAACATTTCTGATGTGCTGGTGGTGCTTGACAAGTGCTGTCAGGTGCATTTTTCTCACCCGGAAGTTCGCATCCCAAGATCTCCAGCCTCATCCCGATACCTGGGGGTGACCACCTTTCCGGATACACCCTGATGAACTGTGTCACAATCTCATCAAATCGGCGGATCTCCGGGGTGTCGAAGTGCGTGTTTCCTTCAAAAATCTGAAAAGCAGAAAGGCAATTCAAAAGACAGAAAAAGGAAAAACTGGTGGGGTATTCCGATTTAGGAATCTCGTGTGGCCTGAGGAGGAAGTTCAGCTAGAGAAGTTTTAATTACCACAACTGTAAATGATTTGACTGGAATGTTATCAGCGCTGGCAGCATAGCTGAGTATAATTGAATTCTGTCTGTTCTTAGAATGGGATGGAGTAAAAGAGATGGTGCAAGTGTTGGGCTGCTGAGTGGAGCAAAAATGAATGAGATGGCTGTTACTTTCTATTGATTCAGAAATAAGAATACGGGAAACTATTAGTTGACCTGCTGTGCTAAATTCCCCATTACATTATTAAAATGACTCGGTGGCAACTACATTCTTAAATAAAATCACAATAGTAGTAGATTAAAAACTCATATTAGCAATGAATACCACACCTTGTGATGGCCGGTCCTAGGGTCAAGGAAGTAGCTCCAGTCTTTTCCATTCATGCTGTGCGCTAGCTTGTACTTTCTCACGAAGGCTCGGTTCTCAGCACTGGTGCTGCCATCAACGCCACGCGCCCCCTGTGTGATGATCCCTCGCACTGTTTTTAGAACTCCCAGATCAATCTGCAGCCACTCCTCCCCAGCCACAGGCTGTGTGGGACTGGGGTACCATCCGGAACGGCTTGCCACTAACCGAGCCGCACCCATGGAGCCGTGGATATCCCGCATAGAGGACGCAGAGATCTGCGAGTCGGGGAGTAGCCCTGACAGCATGCCCTGCATGTCTGAACATGGAGCATCTGTACAACAGACAAAGCGAGAAATAGAATGAATGACAGGTTAAAGCTGAGGGACTCAATGTTATATTTATTTTAAAGAAGAAAATGTAAATAATAAATAAACTAAAGCTTGAATGCATAAAGAAACCGAATATTTGTGAGTCAGAAATTGTGTGTGTGTGTGTGTGTGTGTGTGTGTGTGTGTGTGTGTGTGTGTGTGTGTGTGTGTGTGTTTTCAGTGGCCCAAGACCTTAGGTGTTAGGAAGCTCATCCCAAAAGAGAGATGACTTCATTGTAGGGTAGCTAAAATACTACCACACAGCACTCGTTTCACTCCTACTCTTTCGCTGTTACTGTCTTCGTGCACCCGTTTTATGCCACAGGGCTCGTAAAAAGATGATTCCAGAAATAAATGATTGATTGTAGCCTGTGGCTTAAAAAGTGAACCAAACTGAAATGCATTGAGACAAATGCAGAACATCCATCCTACACTATCTCTGTTGTATTCCACCCACACATGAAGGAAAAAAAAAAAAAACTTTGGAAATAATGCCAAGGCACTGAGTTACTGTTTTGGGATTGGCAGTGTTCTGTTTTAATCCACGGTGGGTATCAGTTCTCCATAAATCAGGAACTGAGGGCACATACTCGACTCACTAAAATCCAGCCATTGTAGTCTACATGCCCCTCGGAGATGGCTCCTTCAGGATCAGGGCAGGGCTAATACGGTAGTGAGTTCCATGTTTATGTCATTTGTGTCAGTGTTGAAAAAGGCCCCGTCCGTAAAAGCGTATTTGTCCTGCTTACTGTCGATAAAAATAGGAGCGAATCGCTACTTAACGCTATAATGATTTAGTGTGATGGAAATTTGTGATCGCATCGGTTCAAAAAAGCACATTTGTGTCAGGGGAAACAAACAGAATTAGGACGCTCTGATCCACACATCTCCACAAATAGCCAAACTCAATTACACAGCCTGAATGGAGCAGATAAATACAGTGCTGAGTTCAGGTGACAGGGACATCTGAAACGATATGCATCATCTATTGTACTTCGGAGGGGACTGTTTGGTTTAGAGATGATGTTGGAGAACGATACGGACTCATCACTGACGGAAATATTTCTATAAACTGAGTGAAAAGTTATAGAGGTTAAAAATGACAACGGCAACAGGCATTATGTATTATGTTTATGCAGAAAGAGTATACTGTATGTACACACCTGTGATCTGACATCCATAGAGCTCGAAACGCAAAGCAATGCCATTCTTCCAAGTCTGGGGTCTGATTCGGACGAATCGAGCCAGGACGGGCTGAGGGATTCGGTTCAGCACCACTTCAGAGGGGTCCGAGTTGGCATGGAAAGTCTAACCGAGAAGAAACAGGACAGGAGCAGATTAGCAAACAAGGGTAATGAAAATGCTCGAGTTGCAAAGCAATGAGAGAAACACAAATAAACAAGCATGCAATCATACACACTGTAAACAAACATGCAATCAGTGAGTCTTTACTGTGGTCAGGAAAGATCATCTTGTTAATAGCCGGACAAACAGACAGCCACTTCCACACCCCTGCACACTATGTCACTATGGCTTAAGCATGAGTGTTTATTCTGCACATCTGGATGAACTAGTGAACAAAAGGCACGATGGTGTGTGTACAGAGTGTGTTACAAACCTACACAGGCTCAAATAAACACAACTTGAATATTTCACTCTTTCCAATTACCTTCTCTTTTTAATTAATTACTTGTTTCTTCTCTGCACAGTATATTACACAACTTATTATAGAAAACTATTATGCTATGTATATAATTATAGCTATTACATTTATATAGTGCTTTTCTACAAGCTTCTGCTACATTTCCGAGTAAAAGCTGGCTGACCAAATTCATGTGTTTAAACCAATCGGTCCAGGGCTGGTGAGAGGAGCCAAGATGACAAGTTCAGATAGCTTATCTCCATCCTTCTCACTCACTCAGTCGTTCCTGTGTGTATGTGCCAGTCTCCAACTGCTCTCAAGAGAGAGTGGGGAGAAAGACGAGAAGAACCAGAGCAATGCAAGTCCTGCTTCACTGCACACACAGAAAAGCCGAACCCTGAGGACGCGACCCACCTCAAGATCCAGTGACTCCAGGGCCAGATGGCCTGGGACCAGCCCGAGTCAGATCTCAGCATGTTTGCGTAGGAAGCAAAGGAAGCAGGTCGAAACGGCCAGCCAATTGAAGGCGGAGGTGGAAGAAAAGTGAGACATGAGGTGCATTTCCTCGCCGACATTTGGCACAAACTCCCAATACATCATGATTTGAAAGAGAAGGAATTCAACCAAAGGGTTGTGGTCATTATAGAGTAGATGGTTTGTTAAAAAGCATTAACAGCAACAAAAGTGAGGAAATGCAAGAAATTGGTTGGTGAAGAAGTCAGATATGGATCAAGAATGCAGAGGGATGAAAGAGTGAAAGCTAAAGATTAGAGTACATGCAAGAAAACACACTACAGAATAATCCAGCAGACTACATCAATCCTTAATTTTCCTCTGATTCACACACACACACACACACACACACACACACACACACACATGAATAAAAAAACTTGCAACAGTGTTGAAGCTGTCATCAGCAGGAAACCTACAGATGTGCAGTAAGAATTATGCTTGTGCAATAAGTACATCTACGTTATGTGTGACCTTTCACCTCTGTCAACATGCAAACTGTTTTACCAGAACATAATATGAACATGTGTGTGTATGGATCAAAGACGAATGGCATGTAATATCTCACCACAAATGTGTGATATTCTAGTTTCATACACACACACACACACACACACACACACACACACACACACACACACACACACCATCCAATGCTTGTTCAGAAAGTTTTACATCTGGGGGCCCATAGACACGGAGTTTCAGAGATTCATGTTGAAAAATACAAAGTAAAGGGCACCTTCAGCCTGAGCACCAGCAAACATAATCAGGTGGTGATAAAATATCATACAGTTCCTGCTCGTACGGTGCATAAATCGGGACCTGCATACAGTTTACACATAATCAGCACTGCCATAACATTAAAATAATGGAATCCCCAAGCCCAACGAAATAAAAAATAATATTACAATATGATATAAATAATACAGTATAACCGAGTATTGCCCACTATCATGTGGATAAGACAAAAGAAAATTTACTGAAAAGCTAGAAAAATGTGTGTAACAGGATTGGAAATTCCAATTACAGTAAAACCTCCGCTGACGAACGCTTAAGCTCACGAACTTTTCGCCTCAAGAACATTAAATTTGCGAGCATATAGTCTCTGCTGACGAACTAGTTTTCGGCGGACGAATCAAACCACGCGGTCGAACAGCGCCACGGTGGCGGCCACGAGAAGCTGACGCACGCTCACGACGTCACAGTTCGTCACACCCCTTTCTTTGAGTGCGGAAGTGGTTTGTGTTTGATAGACATTTTGGACCATATTGAGTGTACTTTTGCTATTATGGGACCGAAAAAGACCCCACCACAGGCGGAGATCATTGAAAAACACGAACGAGGTGTGCGTTTGTGTGACTTAGCGTCCCAGTACCAGTACACTAAGTCTACCACCATCCTTAAGAACAAGGAAGCTATTAAGGGTGCGTGTGTGGCTAAGGGTGTTTCCAAACAGTAGGCGTTTCCAAACACTCCTTCCAAACAGTAAGTCCCGCCCTCCCTCCTCCTCCCACTCCATTCCATCAAGCCATCAACTACCATCACAAAGGTAAATAAAACGACTTTATTATACAGTACAGTTTATTTCTTTAATTACAATACAATAGCACATTTATTATACATAAAATAAGGTATATTTTTGTGTAGTTTTAAGGCCTATTTAGTAGAAAATTATGCTTTATGGGGACCTGGGAACGGATTATTCTCATTTTAATGGTTTCTTATGGGAAATAAATGTTCGGAAGACGAACTTTTCGCCTTACACACACTTTCTGGGAACCAATTATGTTCGTGAGCAGAGGTATCACTGTATCTGCAGAGCCCAAGGGGGAAATTGGTCAAAATGAGACCAAAGTGCTATGATTTCCCTCAAGTTCTATTGATGCTAAGGTGTCAAATTCCTTTAAAATTTGTATTCGTATTTTAATTATATTAAAGAGTTAGTGTTGAAATAAAGTTTTCATTATCATGAACAGTACGGCTGCATTACTACTGCACTGAAAGGGCTGCTTTGTTCATATATTATAATTATTGTAAATCCTTTTTTAAACTTTTATTAAATTATTTTATTTACTTACATAAGTATTTCATTCTTACTTTAATTAATTTAAGCTTTTCCGATCCGTATGTGGATTTGGATTCAAGTAATATTCTCCACCAGCATCACACAAAGGGCTTAGTATTCACTCTGTAGGCTCACAACATATGATATAATTAACAGTTCTGAGAAGACGGGAAGGTGAACTGAATAGTTTAACTATTATTAATAGTAAAATAGCAACTTTTAACTATTCATTCCAGTGTCAACTGCTAAGCCTGAAGCACTTAACTTTTTCAGTATACAGGGATCCCTCGCTATTTCGCGCTTCAGTTCATGCGGCTTCAAAGCATCGCAGATTTTTTTTTTTAATATTCATTGTATTAAAAAATAAGGAAAGTAAGGAAGAATAGGGGAAAAGTTAAAGAAAATGCCACAAAAACAAGGCCAATTATGCAAAAAAAAACAAAAAAAAAACCCCATAAACAAACACAAAACAAAAAACAACCCAAAACCTCCCATCAAAACTAGTTATATTGTTGTGAGGTGTGCATCTGAGTGCATGCACACGCATCTGCGTGCATGCGTGCGCATCTGCATGTGTATTTATATTTTATTTACATCTTATGTATCACTTTTTTTAATGTTTAATTGTTATTATAAGCATTTATAGCATTGACTATGTATTTATTGATATTATATACACATATACATTTACGTATACGTCAGTCAGGGGCAGTTGGGGGGGGTTGGGGAGTGATCCTACTTCGCAGATTTTGATGGTCGCGGGGTGATCTCGGTCCCAATTAACTGCGGAAAGTGAGGGATCCCTGTATATCTGGGCAGCAGAGCCTCCCCAGTTAATCTTAAAAAGAAAAAAAAAAAGTTTATCATAAAATATACTAGCTATTAATATTAGTCAGTTGGTGTGTATTACTGTACTTATACCTTTTGCTGTTCGAATCCAATATTAAAATTATTTTTTACAATAAAGAATAGCAGAATTTCCATATGTCCCATTAAAATACAGGGGGGAGATGTGCAGTGTGGCAGCACTTTGCTGTGCCACTCAGTGGATTGTGTTCCTCACAAACTGCACTCGTATGTGATGCAAATAGCATGTCGCTCTGCCTCAATATATTGTAAATGAAATGCTTTTCAACACTCAGATTATGAGATATTTTTTAATAATCTGGATAATGTATAAAATGTATTTTATCATGTGTTTAGGCTGCAGATTAATCATAAAACCCACTTTAAAAAGTTACTCAGTGAGGCAAGCAGTATCCTTGACTCATGGTAGAGGGTGCTTGTGAGCCCACAGATTCTTGTGACCTACAATCTTCTTTGTTTGTAGTTTATACTTCCTTTACAATCCGCCTTATCAAAATGAATGATTGCATTTCCAGGCTGAGAAAATTTGCAAATCTTGACTTTTAATCAAAACAGCTTATCTTTTTCAGCAGTACTTAGATTAGCACTGTGCTGTATAAAAACACACACATCAAAAAAAAAAAAAAAAAAAAAAAAAAACCCACACACAACACCGACTGACTGGGTTTGACTGACGTCTGTGTTCTAACAAACCAGTAATAGAATACTGTATATTCACTGATAAAGACTTCAAAGCAATTCTGCATCTGCTAAATGCTGTAAATGTAAATGTAAAAGGTGATGTAATACATTTTAACCTCAAATGAAATAGGTGTCACATGTTTGTGTAAAGAATATTGATATGAGATATAAAACACAACGCATTGTGTTTTGTCAATCAAATGATGAATAATTTACTCTTTTGAGTTCATTTGTATTTATAAATCTGACTTGAAAAGAGTCAGTGCCTCACCAGCTGTCAACCTCACGACACGCCGCCACTGCTATTCACATATTTACAGACTTATACATCTATTCACATATTCACGCGTATGCACACAAGCCCAGAAGGGTGTATGCGTAGTACATACTAAGAAAATATAAAATATATAACAAAGTGCACCTGACGCTTAATAGCATCTAGTATAGCGTAATAGCGTAAAAAACGCATTTGGAGTGTGAGCCATAGACTCTGTGAGACTCTAGAAACAGTTAATAAAAATAAATACATTTTAGCCTTGCAAATGTGGCTGTAGCAGGAGAGGGTTCATCTTTGTGGGAATTTAGAAACGAAGGGTGTGATTTTGGTGACAAGTGACATGACCCACCTGTGTGCTATATATATATATTTTTTTTAGTTTAATGTTATTGTCTTGCAACTGAATTAAGAATCTCATGTTCTCGGAGAAGTGTGTTGCTAAAATTGTGAACATAAGATCTGAAAGATCAGAACGTTAAACATTTTCCAAGGATTACATAAACATGTGAATCATGTGAATAGTATTAAAGCATTGAAATTTGTTCCACAAGCTGCAGGTTCCTACAGTGGAGCTGGGTTTGCTGATAGACTTACACATTTTTCTACAATCTCACACACACACACACACACACACACACACACACACACACACACACACACACACACACACACACACACACACTTTTTGTTCACACTTTCTCACGCACACCTGCCACCGCTTTCCTTGTACGAGCATGGCCTCTGATTGTTGCTGCATTGACAGACACACAGGTGCCTATAGTGACAGACTCCTGCATCCTAAAACAGGAAAGCTGCTGTCAAGCCCTGCCATGAGCCGCCCGCCATCGACTGATCCAAGGCCACCGTCACTCTTCCATTGCCCCCACCCCCACCCCCACACTCCTTTCCATTTTCCATGATCTCTCTTGTTCACTTTCTACTCTGTGCCTCTCCGTTTGAGTTTGCCTCATGCACCCTACCCCTTCTGTCTTTAACTCTCTTTCATGCCGAAGAGTCTCTGCAGTAGCTGTCACTCACATAATTCCTGTGCACAAGCACTGCTACTATAACAAATGGCTGCAGCACATCACTGTGACATTCGAAGGCTCAGCTAAATTGCAACAGGGCATTAACATGCACTGCACATCTGGGATTCCTACCGGTCCTGCAGATATTATTTCATAGGAGATGACATTGGGTAACTCCAGACTCGTCAAAAGGACAAACAGTTCCTAAGCCCAGTGTTTTTATCAGCTTATGATCAATATACGAATGCAGGATGACCTACTTCCCTTCATGCATCTTAGCAAGTTTTTCTGTATAGGTATTGAGAACGACAGGGCTTACACAGCAATCCAAATTTAGTCTGATTTATTTCTTCAGACTGTATTCACACTCACCTGCAGAACAAAAGCAATTAGCTCACTATCAGCATCACAGTCCTGCAATGAGTTATGACTTATATCCGAACCATTTCCTGCCTCAGATTTAAACATATTTAGTGCAAAAGTAATAATAACTGGTCTGATTTTTAAAACAAAAGATAGAAGACATTATTATGTTGCTGGAGCCCCGGGTACTGTCGGTCCATGACCTGATGATTTTTAGCTTGTTGCTTGCACCATGCATTCAATGCTAGAAAAATAACACATCAAATCTGAAATCTGATAAAACAAACTAGTCGAACTGATTCACATCTCTAGAAAGTGTAGCCTGCCTGAGCATGACTAGGTATTAAATTGGATTAAATGATATTTTTAAAAATATATTTTGATCTTCATATCTATAGAGCAACTCTAATCTTATTCATGTAACATTATATACTGTGCAGCACATTAAAAAATAAACATATGGTATGTTGTAATTATGAGAATAATAATGATTATGATGATGATAATAATTATTATTTTTCATTGGTCCATTTTTTCTTTGGGCAGTCGTGGCCTGGTGGTAAAGTGCACTAGATCGCTGATCCTAAGTTTTGGGGTTCGAGTCCCACTCTCCACAATGTTGTCACTGTCCCCCCCAGTGCAGCTAACTGGGTTATCAAAGGCGGGCCATGTCTGTCACTGTCTATGGTGAGAGGTTCATGTAAAAGAACCATTGCTGACTTTCGTAAAGAGTAGCTGCATAGCCGTCAGCGTGTTTCTGTCTCATGATAAAGGGTTGCGCCAGGAAGGACATCCGACGTAAAAACCTCTGCCAAATCAAACATGCGAATCAGATGATTCACTGTGGCGACCCCTGAAGAAGAAAAAAGCCGAAAGGAAAAAAGAAGATTTGTTCATTTTTCTGCGCCACTTAATCTCAATTAAGGTCACGGGGAGGCTGGCACCCATCTCAACCGACTCCGCGCGGGGTACACCCTGGACAGCTCGCCAGGCCATCAGCGGGCCAATGTAGGCCTCTGTCAGTCCCGAAAGACTATGGCTGCACTCTGTCTAGTATCCTGGCTGGTGATACTCTCCAGTGCGCAGAGCCGGGGTAGGGAGTAATGCAGGACAGGCTGTTACTCAAGCAGCAAGTCTCCCCTCTCAGCACCACCGGAAGGATCCAATGGAAGGGCAAAGTGCCGATACGACTGGGTTCCAGTACCGCTGCAGGAGTTGCCAGAACATTACTGTGAATGAACTGCCTCAGGGGGCTCCGACTCAAGATTAGAAACACGCTGACGGCTTTGCAGCTACTCTTGTCGAAAGTCAGCAATGGTTCTTTTACATACCTCACACCATAGACAGTGAGAGACATGGCCGGCCTTTGATAACCCTGTTAGCTGCACTGGGGGAGGGGGCACCGGGGCACTTGGGGGCACTGGGGGAACAGTGACAACCTTGTGGAGAGTGGGACTCAAACCCCCAACCTTAGGATCAGCGATCCTGCGCCCTATACCACTGGACCACCACTGACCCACACGATGTAGTGTAGAGGGCCAATAATTATCATTTAATTAGTACAAATTAACGAGGTCCCGACAGGACCTCGTTGCATAGGCTGCTCGCCTCATGACCCAACCCCAGAACGAGAGGAAGAACATGAGAGAGTGAGATGAGAAAAAATTACAACATTTATGATTATTATTATTCTTATTATTATTATTATTATTATTATACTATTAGTTTGGTGTTAGTGCCAGCTCAAGACAAACAGTACCATGCTATCATTCTTGAGTTAAAGACAGAACCTTGCTGTACACTACATCTTTCTTTAAGTGGTATTTTATTAGACTAAAGGGAGCTGTGTTGTGAGGCTTACAAGTCTGTGATCCACAGAAGAGGGTGAAACAGAAGAGAAGTTGAGAGCGGAGCTACAAACACCAACACTAATGCTGCTGCCAGGATATGCCCCCCCCCCCCTCTCTCTCTCTCTCTCTCACACACACACACACACACACACACACACACACACACACACACACACTGTCTTGTATGCATACCTTCAGGGGACAATAACTTTATTTAGTACCTGGATACTTACCCTGACCATAACTACTACTTGCCGAACTTGGAGAATAACCTTAGCCTTAATCTAATCCTTACCTAAACTAACCTTAAAAATAGTCTTCACCTTAAAAATGTAATTATTTAAGTCGCAGGTACTTGTGTTTTGTCTCCACAAAAATCTCACGCTCCCATAACGTGTGAAAGCAGATACTGTATACAGGTCCCCACAATACCATATAGCTGAATCAGGTGCACAAGCGCACGTGCACACCAGAGTTATATATTAGAGGAGAGTAATACTGGCTGAGGAGCATTTTCCCTTTTTTATGGAAAGCAGGAACTCATTTCTCCTCGTCTATCTCTGTGTTTTTCCTCTCCTCCACCCGTGCAGCCTCTGTGTAGTGCAGGTTTTACGGCTGTGTAGGTTTGTGCTGAGCCGATCTCATTAGAGCCAGCTGACTGCAGTGCCACCTTTACGCTGATCTACAGTACATGACTCTGCAGAGCCGGCAGGAGATTTAAAGTGCCAAGACAAATCACTTACAGGCTTCTAAGGCCACAAAAACAGTTGTGTGAGCAGCATTTTAAATTCACTGTGGAAGATTTTTCAACTGTTGTGTAAAAATAAATAAATAAATAAATAAAAATACATCTGCAAATCAGTGGCAAAAATGAATGAAGACCTGGAATAGCGACAGGAACTGTACAATTTTGTAAAAAAATAAATAAATAAATAAAATAATAATAATAATAATCAGTTCAGTTCAGTTCATTTTCTGTAACCGCTTAATCCTAATTAGGGTCGCAGGGAGGCTGGCGCCCATCCCAGCCAACTTCGGCCGAGGGCAGAGGACACCATGGACAGCTCGCCAGGCCATCGCAGGGCGGAAACACGCCGACGGCTTTGCAGCAACTCTTGTTGAAAGTCAGCAATGGTTCTTTTACATGAACCTCACACCATAGACAGTGAGAGACATGGCCGGCCTTTGATAACCCAGTTAGCTGCACTGGGGAGGACAGTGACAACCTTGTGGAGAGTGGGACTCGAACCCCCAACCTTTGGATCAGCGATCCACTGCCCTATAACACTAGACCACCACTGCCCCATAATAATAATAATAATAATAATAATAATAATAATAATAATAATAATAATAATAATAATAATCGGATTGGGAACAGAAGATTAGGATGCACACTTGCATCATTTAGAACAATTTTTTTTCTTATGAAGCAATCATTACAGAGATAGTTAAATATGTCTTTGGATATAAAGAAATACTGATAATACTAGTACTGCTCAGACAGATGGACAAGCCAGTGAATGTGGGTGGAGGTAAACAACTGTGTGAATAATTGAAAAAGGGGAATCTGCCAGTTTTTCCCTTCTGTAGCCTCCGTGATCTCCTCAGAGGACAGAGAAGAGGTGATAGTTCACTAGTTCACCATCTTTGGGGAATCTGTGACCAACAGTGACTGAAGACTTGAATTGGAATACAAGGCAGAAGGATGACTGCGTGTGTGTGTGTGTGTGCGCATGTGTGCGCGTGTGTGTGCGCGTGTGTGTGCGCGTGTGTGTGTGTGTGCATGGCCCCCAGTGCTAAGATTATAGGGCTGTGCCTGGTGAGGAATATTTGAGGTGGTATGCAGAAATTACAGCCTGAATTATTCAGACTGTGTCTGGTGGCACTGTGGGATGGCTGAAATAGTAAAGACCCCCTGTTGAGAGATGGAGAGAGGGAACGGCAGAAAGATACATCGACCGATAGTGAGAGAGCTGTCTGTCATCATTTCAAAACTGTAAATGGTCTAGTGAATAGAGACACGTTCAATTTTTAAGCATCCGTCTCCATCAAAGTAAACAACAACTGATGGGGGGGGGGGTGAAAAAAGAAAAACAAAGCCGATGAAAAGAAGTGAAATGAAAAAGTGAAGGGGATGACCGAAAAGGACTCCACATGCTATTGAGGTAGCATTTTTGAAATGGAACAAAGGGCCAACAAAAAGGAAGATAAAGGACTTGTGGTGAAAGCCACTTGAGGTATGTGATAGACTGGACAAGCGGCATCTTAACTCTTCATAAGGAAGAGCGGAGTAGATGGGTTCCCAGAGGAAAACTCCATTTTATCTTTCGCATGCATGTCTAATGCAGCAAGCACCCCGATTCCCTTATCAGATGGACCATCACTACCACCAACGTTTCTCTCTCAGCTTCCAGAAAGACATTTCAGGAGTCCAGGAGCGGGATTGCAACACCAATGAAGAGAAGAACGGTTTTTTTGGGGGGTTTTTTTTTCCCCCTTTCACTTCCCTGCAATACTCTCTGGCTCTTTGCATTGGCATGCTGCCGCACTGTTTCCCTTCAGGCTGATAGCACCGGTGGGAAATGCAGTCGGCGCTCATTACTCTGCTTCAGCAATTACTCGATATTACTCTATCTCCCTTACTCTCTCCTTTCCTCTCTGTCATCATGGCTTCTCTCCCATAACTCAACGTTTCAGATGAAGCCATTGGCAGAAAGGAATGACTCCAGTTGGCTCAAAGCCAGCAATGACTCAGTAAAGAAAGAAGGAAAGATGGGGAGAAGTCCGCAACAAAGCCTGATAGGAATTTAATACTGTTTGTATACAGCAGACGTCATCAATCCCTGCTCCTCCACAGGTCTGTCTCTCCTGTCCTTCCTCTCACTTGCACATAATCCCTCTTCTCCTACTCTCTGTCTTACTCTTCCGCTCCATCTTTATCTTCATCCATCTGTTGTCTCCTGTCTCATTTTATGGCTTTCTCTGAACCTCATCTCATTCCAGCTCCACATTGGCCCCGGATCACTGGCCTTGGCCTCTTTCCACTGCCGGCTTGCAGCTCTGTGGCCCTGCTGAATGTTGTCAGTGTGCTTGCTGACTGATGGCTGATGTGACTTTTTAGAGAGAGGTGAGATATTCCATTATCGCCTGCCTCAATGTGGCTCAGAGCTATAGCTGCCGAGAATAAGGCAGCACGATAGCAAAGGTATACACTATTAGTTATTTGTAAATGAGACTAGTTTCAGTTTGTAAAGTTATCAATAAAACAAGTACCAGCAACACCGTGTATGCATTTTTAAACCACCCCTTTATTATAAATAAATTAAATAAATAAATCAATAAAAATAATGATTCAGACATAATAACAAAGTGGCTTCGTAGTAAAAATGATCATAGGATACATAAATGATGAAAGCCACCACATAAAGTGATCTTTTCCTTTTGGCTGTTCCCTTTTTCTCAGGGAATCTGTGATTGGCATATTTTGATTTGGCATAGGTTTTAACATCGGATGCCTTTCGTGACACAACCCTTTAGCAAGGGACAGAAACACGCTGACGGCTATGCAGCTACTCTTGATGAAAGTCAGCAATGGTTCTTTTACATGAACCTCTCTCCATAGACAGTGAGAGACATGGCCCGCCTTTGATAACCCAGTTAGCCGCACTGGGGGGGACACATAAAGTGATCTACATATCATAATGCAATATTTCCTCAACAGCGGTTAATATCATACGCTTTGGTAGGTATTACCTTTATTATCTGTCACTGGCACTTACTAATGAACACTTTCTAAAGTATACATACTCATGAAACGATTTTTAACTTTCATGTATAGCCACACCAAAAGAAAGAAACAAACAAACAAACAAAAAACCCCAGCCATATACCATTGCTAACCTTTTCTGATCTCTTATTATACAGTGAGAGATTTCGTTTTGGCTTTTTACCTTTTCAGGGGTCGCAACAGTGAATGATTCGCACATTTGATTTGGCATAGGTTTTTACGTCAGATGCCCACAATCCTTTAATCACAACCCTTGAATAAGGGACAGAAACACGCCAACGGCTTTGCAGCGACTCTTTACGAAAGTCAGCAATGGTTCTTTTACATCAACCTCTCACCATAGACAGTGAGAGACATGGCCCGCCTTTGATGACCCAGTTAGCTGGACTGGGGGGGGGGGACAGTGAAACCCTTGTGGAGAGTGGGACTTTTATTATACAGTGAGCTTTCCAAATAAATATAAATGGAGCAGTAATGTTATTTATAATCATTTATAGATTAATTTTCTCATAGTTAGATACAACTTGGGCATCTAAATGTTCTACTGTTTGCTAGTTTACAAGATTATTTGAAGACGGATCCCAACCCAGTCCAAATACAGGGTAACAGTGCATACCAAGTTAACCACATCAGCTGGGAAGGCAAGTTAGAAAGTATTACTCGGAACAACCTTTCGCCATTTACGTCATCAGTTCATCAGTTCATTTTCTGTAACCGCTTCATCCTAATTAGGGTCGCGGGGAGGCTGGCGCCCATCCCAGCCAACTTCGGGCGAGGGCAGAGTACACCCTAGACAGCTCGCCAGGCTATCGCAGGGCGGAAACACGCCGACGGCTTTGCAGCCTACTCTTGTCGAAAGTCAGCAATGGTTCTTTTACATGCCTCACACCATAGACAGTGAGAGACATGGCCGGCCTTTGATAACCCAGTTAGCTGCACTGGGGAGCCATTTAAGTCTTTTGTAGTAATTTTGTAATTGTATCAGTTCGCTTAAGTTCGCATGAAAATGTTGAGGTTCTCTTTGGGAGTAATGAGGATGGATAGGATCAGGAATAAGCACATCAGAGGGACAGCACATGTAAGACCTTTTGGAGACAAAGTCAGAGAGGCTAGATTGAGATGGTTTGGACATCTCTATCACTATGTACAGAGGAGGGATAGTGAGTATATTGGTAATAGGATGCTGAGGCTGGAACTACCAGGCAGAAGGCCTAGAGGAAGACCAAATAGACGATTCATGGATGTGGTGAAGGAGGACATGAAGGTCGTTGGTGTAAGAGAAGAAGATGCAAAGGATAGGGTGAGATGGAGGCAGATGATTCGCTGTGGCGACCCCTGAAGGGAAAAGCCGAAAGGAAAAGAAGAAGATCAGTTCGCTTAAGTGTAACCAACCTTCCTGGTTGCAAGACGTTGCAATTTTGCCACAAATTCACCCAATCGTTGTATTATATGGCAGGTTTCACCATTCATTTCAGTCCCCCGTACAAACGTTGGGCAATTACTTTCATGATTTTCACATAATCCCAGAATTTAATTGCAATTAATCACTAAAAACAAAATATAGAAGTTTAGATTGCAAACAATAACAAAAATCCTACAAAATAAAAGATGATTGAAGAAATACATACGTAGTTTACATTTCGAAACATAAACATTGAACCCGAGGATACACAGAGAAGAATACATGTGCTGTACATGTGCTGTCCCACTGATTGGCAAAGCCATGATCTTCGATGCAAATGCAATGAGTTTCCTAACAATGCTAGGTTATAGAGGTAGCTGCTTTTTGATTGGTACACAATAAGAACACTACCTTGTTTTCACCATCTCATGGTCCACTAAAGCAAAAGCCATTCTGTGGAAGCCTCTCCAAAATCTGAGTCAACAATCAAGAAACTGTTGAAGCATCTAAATCTATAAATGTCAGCTATAGTACAAATATTCTCAACTAAACAAACTATAGCCACATAAAAAAGCTGTCGACGGAGGAAATTATACCTATACCCGGGGAATCCAGTTTATGCTTACAGAACGGATTCTTCCTCATCACCTCGAGCTGTCATGTCACCCGAATGGCACTCTATTCTGTCTGGTGCACACGAAAATCACAAAAAGAAGAACGCCAGGTGGGGTAGGATAAAGGTAGAGGAAGGAAAGGGGACATTGAGTGAGGCTATTGTCTTGCATGGCTGATGTTCTCCATCAAGATCCAGAGAACTCTGAGAGATATAACTGAGCTGCATGACTGCTGTCTTCATCACCACCATGAACTGTCCACTGAGTCCTGTGTCTGTTGGTTGCAGTGCCTCAAGAGCTTTCAGTATTAACACACATAGCATATGTTCTATCATTTTTGTCTTAACAGCAGTATTAAAACTAAAAACCCATCCACCAGACCCACATACTGGTCCAGTACAGCAAAGGAATTTAAAGGGGATGTCACACTCTGTTAAAGGTTTTATGAGGAGGAAGCAAGGCAGAACTGTAAATCAAAAATGTAGGGGGAAAATACAAATGTTTGGCTTATGCTCTGTTTCTTTCCTCCTATTGAGTGGATGGAGATTAAGACCTCTCAAGTCTACATGGTTCCCACTGATCTGGAACACAGTAACACTTGTGGAAACAACATAAATTGTCCTGTCATCGCAGTGATGGTTTTATCAGATGCACGGGATGCTCTTTCACAGGAGCGAGGGCATGATTGGTCACTATGTGTGAGAAAGTCAGGAAAGAGAATGAATTGCAAGTGTGTGTATGTGTGTGTGTGTGTGTGTGTGTGTGTGTGTGTGTGTGTGTGTGTGTGTGTGTGTGTGTTCTTGTGTGAGAGAAAGACTTCTGTCCAGGCATGAATGTACATGTCCTTTCAGCATGTTACACTGTCTATCTTAGTTAAGAACAGACAGAACAGCAATTGGTTTGTCTGTGAGTGTGTCAGCATGGCCATAGCGTCTGGCTGTGTGTGTGTGTGTGTGTGTGTGTGTGTGTGTGTGTGTGTGTGTGTGTGTGTGTGTGTATTCTTATCAGAACTGATTTAACTTCTGCTGAATGAGGCTGGTGCAGGTAATTTGGTTCGAGGACAGAGAGGAAGAGGAAAAGGTCATCTCAGTTGCCGTGGCACAGAGATTGAAACAACCAGAAGAACCATTGGGTATTGTAATACTGATATCATGTGTTCCATCCATATATCATGTCATCATGTGATATCATGTGTTCCATCCATATGACAAACACTAATACAAGCACACACACACACACACACACACACACACACACACACACACACACACACACACACACACACACACACACAATGATGTGATAATCCAACCCACTATCTGTGCTGTCAGTAGTGAAGCCAGGTCATAGTTTCGACTGAAACCTGTTTTTTTTCCCTCATAGCGGCCGAGAATATTACCACTGATGGCTTTGCTAAACTCAGAGTGTGCAAAAAATGTTATCATAACAATAAACTAATAAATGGAGAAATTGAAAACTATATATTCATTAAAATTAGTAATGTATAATTGTAAAACGGTCTAAAACATTTAACACTACAAATAAACAAACAAACAAGAAAAAGAAAAAAATAAACAAACAATAAATACATTTTTTTTAAATATCTGCGTACAGTATTAGCATAAGTATGCAAACTGGAACTGCTCTGCCATTCATAATAATGAACAGACTAGCTAGCGGTTAGCAAACTAGCTCATGTTTTTCAAAGATAAAAGTGTGATTTTAGTATCAGAGTTTAAATTTGCATATACAGGGATCCCTTGCTACTTCACGCTTCAATTCATGTGGCTTCAGTGCATTGTGGGGTTTTTTTAAATATTCATCAAATTAAAAAATAAGGAAATTAAGGAAGAATAGGAGGGAAAGTTGAGGAGAATGCTACAAAACAAGGCCAATTATGCAAAAAAAAAAAAATCTGAAACAAACACACAACAAAAAACAACCCATCAAAACTAGTTACATTTTTGTGAGGTGTGCATCTGCGCGGTTGAGCATGTGTGTGTATTTATATTTTATTTACATCTTATGTATTTTTTTAAATATTTAATTGTTATTATAAGCATTTATAGCATTGAATATGTATTTATTGATATCATATACACATATACATGTACGTATACGTCAGGCAGGAGGGGTGGGGGGGGGGGGGTTGGTGGTCGCGGGGGGATCTCGGTCCCGATTAACCGCGGAAAGTGAGGGATCCCCGTATTCACAAAGACTTATTTAACACCATTAGACATTAACAATCCACTAACATTAGCCAAGTTGGCGATATAACTAGCTTAGCATGTAGCCTCCGTGGCTAAAAGTTTTCATTATCTGGGAAGATTTTTTCAATGGAAATATCTACATGGTGTTTGCTTTAAGGGAAACATGTCAATGTAATGCTGATATCACAAGTATGACTTTATGCAGATTTCCTTCTACCCTGTACAGAGATAATGAAGTACCTTTATGGTACAGTAAAACCTCCGCTGACGAACGTTTAAGATCACGAACTCTTCGCCTCAAGAACATTAAAATTGCGAGCATATAGTCTCTGCTGACGAACTAGTTTTCAGCGGACGAACCAAACCACGCGGTCGAACAGCGCCACGGTGGCGGCCACGAGAAGCTGACGCACGCTCACGGCGTCACAGTTCGTCACCCCCTTTCTTTGAATGCGGAAGTGGTTTGTGTTTGCTAGACATTTTGGACCATATTGAGTGTACTTTTGCTATTATGGGACCGAACAAGACCCCACCACAGGCGGAGATCATTGAAAAACACGAACGAGGTGTGCGTTTGTGTGACTTAGCGTCCCAGTACCAGTACGCTAAGTCTACCACCATCCTTAAGAACAAGGAAGCTATTAAGGGTGCGTGTGTGGCTAAGGGTGTTTCCAAACAGTAGGCGTTTCCAAACTCTCCTTCCAAACAGTAAGTCCCTCCCTCCCTCCTCCTCCCACTCCATTCCATCAAGCCATCAACTACCATCACAAAGGTAAATAAAACCACTTTATTATACAGTACAGTTTATTTCTTTAATTACAATACAATAGCACATTTATTATACATAAAATAAGGTATATTTTTGTGTAGTTTTAAGGCTTATTTAGTAGAAAATTATGTTTTATGGGGACCTGGGAACGGATTATTCTCATTTTAATGGTTTCTTATGGGAAATAAATGTTCGGAAGACGAACTTTTCGCCTTACACACACTTTCTGGGAACCAATTATGTTCATGAGCTGAGGTATCACTGTATTTGGCAGATGTCCTTATCCAGAATATCTGACATTGATCACTTTTTCCCCCCACATACAACTGAGCAATTAAGGGTTAAGGACCTCGCTGAAACAGCAGGAGCCTGGTAATACTGGAGCTTGAACCAGTTAGCCAGAGCCTGAATCATTGAGCCATTGGCAGCAGGATTTGTACCCTGGGCCCAAGTCTTGGCCTGTGCTGACAAACCATGCAAGAAGACATTCCTTTTCCCATTATCCAACTACAGTGGGATTGGACACAGACACACATAATTTAAACCCAAACTAAAAGATGGGCGAAATATATATTTTATATCCTTTACACAGATGTTGTAAGAGGGCAGTGGTGGTCTGGTGGTATAGGGCGCTGGATCGCTGACCCTAAGGTTGGGGGTTCGAGTCCCACTCTCCACAAGGTTGTCACTGTCCCCCCCCCCCAGTGCAGCTGACTGGGTTATCAAAGGCTGGCCATGTGTCTCACTGTCTATGGTGTGAGGTTCATGTAAAAGAACCATTGCTGACTTTTCGTAAAGAGTAGGCTGCAAAGCCGTCGGCGTGTTTCAGTCCTTTGCTAAAGGGTTGTGTCAGGAAGGGCATCCGACATAAAAAATAAAAAAAAATCGCTGTGGCGATCCCTGAAAAAGGGAAAAGCCGGAAGGAAGAAGACACAGATGTTGTAAGAAAAATATATTTATAACACACCAACAACCAAGCCATAGAAGACTGATACTGTTGTGTTGTTCTTTTGTTCTACTCCATATCCCTGTGGATTTATTTAAACCAACGCACACCCCAACCGCCAACCAACAAACTCACTCTCTCTCTCTCCCTCTCTCTCTCTCTCTCTCTCTCTCTGTCTGTCCATTTGAGCATATTGAACCAGGGACATCCATGTATACCCTATAGACTCTGCATCTCTACTGTTGAGGCTCTGCTTTTTTTTTTTTTTTTTTTTTTTTTTACACTGGTCCCTCATTGAGTTTCGTTTTCTCCAGCAAAAGGTTAATAAATCAGCACGCACCTCTGAGTGCAAGCCATGACAACACATATCACATTAACGACTGCTGAATGGGTGCTAGTGTGGGAGGATGTGTCTATCTCTAAGTACAAGTCTGGATCATTTTCACTGCTGGCACATTTTTCTATGTCAATCCAAACGGTAGCATTTGGGATTTATATAAAAAAAAACTGAAAACACTCAGACAGGCAATCTGTCTGAAGAGTGGTACCATTTGTCTTCTGTTAAGAATGACAACAAGGATATACTGTACATAACCTCAGGTTAATGAATAAATAGTTTTATGGGGGTTAATTAGCACAGCTACTGTATCATGATGTTAATTCTTACAAAGTTTTCTGTATAAAGGAAATGGATTCAGAAAACATGGTGATGCACAGAACCTGGAGATTTCTCACTGGGATTGAAGCATCAGGGCGTCCGTAGCAAAACTGTCCGACACTAGTCTCCAGCTGTTGCTAATTTTTTTTTATCACTCACATACTCTAAAATCATAACCCGTAAGCACAAATAATTTCATACGGTTGTCAGTAAGTCAGTGCTCAAACCAGATTTGTCAGGCTTTTGTGCTTGTCCTTCTTAGTCTGAACGAAAGTAGCTCCTCCTTAATTACTTTTGCCACCTCCTTCCATTAACTGTCTCTATGGGTTCTAATTTTTATATCCTTCCATTGTAACCCCCAACCGCTCCTACCCAGTATCTTATGTGCCTTTCTCCCTTCCCCCTCCTTTACCCCTCCACATGTGCCTGTCTGTAGACTCCATCAGTGATGGCTGAGTGCAGAAGACTTTTGGGAAACAGAGTCCTCTTGGGATGTCTGCTAGTTACTTCCCCTCTCCAGTTTCTCCTCTTAGCCTGAGAATAGGGTACCATCAGAGTGAGAAACAAACTGTTTCCCCAACTAACCTGTATCAATGAGCCTATGTGATATCAGGAGACATTTTTTTAATCTTTTCTCGATTTTTTGGACAGCTCAATTAGGGCCAGTACTTCATATACAATGACAAGTGATCAGTACACTGATACAAGTTTCTTATACAAGGCTTGTTCCATCTCATACTCCTACCTTGTGGTTCTTGCCATGGCGATAGACCATCCAGTCCTCACCATTGGTGCTGACTTCTAGTTTGAAGGTGGTAACATAATAAGACTTGTGCGTCTCTTTTGAGATGGCTCCCTGGGTGGATATTCCAGACAGGACCTTCAGGAAGTGCAGGTCCACCTGAAGAAGGAGAAGAAGCATTAAACAGTGAACATGACTGTAGGAGAAAAAGAGATAATGACTTGAACAAACAATGGGAGGAATAATACGGGGCAATGTGATATATAATACAAATAACTTGTGTCCTAACACAACTAGAGTGGGGCCGGTGGCGTAGTGGTTAGGGTGCTGTGCTCATGATCGAGAGGTTGTGAGTTCGAATCCCACTGAGAGCCTAAACTGTGCTAAGACCCCTGGGCAAGGTCTCAACCACAAGTGTGCCTCTGTTCACCCAGCAGTATAAATGGGTACCAGTAAAAATATACTGGGAAGGTAACCTGCGATGGACTAGCGTCCCATCCAGGGAGAGTTGAACTCCTGGTCGCTTCATGCTACAGAAACCGGGGATAAGTACCGGCCTGATGAGCCACGAGGCTAAGCCACTAGGCTCGGGTGTAAAAACCCAACAGACTTACCTAACCTTACCTAACACAATCAGACCAAAACTATGTATCAGATCATGTGCATCACAATCAATATTTTTGATTGATCACAAGAGTATTCGTAAATAATTATTCGTTTATTTGTCAAACTGCTTTTCTTACTAATGTCATAGGAATGCTGGAGCCTATCTCAGTTGACTCTGGGCGAAGGTGGGCAAACACCCAGAACAGTTTGCCAGTCCACCGCAGGGCTGACACACAAGCCCCAATTCACAGTCACACTCACATCTAAAGACAATTCTGAACATCCAACGTGCACATCTATTTACTGTAGAAGGAAACCGGAGTAGCTGGAAGAAACCCATTCAAGCACGAGGGAAAACATGCATAGTCAAAACTGAAGCACCCTGGGACTTGAACCCAGGCCCTTCTTGTTGTGAGGAGGACATGCCAAGCCCTACACCATCATGCCACTTGTATTAATAAACAGTGAAATGGAATTAAATGACACTAAGAACAAGAAGTGAGAAAAGGAAAATCTTGAATGAAAAAAATTATATGCTCAGAAATGGATGTGAGTTGAATGAATTTGAGGGTTGCGTTCCATGCAGTGCTATCAGTCTGCACCCTGACATTAGTCACATTAATCGCACGTCTCGGATCAATACGCTACAGAATGAAGGACCACAGTCCCTAACACACCCTACTGCATCATAGTATCGAGGGTAAACATGAGCATGAGGACAGTTCACCTTTTCTTCCCGCTTTCAGGTCGGCTTAACATCAGACATCTGGCAAGTGTATTCAGAAGAGAACTACCCAGGATCCTCTGCTCTATCGTCTCAGTTAGGTGTAATTTCAACACAAGAGGGCAACTGTACAACATTTGTTATCTGTCAGGAAGGTTGGCATAACTTTCATTCACACACACACACACACACACACACACACACACACACACACACACACACACCAAACCTCCCTGTATGTGTTGCTGCTTAGGGCCACAAAGAAACACACCTACACAAAAAAATCAATAGCACAGAAGACTGCTGCTAACTATTTATTCCGGGGAAAGGACCGTCATCAATCAAGTGGCTGTTACCATCAGAGTCGGGCACGCATCATCAACCCAAGAGAGAGCGAGAGAAAGAGAAAGAGAGAGACAGAGAGAGAGAGAGAGAGAGAGAGAGAGAGAGAGAGAGAGAGAGAGAGAGAGAGAAAGGGACACAGAGAAAGGAATGCAGCAGCCCCTTAATCATGAGTGAAAGCAACAGTGAGCTTCTTGCAAACACGGCATTGTAGAACACATCAGTTCCTGAAGAAAAGTGATGAAAAAAGAGAATGAGAGCATGGGGGGGGCAGAGGGATGGAGATAGGGCCAGATTTCACCAGTCTCTGTGACAGCTGAAAAACAGCCATGAGGGAAGGAAAGTGATGAGATCTTAATGTCTACCACAGGCAGTTTAGATAGAAAGCCTCCATTCAACACACACACACACACACACACACACACACACACACACACACACACACACACACACACAGCACATCATTTTGAGCAAGAGTGTGAAAACAACCGCTGTACTTGCACACCTCCAACGTGTACAAACATACACAGTTTCAAGCCAAACACACACATACAGTACACACATTACCTCTGCAACACTCAGAGATTTAAATCAGAGTAGAGTGTGGTGCGGTATGTGGATATAAAGTTTCTGATGTTGCAGGGGTGAACGATATGATGTGCGAACACAACGTGTCAGCCGCTGGACAAATACAAATACCAGGACGAGCCATATCTACTCACAAGATTGAAAAGGAAAATCTGTCCAAGAGAGAATTCACTGTTTCCACAGCAGTCTCGTAATATCATGTTATTAGTATTTTAACAAGAATTCTGTAGAATACTGAGCATTCGTTATGTGAACCCGCCTTTTTTAGTGACTGTAGATGTTTAACCACGAATAGCACAGTTTCTGTTGGAGCATGTTTATAGCAGTTATTCAATTAAAGAAAGCTTGGCGAACCAGACACAAGCTATAGGGCCAGAGACATTAAGTCAGTAAAGACTGTTCAAAACCAATGCATTTCATCTTTCATCAATCTGAAGGGCGAGTCAAAAATGATAACATGAAGCTCCACTACAAACCAAAACATATGAACCAATCGATAATGGTAAAGCATTAAAAGGAAACAGACCTGCACTCATGCTCGTTGCTTAACCTCAATGTTCCATGAAAGAATTTCATGAAACTTTTAACATTTATGGCATTTGGCACACACCCATTTCCAGAGTAAATTTTTATACAACTATGCAAGTGTTTAAGAGTTAAGGGCTTTGGCTTAAGGCAGTGCTTCTCAAATATTGGAGTGCGCCCCCCCTTGGGGGATGTGGTATGATATCTGGGGAAGGGGGGGGGGGGGTAATGTTTCTGGGGAACATGCTCTTCTGGAATAGTGTACGAGAAGTAAGTAAGTGTAATTGCACCTCCACTCCAGTAGTGAGCAGTGGCGCTCTCATTGTCGCACTGTGGTGGAGTGGTTTTTCCCACGAGCAAATGACATGAAGTGCAGTAAACAACCCTCAAGAAACAACATGGAAAATTTTCTAACAGTAGCAAAGAGAAAGGTGGAGAGAGACGGAGATATTAAGATATAAATAAGTTGAATGAGTTTAAATAAGGATTTTTTTTATTTATTTATTTCAGGCACATTGGTGCACTTTAAATCTTTTCTATTACAGATTAAAAAACAATGTTAATGAAGTTTTTTTTTTTATTGGAAGATGAACTATATTTCTTTCTTTTTTTTTTTGTTTTTAATGTTAATAAAAATACAATGTTATGCAGAGGTGTACTAATAACGATTTTATCGACAAATACTGCAATACCATTTATAGTCGTCGTGGGGTGTAGGGGGGAATGAAATATTTTTTTCTTCCTAGGGGGGGCGCCACAGAAAATAATTGAGAAGCACTGGCTTAAGGGCATAAACAGCGGCAGCTTGTTCGCACTGATCCGCTAGGTGATGCTGGGGACTTGAACCCCCAGCTGTTGGAGAGCCTTAACCACTGAGCCACCACTGATTGGACCTTCACCAATTGTACTTGAATAGTCCAGCTGCAGTATATCTGAAACATAATTATTTCCCAAAGCCCTTTTGAGGCTCTCTGACATGCGGTAAAATGAAAAAGGACAGATTGATATGTGTGAGCGAATACAGTTCTCATTACTCTCCACACTAACAATAGCCCAGTGCTTCCTAATCCTTGGTTTTCTGTGAACACTGCCTGTGTGGCCTGTTAATAAAATGTGGAGGCGCCCAGAAAAGGTTATGGCATTTTCCTTCTGTGTATGAGAGAGACGATGACAGAAATAGAGAAGGATTGAGTGTGAAAAACAGCAAGAATGAGCCTCTGTGCTTGGTGTAAGCTCACCTGTATATACTCTTTGTTGCTGTCTTCGCTGGGTGTCCAGGCATTGTTGTCGTAGTTAAGACGAGCCTGCCGTGGAGACCATAGTCCATCACCGAATGATGAAGACGCAGTGATCTGATCATCTGTGATTTTGCCTGACTCCATCCCAAAAGGACTGCTACAGTGGAAATCTAAAATAGGATACCCGGCATATCAGCTACTACACCCAAAGTGTATGTGACCTCTGCTGCTTTGTTTCTGTTTCAGGTTGATTTTTTTTCATGCTGTGTATGCAATCACTAAAAAAAATGCTCCGTGTTTATAAGACTGCTGTTAAAATCACATACTGATAATTAAAAGCGTCCTCAACCATCGTGGAACATCCATGTTTTAATGACTTCAGTGCTGAGTGAATGATGGGGGCAGTGGTGGCCTGGTGGTATAGGGTGCTGGATCGCTGATCCTAAGGTTGGAGGTTCGAGTCCCACTCTCCACAAGGTTGTCACTGCCCCCCCAGTGCAGCTAACTGGGTTATCAAAGGCCGGCCATGTCTCTCACTGTCTATGGTGAGAGGTAGATGTAAAACAACCATTGCTGACTTTTGTAAAGTGTAGCTGCAAAGCCATCAGTGTGTTTCTGCCCCTTGCTGAAGGGTTGTGTCAGGAAGGGCATCCGAGAGAATCAATCCATTCACGACCGCCAGCCTCAAGCAGAACCGACACCCACCGAGTGCTGCACGACCTCACAATAAGAGAGCGAGACGATGGAATCGTCTGTGTCCGGTGTAGGTGATGTTCCCAGCAATAGTGGTGAAAAAATGATTTTACGGATTGATTCCGTAAAAACCTATGCCAAATCAAATGTGCAACTCATTCGCTGTGCGACCCCTGATAAAGGGAAAAAGCCGAAAGGAAATCTCAGTGCTGAGTGAATGATGAATGGTGTGCAATCCCTATTATTAAAAAGTTATCTAAAAGTGCTTTATTCCTCACAGCATGGTGACCCACTACCAAATTATAAATAGAATTTTATGAACATTAGTCATTTTTGGACTGCTGCTGGACAAGTGTATGGTATACACTACCTATTTATTACTCATTATAAAATAATTACGGCTTGTTCCATTACAATTTACAAAAAAAAAAAAAAAAAAAATCAGAAATACAAACTGTAAATAGGGGGCATTGGTGGCCTTGTGGTAAAAGGTGCTGGATCACTGATCCTAAGGTTGGGGGTTCAAGACCCACTCGCCACAAGTTGTCCCTGTCACCCCCCAGTGCAGCTGACTGGGTTATCAAAAGTCGGCCATGTCTCTCACTGTCTATGGTGTGAGGTGTAAAAGAACCAGTGCTGACTTTCGACAAGAGTAGGCTCCATAGTCGTCAGTGTGTTTCTGCCCTGCGATGGCCTGGCGAGCTGTCCAGGGTGTACTCTGCCCTTGCCCTGAGTCGGAAGGGATGGGCGCCAGCCTCCCCGCGACCCTAATTATTAATGATTAAGCGGTTACAGAAAGTGAACTGAACAAACTGTAAATTTGCAAGAGACTATTAAATCTGTTGATTTGAGTTTTAAAGAGTCTTTCAGTGGTCTTTATTGAATCCTATATAATTATTTTATGCAAAAATAACTCGACATAATACTTTAGTTTAGGACATTTTGAATCCCAATGGGAATAGACAAAATACACTGTTCCAAATACAAAGCAGGTGATTTAAGGAATGAACAAATCAGTTGCTGCTATACACCATATTTGATGATGATGATGATGATGATGATGATGATGATGAATATTAGTAATCATGGCAGTAGTAGTGACTAAGATTATTGCATTTACTAATGCTGACTGAATTTCACTGTCTTGCACTCAGGGTGGTGAAAGACCCTTCTAGCTGTTAAATTAAAGCAAAACCCCAACTGCACTTCAAAATTTCTTTAAATCTACAAATACTTACTCTCATGATCTTCCTTTAATGTCATATTATAGCTAGCAGAGAAGCCATCTTTTGCCACGGCCATGTCCGTGTGGAAGGTGAGTGAGAGTATCCCCGTGGACGACTGGATTTCAGGGGGAATTTTAGTACCACAATGGCGTCCAATAAGAGGTCCAACTGCAAAACACACACACACACACACACACACACACACACACACACACACACAAATCAGACTTTCTCATTTTAACAATTACACCAGTCTCCTATAACCTGAGCTGTTCCCGCAGTTGTGTAATAAATACATGAATAGACTTTTTTTTTTTTTTCATATTTGTCAGACAGTCTTACTCAGGGTAGAATGTTAAAGCATTAAATCAAGCCAAATGGGGGCCCAAGGGAAAAACAGACCCATGTGAGGACCAGTGTGTGTCAGGTGTGCATTGGGACTATAGTCACAGTGAGGTGGAGACTTCTCTCTATTGAGGTTTTTCACTTCAGCTGGTCTGGCTGTTTACTCCTCTCACAGCAAGGCGCTACATCCACAAAATAGGATTATTCATCTCTTACACACACACACACACACACACACACACACACACACACACACACACAATTCCCATACACTATTGGTCTTTGTCGTGATTGATCCTTTACTTTTGATGTGCTTTTTTGACCAAACTATACCTTTAATTCATTTTTTACATCCTTTAAGAATTTTCTACTGACCCAGAATCCTAAAATATCGGAAATAACATCCAAAGACACACAAATCAACACAAGAGAAATAGCCCTTTATTGATTATACACATTGATTTCCCTCCCTTTACAAGACGGAGGAGATTTGAAGTAGAAATGTCTGTTGAGCAAATGCTTCGGATAACTCATTCTCTCTGCTGACAGCTAGGACAGTCGGCGAAACAAAGATGTAGTGTGAAATAAATGGGAAGCAGCCAGTTTAGATCCAAGAGCTGAGCGCTATCCTCTGAGGATTCACAGTGTTCAGATTGCTGGATGTATCCACTCATATATGAGTGGACGGCTCATTGATCGATCGCAGTGTGTTGCAGAGGAGGAGGAGGAGGAGGAGGAGGAGGACGAGGAGGAGGACGAGGAGAGCTCCAGCTCTTGAGAAGTGAAGGATAAATGTCCGTAATGAAGTTGATGCTGAAAGTCATTTTCGACTTGAATGACTCTCAGTACTCAGCAGTGATCTTCAAATCCTGTTGTAGTGGTTCATCTAGAAAGAAGCACTCGTCTGTACGAGGTGAACGACAGAACGAAAACTGGCTCCAGTATAAGATTAAGGGGGTTCCATAGGGGTTGAAGTGGGCTGAGGAGCAAATGACTCAGGAATGTGACACGATTACACCGGTTTTAGAAAAGAAAGAATATGAGACAAGAATTAAATCCTATTTTGCTATTATTCATGCTCTATTTTTTACTCTACTGATAAGGGTGAACATTACCACTCTTCCTCTCTGCTTCTGAGTCTTTTGTCTTGCCTACCCCCGCAGTCCCGTTCCTTATAGGATAATATGGGTGCAGTGGCTTTGTGGCCCGACTGACAGAGATAAGGCAGTGAGGCCCGAGGCTGTGCTTTCATCTTCCGATGCGCTCCTCTAAAACGCCAATTAGACTAGCAGGCCGAGTGTCATGGCAGCGTCATAGCTCAGCTCTACACTGGCGTGGCTGCAGTCAGTTTAGGCACATGGTGCTTGGCTTTTTAGATGGGCAAGCCGCCTAGCCAGATGGTTAGCAAGAGGAGCACGCTATGTTTCTATGCAGCTGCAACATCAACATGATGACTGAATAATGTTTTTATATGAAACGGAGGCTACAGATTTGCATAGAACCCGACAATGAGGTCAAAAGGATGGTGGATCGAAATCCTCTTAAATGCACTCCGCTGTGTGCCACTGGCAGTTCCAGACCTGACAACACCAAGTCACTAATCCCAGTTGGCAGGGAAAAAACATGGCACACGGGCATACTGTAGGATTACAAACGTCTAGACTTACCCTGCGGCAGGCCGTCCCACACTTCTAGCCAGTCGTACTTGCACTCGCCCTCTGACCCTTGCAAAGGGTCGTTTTCCAGGTCAAAGGTCAGGAAGGTGAGTGTGACCTCCATGTGGGAAGGGACAATGATAATGAAAGTGCACTCCAAGTTGTGAGGGTATTTGTCAGGGAAACCAGGTGACTCGATCACGCCTGATGGACTGGTGAAGTTTCTGGAGCAGTCAGAACCTAAGAACACAGGAAATAACTGAGGTTCAAAGAAGAACAGAACAGATTCTATACATACACTACTGCGATTATATAAGAGCTGTGTCCATTACATGCATACACCAGCAGATTAGAACACAGGTCAACCTATAGTACCATAGTGAGCTGTCTGATGGCACACACATTGAAGCCTTGTGAATATTAGAACATTCATCACCGGATAGCATTTAATCTATGCTGAAAAATGCTCCATCTGCAAAAAAGCTGAATGACAGTAATATCCTGACCTTGGAGCTGTTGTCAATACTTACTCACTGCCTGTACAGAGAACCTGCTACAGCTCTGACTCTTCCTCACTGACAATACTGATGCTTTTACAGAAATGTAAGAAAGAGCTTTTTACTGCTGCACATTTTCAGCCACTTTAAAGAAGCACAACATTTAAAATATTCTACTATTCACTGCATTCTTCTGTGCTGAGTCGGGTACATGTTTGAGGCTATTACTTTTTCAAACGATTGTTCTCAACGACCTTGTTTTAACCCCTTGCGGAGGTATAGCCAGGTTTTTATCAAAACCTACACGAGGACTATTTATTTATCCTGCAATATAACCATTTACAAGGCATCAGGTTTTACCACAGACTGTTTACATAAGTCAAACTCTTTGACCTGCTGTTATTCTGACTTCCTGTTTTAGAAGGAAATAAATCAAAATACATATTTAAATCCTGGTGAACAAACAATTCCTCAGCCTTTTAATTTGTAATGAATTGAAATAAAATAGTTTTCTCATGTCGCTGATTGCACATTGTTCATTTCCTCGACCAGAAAGGATAGGCTTCATGTTTAAGGTCAAGTTTATGTGTTTATTTGTTAGTAGGATAGTTAGCAATTTGGGGCTGGTGGCTTGAGGCAGCTGCATCCTGATAGTAAGAGAGGCATCTTTGGGATTGAAAGGTCACTGGTTCGATTCCCAAGCCAACAGGAAAAATGTGTGGGGGTGCTGGGGGAGTGAGCTGAACCTTCCCTTCCTCTACCTTCATGGCTGAAGTGCCCTTGAGTAAGGCACCTGACCCCCAAAGATTGTGGTAGCCCACTGCTCCACGTGTGCATGTGCTCACTTTGGATGGATTAAATGCAGAGGTAATAATTTCTCTTGCAGGATTAAAACAATAATAGCAGAATCAACACTGTGAGACAAAAAATGTTTTTTTGGAAGTGTGGTGTTACAGCAGCCCCAGTAGGAGGTGCTGTGTGCTTTATCTATCTAGTGCCTGAGTCACAGGACGGCCATTAGCAACCCACCATGAAGGATAATGCCCAAGTTATCATCTTCATGGAGGTTTTCTCGGCAGGATTAGTGCAGTGGTTTGCCATTGCCTTCTACACGATGCGAACCTACGGGCAATTTAGAACGGCCAATTAACCTACCGTGCATGTCTTTGGATTGTGGGAGGAAACTGGAGCACCCGGAGGAAACCCATGCAAGCACGGGGAGAACATGCAAACTCCACACAGAAACACCCAGGCTGGGAATCGAACCCAGACCTTCTTGCTGTGAGGCGGACGTGCTAACCACTACGCCACCGTGCCGCCGTGTACTTTATATTTTTGCTAAATATGAATAGCACATGAAATTTGCAGCAGCGGTAAAGCTCTTGACAAGGAAGTCTTCATGAGACTTCAGAGATAATTTGGATCAAATTCTGGAGCTATGAATTTTTAATAAGATTCTTCACAATTGTGAGATAGGAGGAGTTTTGACATTTTCTTTCACATGGGGCACTGCTGGGTTTGATGGAGGTTTGCCCTCTCCAAGTGCTCTTTTTAAATGTAGTTTGGTTGACACTGTCTGAGTGTCGAAAACAAAGTCTTACATTCTGATACATAAGCACACTTCAGAGATAAGACATCTGTCTTTTTTCCAAGCATAAGTGCTCCAATTTGTGAAAATACAAGCAAAAAGTACAGAATAAGTCCACCTGCAGTGTTATTGTTTCAAACCCAGACAGCAGGGCTTCGTGGGGGATCTGTGCTGAGCGCTCCAGGATGCTTCTATAAAAGATGTGTGACCGACTTCTACAACGGAATTGTCTGTCTGTGTGATCTGCTCACTCTGAGAAGGTAAGCATGCATAGCAATTCTCTAATTCATATTTCATACCTTTGTTGTTTATGCCTCTTTGTGTCCCAGTCCCTGCTCTCTCATCCCCAAGCATACTTTCACTCCACTCAGTATTCATTCTTTCTTTCCTCAGTACATGCCAGGTTAATGCAAAATCAAGTTTTTGTTACAAGGAGACGGAAAAAGACGAGCAATCAAATAAGCTGCCATCCTAAAAGGAGGCACTCAGGGTCAGACTGATCTCCCAGGGCATCCTGGGTAGTCAAACATATGCCCAGTCATGTTTCACATTCAATAGCTCCGCATGTGTTCTCCATGCTAACTCTTCTTTTTCGTTCCAAAATGCAGCGGCTGGCACCACAGGCCTTCATTGAGTCTATAGAGATGCCCAAGGTGTGGCGAAACACTCATGCATGCACAGCGACACGTGATTTCTCATGGGAGGGCTTAAATCTGTTACTCATCCCATCAAAGATGGAACTGATGTATGGGTACTAAATCCAGAACTACCCAATAGCTTGGACAGCTGCATCCTTTAGAGGGTGACATCACTTCCTATATGACGCAACAAGCACTAATAACACTTACAATAAAGATGCTTCAGATTTCCAGGTTTTGTTGACTAACAATGACATTAATCTGGTAAATATTAGGGATGGGAATCCGCAGGGACCACGTAATACAAGATTATCAAGGTGCATAAGTTCCAATCCGATTTGTATTGTGATTCTGAAAGTATCATCAATCGAAACATATTCTGATTCCATATATGTTTTTTTTTTTTTTTTTTGCTTTTTCACTACATTTAAAATTATCAATGTGTGACTATTTAAAATTTGTCACCTGCATAGACTACCGAGGAACAGCAGTGTTTCACTACCTCAAATTCCAACATATAAAGTTAAAATTAATAAAGCATTGATTCTGATGCCAGTGTAGCAGTACATATCTCACCACATTAAAGAATTAAAAACGTAACTGAATCAATTTTTCCTCCACCCTAAACTGACTGTCGATCCTACTCCGCCAAAATCGTCGGTCGCGGGGGGTCTCAGTCCCCATTAACCACGGAAAGTGAGGGATCCCTGTGTGTGTGTGGATATATATATATATATATATATATATATATATATATATATATAGAGAGAGAGAGAGAGAGAGAGAGAGAGAGAGAGAGAGAGAGTTTGTATGTGGTCTGCTGACAGGAGCCTGGAATAGATAGTGTGAGCTCAGGAAGGGGGTAAAATATCAGGCATCAAAGAACAAATAGCCAGTAATCTACAGCTCTTAGCTGTAATGCTTTAACTATTTATACTTTTCTGACCAGCTGCAAGTCTGGCAGCAACACGTGCAGCTTCTCACAATACCCAGACCGAGAAGGAGCAATAACTGTGCTATAAACAGACACATACACAAACACAGATCGACACCTGAATATGCATGGTCTCTCTCTCTCTCTCTCTCTCTCTCACACACACACACACACACACACACACACACACACACACACACACACACACAGTAAAAGGTTACATCTTCCTGTCTCATGCCTCACAGCAGCCTGCTCCTTGCACAGCTTCTGGCACCATGCAGAGATTAATAGAGCTCTATATAAGGCTCTAAAACACAAGACAGTGACCCAGAGACTGAACACTTAATAAGAAGTCACAGCTCTCCAGTGGGACAAGCCTGGACCTGTCCTAGACTCGAGGTTAACACACGCCATCCAATGGGCCTCTTCACACAGAGCTTAAAGGGAGTCGAGCTGAGAGAAAGATTGAGCTATATGGACCAGCTGGCCTCGGCTTGTGTTACACACTGTCCCTTCTCCTTCTCCTCTAACATAACGCAACCATTCTGTACATCTGTTTCATGCCTATGTACATGTCTGCATCTGTGCCTTTTTCAGGCATGCATGTTTGCAGTGCATATGCACCTGCTTATACATACGTATACATTTAAATATGTGACCCATCACAGTAAAGTGGGTATTAAGGAGGAAGTAACTAATTTTGAGTTATTGGTGTCACTTTAAATTATGTTTTCAAAGAAGTAACAAACAAATCAATATGGGGGAAGTGGCGACCTAGTGGTATAGGTGCTGGATCACTGATCCTAAGGTTGGGGGTTCAAGCCCTGCTACCACAGGTTGTCCCTGTCACCCCCAGTGCAGCTAACTGGGTTATCAAAGGCCGGCCATGTCTCTCAACTGTCTATGGTGTGAGGTTCATGTAAAAGAACCATTGCTGACTTTCAACGAGAGTAGCTGCAAAACCATCAGCGTGCTTCTGCCCTCCGATGGCCAGGCGAGCTGTCCACAGCTCCCACAAGGCCAGTGCTTCTCAAATAGTGGGGAGCGGTGTGATGTCTGGGGCGGGATGTTTTTTTTTTCCTTCTTCTTGTTCCTAGAGGGGCATCACAGAAAATAATTGAGAAGCACTGTGACAAGGCGTTCTCGAAGGAAGAATATGAGGCTAATCGGCCCTGAAAAGCAATTTTGAGGAGAGCTCGTAAATTGAATTTTTGCTCGTTGGATGGAGCAGATTTTTGGTGTGTTCGAAGCTTGAGTCATGGAAAAATCATTATAAGGGACACTCGTTAGACGAGCTACCACTCGGATTATGAGTCAAATGAGAGTCAAAATCTAGACACTCCAAAAGCCTTCATTTTATATCTGTGCCATCAGAGAAGGAAACGTCTACTGATAGAATACTCTGGTCAATTTGGTACTTAACTTTATTGACACAATGTTGCTGAGCCTTGTCCAGACCAACTAAAGCAAAGATTCCATGGAATATATGAACTGTAATAGTTTCAACAAACTATTAGAGTCTGACATTTTATTGAAGTCTGACCAGTGTATTTCTGTACTAATTGTTTCGTTTTCTTTAGCAGGCAAGAATAAATACATAATACAAGTCCTATAGAACTTGCAACACTACATTAAGGAAGCAGGCTGGACTCAAACTCTCCTTCCTTCCTCATCAACGGACTTGGCTAGGTTACATGAATTCTCTTTAGGACATGACCTTCTCACATCTGTGCACACAAACATAGTCGCGATCAAACACTGTGTGAACATATAGCATATCACATGCCTCACCTGCATTAATGGGTCAGCTTGTCTCTGCTGTCTGTGCTTTCGCCTGCAGTAATGGATCTGTTTAGCAACCCCAACATACCCTTACCCACTCAGAAATTTTCCTGCACTGACGCCTTGTGGAAAAGTGTATCTTAATGTCTTAGTGTGACCTAAGCTGACCTCATTCGCCTACATAGTCTGTACAACAGACCCTTACCAAGACTCTGCACTGCACTGCACTGTGTACGCTCGAGTAAACCTAACACCATCAGCCTTTTGTCTGCATTCATTAATTCATGTTTGTGAGTGCAGAAAAACTGGCAGCTCAGTGCACGGAGGGGTTCCTTTCTGAACTACGGCAAAAAAAAAAAAAAAAAAAGTGCCGTAACTGGGTCATGTATTGGAACCTGAGCTGTCTGTAGCTCCAGGGGAAAGGAGGGGTTGTTATTGTGGAGTGCTGCTGGGTAGAACTGGAAATGATGGCCATGGATGAGTGAACTCTGTGTGTGAGAGACAGTTTCTTCTTGCATATAATGTGCGCAAGTGTGTGTCTGGAGGGTGCGAGTGCTATGACCCAGCATTCATTCACATATAAACATTTGTGTCATGCTGATACAGAAGCATTCCATATTTCTGCACATTGTCCGCAACTAAAGAAAAATGTATGATATAAACTCAAGCGGTAAAGTGGAACAATTTTATGACTAAGCTAGCAGACATCGCTCGGAGTAAAATAAATCTGCTTCAGTCATCATTAACAATCCTGAACTATAATGAGTGCTTGCTGTTGTGAGATGTGATCAGCAATGCAATGCAGTAAAACCAACCAGGAACATTATCACCATCTATCAACAGGCTTTAATTCACGTAAGCACACAATACAGCCGCGTCCAAGCTGTCCAGTCCGGAGGGGAGTGAAAGACAGAAGGGACAACTGGGCACTACAGTAATAGCTGTAGGTAAATTGGATAGTAAGCCGACTCTGGCTTTCCTTGGCTGCTCATGTCTATAGTTCCAGCTCTCTAATGGAGGAAAACAAATTGGTTGATTCGCCAAACTGTAACCGTGGCAACAGTAGGACTGTTTGTGGTTTGGAAGAGAGATTTAAAGGAACTGTACAGGATGGAAATGTGTTTTATCCCAATTTTTAGACCGACATTCAAGTATTCATTTTATGGTTTGAGTTTGTATTTCTGTAACTTTAAATCTGTAACCATGTCCATGCAGGAATTCATCCAGTAGGTGTCTTTAAATATACAACGCATACCAACAGTCATGATATTATGCACCATGGAACACAGTCGAATGTGCCAGGAATCAATATTCAGAAATTGATGAGAATTCTTGTGCTGGCTAGCGTGAGAATAGGAATGAGAGAGTTTTGTTAAGTTGTGACAATAATAATCAAAATCTGTCTTAAGTTTTTCAGTTCTTCTTCTTCTTCTTCTTTCGGCTTATTTTCCTTTTTTCAGGGGTCGCCACAGAGAATCATCTGATTTGAATGTTTGATTTGGCATAGGTTTTTACGTCGGATGCCCTTCCTGAAACAACCCTTTAGCAAGGGGCAGAAACACGCTGACGACTATGCAGCTCCTCTTTAACAAAGTCAGCAACAGTTCTTTTACATGAACCTCTCACCATAGACGGTGAGAGACATGGCCCGCCTTTGATAACCCAGTTAGCTTCACTAGGGGGCAGTGACAACTTTGTGGAGCGTGGGACTCGAACCCCCAACCTTTGCGATTCAGCGATTCAGCGCCCTCTACCACCAGGCCACCACTGCCCTCTTTTTAAAATTTTCAGTTATGCTTCAGATTTATGCTCAATATCCCTCTGCCCTGGGCGTCTCCCCGGAACAATCACCATCTCAGCACCTTTAACAGTGAAATGTTGTGTTCTTGTTAGCAGAATGTTTGTTAGCAGGATGACTATAGTTACTTAGAGACGTTCTATCACAGGAGTAGCTTTGGATAGTGAACCCTTCGTTCAATTTTGGGGTCAATCTGAGAACATACTTTAATTCAGTCTGTGTGCTTGTACATTATAAGCTCTGCTCTGGGTGAACGATATGGCCCAGCCTATAGAATATGTCTGTCTTCCTTTCTGCTTTTTCCCTTTTACTCGGGAGTCGCCACAGCGAATCATCCGATTCACACGTTTGATTTGGCATAGGTTTTTACGTCGGATCCCCTTCCTGTCACAACCCTTTTAGCAAGGGACAGAAACACGCTGATGACTTTGAAGCTACTCTTTACGAAAGTCAGCAATGGTTCTTTTACATGCCTCTCACCATAGACAGTGACAGACATGGCCTGCCTTTGATAACCCAGTTAGCTGCACTGGGGGGGACAGTGACAACCTTGTGCAGAGTGGGACTCGAACCCCCAACCTTTGGATCAGCGATCCAGCGCCCTATACCACTAGACCACCACTGCCGCCCCCCCCCCCAGCCTATAGAATATAAACAACAGAAAATAGGCGTGGGGGGGGAGGGGGGTGTCAGTGGCGTACTGGTTAGCCTGCGTCTGCTTCACAGCAAGAGGTTATCTGTTTGAGTACCAGGCTCAACAAGGGCATTTCTGTGCACAGTTTGCGTGTTCTCGCATGCTTTGCGAGGGTTTTCTCCAGGTACTCAGGTTTCCTCCCACAGTCAAAGGATATGCACAGTAGGCCAACTGATTGTGCGTAATTGTTCTGAGGTGTAAGTGTGAGAGAGAATTGGTGTGTGTGTGTGTGTGTGTGTGTGTGTATATGTGTGTGTGTGTGTGTGTGCGTGTGTTTGTGTAGTGTATTGCCCTGCGATGGTCTGGCAAACTCTTTAGGGTGCAGTCTGTGTTCACCCTGTATCAGCTGGCATAGGCTTTGACCGCCCTGCAACCCTAACATGATTAAGCGGTTTGACAAACAAATGAGTGGGAATGACAAAATAAAGTTGAGATAATGTTGGTCTCCAGGATATTTTAATCCAGAGTCCGAGACCAAATGGAGGATTGCTACTAGCTGAATTCTTGGAGGTGTGTCCTTATGTCCCTCTGCCTGTCCCATAACAACCATTCACTGAGACCTGATGTAAAAATATTTAGCTGTACCTTATAGAATTATAAATCATCCCACAGGGCACAAAGCATGTCACAGTGGATCTATTCTCAAGGGAATATCCCTTTTACCTTGCGTTGCCTGCAACATTGAATATAATGCAGCATTAAACTCATTTAAGGACCAGAGGCTGTTGTATGTGTGTAGACACATTATGCTGAATGTAGCTTGGGGAACAAAATATTACCTGTAAAGTATCTTGTTCTGACAGTCTGGGAAGGAAGTAGACAATAAATTCATATAATCATTGCTCCACGGACAAACAACTTCTAACAAACAAGCTTGATGGTTTCATGATTTTGTGAAAACTTAACAGCAGCTCCTCCAGGTGTGTGTGTATATATATATATATGTTTGTGAATAAAATGATTTGCAAATGGCAGACTATCATCAGGAAGCTGGTAGTGTGTAATGACAGATAGAAGAATCGTTCCGAATCTCTCATGATTAAATGCAGGAATACAGAATTGTTCTGTCCTGCTGCGGGGCAGAGCTCGGTGTAGCGGAGATCAGTATAAGAATGGAAAGCCCAACGCTGACCCGGGTAGAGGAGTGAAGGCTAGATTTCCCCTCTGCAGAACGAGGTAGTTTGATAGAAAAATCTGTGCCATGCTGATCCGACACACCTCCAGGCTGTGTATTTACTCAAGATTTCTATCACTTCTAGAGAATACCGGACTACTTCTGTCAACACACAGTCATGGTAAACAGAGCTCATACTCCAGGCCTTGGTCCATTTTTTTCATTGTTTTTTCCCCCAATGCTTGCTGGTTTTACTGTTCTTTCTTTTTGCTTTTTTTTTTTTTTTTTGTGTCTTCCATTTCCACAGGCTTCGTTTGTATCTTATAAAACACAGGTAACACAGGCAACATTCTGGCGAGTTCAAACTTAACAACAGTGGATAGGGAGACACACCACACATCATCAAATTCGGTTTTTCCCGCACACACATTCAAATTCTATAAATCCTTATCTTTGTGCTCAGATCCGGCACACACCATTTCTATGCCCAAATCATCTACGCTGTTACAGAATTTTCTTAATGCCATAGCAACCACAAGCCTCCACATCCTACAAGCTTTTGTCATTATAACTTGCTTCTGATGGAAAGCCTCCGACCTGCCGATATGATAGCACTCATCCAGGAATCTGCTTGATTTTCCATGTTCTGGGTTCCCTGAAGTACTTTTGTGAATCATTGACACTCTCAATCCAAGCTTGGAGATTTGCATGTCTTTACCTCTTTGATTGCAGGTCTTTAGTTCTTTCCAAGAGAAGTTAGAGCTTGTGTACTAGTGGCAAAGTATTGACTTTGCTGAGATGTTTGTGTGAAACACTAATCGGAGTATCTGGCTCTAGTGCAATTGTTGAGCTCTTAAACTGTGTACAGTATATATTACTAGGCGCGATTTTGTCATTACATCCTAATTCATAGCAATTGAATAATTTTGATCTGAAATTTTCAACCAGCATCTACACACTATGGAGTTTCTCCAGCTCGAGTGTGCACTTGAAGCATGGCATTGTCATTGCACTTTTGCTTGACATGCCACCTTTATCCAGTTTAAACTTAGATCACTTTCAAGTTATCTTTATTAAATACCACCAGATGTTATGAATAGTTTCAGCTGGAGATATGTCATTAATACAGATGTCTCTCGGAAGGACGGAAATCACTGTGACATGAAATAGAAATTGCCAACAGCTTAACTCCTCCAGCTAAACGAGCCAGTCTCATCTGGTTCCATCGGTCAGTCAAGTATTAGAATTAGACACAATATATGAAAAGACTGCTTAGACCAAAAAAAAAAACCATGGAAAATATGCTTTTATCTCATTTCAGTAGATATGAAACAGCCGGAGGGGAAAACATGCAACCAGCCACCAAGATTGCTAGATATCCATTGACTTCTAAAGCTGCCGTTTACCGCTGTATGATGGTCTATGAGATTTTTGTGGGAGGATCCCCCCCCTCTAATTTAGTGTTATCCAATTCCCTCCCTATCATATGACCACCAACAGTGGAGGGCTGCAAGCATTCACCTCTTCTTCATTGATTTCTCCATCATATGCATGCCCTTTCCATAACACCCACCCATCTCTTTACAACAGTGGTTCCTAACTTGGGTTCGATCGAACCCTAGGGGTTCGGTGAGTCAGTCTCAGGGGTTCTGCGGAGGTCAAGACACACACCTGACTCATATTCATAACGACACATCCCGCTTGGCCATCACTGGCTGCAGGTGATCACGCTACATTGCTTGGCCAAGCTGTGCTGCAAGAAATTTGGTGCGCTCAGTAGTCGAATTGTGACTGTTGTGATGGTACGTCGTGTGATTTCTTTCTCAATTTTTTAATCCATACTATGTTGAGTAAAAAAAAAAAGAAAGTGGTCGGACGAATATGTACAACATGGATTCACATATATAACGGAACGTGATATTAGTCGGCGTCCTATCTGCATGATTTGCAAAGTCGGATCAACCCTGTGCTGACTGACGTTTCCATACATGTATATGTACCTATAATATCAATAAATACATATTCAATACTATAAATGCTTATAATAACGATTAAACATTAAAAAATAATGTATAAGATGTAAATAAAACAAATACACACACATACAGATGCACGCGCGCGCTCGCACTCAGATGCGCACCTCACATAAAAATGTAAGTAGTTGTGATGGGGAGTTCATGCATTGTATTGGTTTTGTTCTTTGAACACAGTGGTGTTAATGCACGGTTCATTTTGGTGCCCCAGTAAAAACATATACCGATGTCTTGAATTTGAAAAAAAAAATCATATTTTATTTTTCACTAAAGAAGGGTTCGGTGAATAAGCATATGAAACTGGTGGGGTTCAGTACCGCCAACAAGGTTAAGAACCACTGCTTTATAAACTGCTGTGCAGGCCTACCTTGGGTCACTCTTTGGGGGAAAGTACAAATGAGCTCACAGACACCCATGATTGGATGGTGATCGCTGTGGATGACAAGGAGGTACGTGTATCCTGCAATCCTGGTAAGTCAATCCTGCAATCTTATTGGATGCACCTGATGAGCCACTATGGCTCGGGTGTAAAAAGCCCAACAGACTTGACTTGGGGGATGAGATTATTGGTAGACCAGTTAAAACAATTTCCTCAGCAGATTCAGAAGCATAAACCAGTAACAGGAGACAGAAATGTTGAGAGATAACTAGTAAATCCAACATGGAGAAGGTGCTTCAATGAGCATTATGTTTTTATCCAACTGGGGTTTAACCAGCTCACAGTGGCTGTAATAAAATTACTGATGAAAAAATCTGCAGACTGAGATGGATTGAAATCTAAAATATTGGGCGTTAAAAGAACTGACTGCGCTGATTTTTGAGAAATGAAACTTAAGTGTTTGTTCAAGTTGAGGAATAACCCAACAACATGCAACTGTCACAAGTAAAACAGACTATTTTAGATTTTGCTTGCTCTGTGATTTCTCTGTGTACAACGCTGAAGGTGCCAATTGCAGTACTGTTTGTTTTTGCTGGCGCCAATTTACACACCAAAACCCCCATTTGGACAGTTCTATAGTGGAAAAAAGACCAGTGGAAAAAAATTCTCGTTACAAGGTGTAGCAAAAACAAAACAAAACACAACAAAAATTTTGTTGTTTTCTGTTATTAGGTTTCTGTATGAGCTGATAACACAGAAAAACAGACAACCATTATGCTCCTAACACCCGTCCCCTTGCTCGATTCCAAGCCTGGATATCAGGACTCAATTAAAGATGCATTCCTGGAATGCCTTCTGAAGGATAAAAAGGGGACAGTAGATGCCTCCATGCTGTTTATTTTATCTGCTCACTGCTGCCTTGATCTGTATTCGTCATGCTGTGTGTCAAACAGCCCCATGAAGGTGAGGTGAATCACATGGGTATGGTGCAGGACCATATGGGGCAGCTGTAATTACCCCAAAGCAATGTCACAAGACACATTATTGTAACAATGATCTTTTTGCTACTGAACTAAACACTTTCCATCTAATTCACAACATTCTCGTCTACTTTCTGCTACAAAACCAATTCCTGACCAATGGCATCATTTCCCTCCAATGTTTCACAATTGATACCAACCAGACCAGCAAGAGATTTTTTCCTACCAGTTTTCAAAAGCCAATCACTGCTTGTCATTTAAGTGGGATTTAGTACATTGTTGCTGTTGCTGGGTTGCTGAGAGGAAGGCTGAAATGTGTGTATCCTGTGTGAAGAGCTCTCTATTATGTGCTAATACAGGCAGTTCCATCACAGATCATACCACAGTGACAGTCGTTACACTCTCAAAAGAGAAAAAAGATCTAAAAAAAACTACTTGAAGTGGAGGGAAAGACTAGAGAAACTTTCAAATACTGTCAAAACTTCAGAGGCAATAACAGAAACAGTTGAAAAAGAGATGAAGCCAGATGCTTTGATATGACTCACTTCAACACAGTGAGGAAAGGAAGGCCAATACAGCAATAAATTCATTATATCACAAAACCTGAAGATGACTTGAAGTGCTGCTGAAACCTATGAGTCTGACAACAGTTTTGTTTCAAGTACACTCCAAGAAATAAATACAGAAAAAAATGACCATTTAACACTGACATGTGAATTACAATGGGAACTTATAAGTATTATAATAATGACATCAATAACACCTATAATGATGAAATAATGAGTTATTTGATTTATAGCCGTTTCTCATCGACGCAACTTGACCCGTGGAAATGCACAGAATTGCTTCCGCAGAACATGCATTCATTGTCACCTGTATCACAAGTTGCACAAACACAAACAGCCATTAGCACTGCAGGTTTCTGCAGCTACTTTTTCGATCACGTTTGATTTTCCTGGTGCATTTCTGCTAGAAGGCCAAAGATGTGTCATTTCCATGGAACAACGTGACACTACCGACAACATGACCACTCTGAACAATGTGTGAACATCAACAAGCACCGTATCCCTGGCGGTGACCATACAATGTTCACGATGATGATACGTTTTTTTCTCCATGATACAAAAAGGCTATGAATCTTCACCTCAGCTATTGTTGAAGAAGGTGGCCAATGTGAGAAAGCATTCCAATTTTTTCGCACCGACACCACAGGATGTTCCTGCTCGAGGTACCATAAGAATCCACCTGAAAGTTGCATCGGTGAGAAAGTGGTATTAAAAGGGGGCAGTACGCTGGTGTGGTGGTTACAACATTCGCCTCAATTGTAATAAAAGTCTGGGGTTTAAGTCATAAGCTCGGCGAGAGCATTCTCTTGTGGATGCATGGGTTTCTCCCTACAGTCCAAAGACATGAACATTCGGATAATTGGCTGTTTTAAATTGATTTGGTGTGTGAGTGTGAAAGGTTGTGTGTGTTGCTGCTGCAATAGACTGGTGACCTGTTCAGGGTGTAACCTGTCTTTGCACAGAGTCAGCTAAGATTGGCGCTAGTCTGTTTGGAGATTGCTCCAGTGACTAAGTAAATAAATTAATTAATTAGTTAACAAAGTTAATTAGTTAATTAGTTCGTAAAATGTATTGTACCATCAATCATTCACATTTTGTTATGTTGGCTGACCCAGGACTCAACTGAGGAAAAGCCCTGCTCAATGACCCAGCCATTTTAGCCTGGTGGTGCTCGGATTTGATTCTTTTGAACCATAAACTAAAACTCCAACCACTAAGTTGGCACTTTCCGACAGTATCATCATTATACCCCCACATCAGCCACTCCTAGTACTGTGGTTTTCTAACCTGTCTTATGGATCTCGTAGCGTAGAGAGAAGCCGGCTCCCTGGTGGGCGTAGTCAGACACAAATCGGATGTGGAGCACGGGTCCTGATGAGATGATTGCCGGTGGGGCAATGTTACTGCAGTGTTTCCCAAGCAGATCTGCAGATTCTGAATTGCCATCGCGGATCTCAATGAAGTCGTATCTGAAAAACAAACCCCAATCAGCCAGGACATACAGTATATGGCAATGATCGAATGATGGCAATTCTGGAATAGTTATAGTCTTTTTGACCCCGTGACCTCTGTTACACACATTCCCACATGTCAAAGAAGTAAACAATAACGACATACACATTCAGCTGTTTCAACTATTGTCTTTGGTTTAACACAGTGCTTCTCAAATAGTGGGGTAGGGTATGATGCCGGGGATGCGCGTATGACCCTGGGGAACATGCTTTCTTGGAAGAGTGTAGGAGAATTAAGTGTAATTGCACCTCCACTCGAGTAGTTGGCAGTGACACTCTCATTGTCGCGTTATGGTGTAGCAGTTTTTAGCACGAGCAAACGATATGAAGGGCAGCAAACAACACGGAAAAATTTCCAACAGGAATGAAGAGAAAGGTGGAGAGAGAGAGAGACAAAGATATTAAGACATAAATACATTGGATGAGTTTAAATAAGAATGTTTTTTGTTTTTATTTCAGGCACATTGGTGCACTTTAAATCTTTTCTGTTACAGATTAAAAAACAATGTTAATGAAGTTTTTAATGTAATACAGATACAGTGTTATGCAGAGGTGTACTAATAATTTTATAGACACTGGTAGGCCTCCGTCAGTCCCGAAGGACTATGGCTGCGCTCTGGCTGGTATCCCGGCTGGTGATACTCCCCAGTGCGCAGAGCCCGGGTAGGGAGTAATGAGGGACAGGCTGTTACCCAAGCAGCAAGTCCCCCGTCTCGGCGCCACCGGAAGGATCCAACGGAAGGGCAAGTGCCGATACGACTGGGTTCCAGTGCCGCTGCAGGAGAGAATCTACGGTCAATTTAGAACGGCCAATTAACCTACAGTGCACGTTTTTGGATTGCGGGAGGAAACCGGAGCACCCGGAGGAAACCCGCACAAGCACGGGGAGAACATGCAAACTCCACACAGAAACGCCCAGGCTGGGAATCGAACCCAGGCCTTCTTGCTGTGAGGCGGACGTGCTAACCACTACGCCACCGTGCCGCCAATTTTATCGACAAATAATACTTTAATAAAATTTAAAATAAAACTTTATTTATTTATTTACTTATATAATATATATGTACGTGTGTATGTTCGTACTTGTATCTATTTTTGCACCCCCTACTGATAGTACCTCAAGAGCCTGTAACAGTGAATTTCTCCATTGTGAGATTAATAAAGCTGTATCTTATCTTATCTTATCTTATCTTAATATTTATAGTCACTCGCGGGGTGGTGGGGGACATGAAATGTTTTTTTCTACCTAGAGGGGGCGCCACAGAAAATAATTGAGAAGCACTATTTTAACGGAACCTGGCAGTAGACAACACCATTGATGGGGTGGGAGGGATATCAATGTAACAAACACCACCCAAAAATAAATCATGGAGTAGATTTTGTCAGTTGTGTAAATGTGCACCTTCATAAGAGTTACTAAAAATTTATAACAATCACTGAAAATGTGTTTTAAGACGCATAACTGAATAACAATGAGGCTTTCAGGGGTTAAAGTAATATATAATACACACAATTAGCACTAATAGAATAAGAACACAACCTGATACTAATATAAAGGACCCTGGAAGCTAAAATACAGAATTGCTCAGTCTCATACATATTCAGCGCAGATATACTGTACGAGCAAATACATAAACACATACACAGCCGGTTTCTCCTCAGCTGTGCCCACTGTAATGACTTCCCTCTAGTTTGTTTTTGGTTGAGTTTTTTTGTTGTTGTTGTTTTTTTATTATTACATCTCCAGTTTATAAGCTGCCTTTGCCTGAGGAGTTTGTGTACACTGTGGTCAAAGAGGGCTCAATCTCAGTTAAGTAAGGAAAAAACATGCCTATTATGCAGTTTGAACATTTCCTGCCTGATTACACAAAATGAACTCCATTCCTCAAAGACACAAAAAGTTGACCTTAATGACAAGTCAATTACAAACTGCTAAAATGCAACATGTATGAAAACAGAACGAAAGTGAAAGGGATCATGCAAGATTACAATACAATGCAATCTCCTATTGTAATGAATTAAAAGGTCGGTCACACAGCGTTTTACGGCTTAATCACGGCCAAAACCCGTCCAAAAATAAATGGTTTCCCGTGAAGCAGACGGTTGTTGTTCGTGTTGATGTTGAGTTTAAGACGTGCTACAGTCGATTTTTAGACGTGGCAGGACGTTGGGAAAAATTTGAACGGTGCTGGACGTGGAAAAAAGTTTTGAACTGCTCAAAATTTTAGACCGCAGACAACCACGTGGTAAAGACGTGCTAAAGACATGCAACACACGTGAAACACACGTAATAATTCGTGTTCTGGCAGTGATAAAATCTTGGGGAGATGTGATAAGACGCAAAAGTGGTAATCCACCCTTCTGACGACGCCGAGCTGCAGTTATTAGTGATTAGGCAGTGCTATGGCACTGCTATGGCAGTGGAGTGCCCATTTTACGTCCGCTCTCAAGACGTGATCGGCAGTGATACAGACGTGATGAGACCGTGATTAGCCGTGGTAACTTGCAGTTTTTTTTCCCACGTTCGAACACGTGTTTGGCCAAAGTTACCTTACACGTTGCTGGACGTGGTTAGCTGTGCTTAGGCAGTGTTTTAGCAGTGGAACAGCCGCCAACGGCCTTACCACGTACAAAGCACGGCCAAGCCAAAATTGACCAAAAGTTATCACTTACGACCACGTCCACCAGATTTTCAGAATTTTTTGTACGTGATTTAGACGTGGAATGCTGTGTGACCGGGGCTTAATTTAGAATCGATTAATCTGCTCATTTATGTAGAGTCTGAATTACAATAATATTGGATTTTGGGTAGTGGCGGCTTCGTGGTAAGGTGCAGGATCACTGATCCCAAGGTTGGGGGTTCGAGCCCCACTCTCAACAGGTTGTCACTGCCGTCCCAGTACAGCTAACTGGGTTATCAAAGGCCGGCCATGTCTCTCACTGTCTGTGGTGTGAGGCTGTAAAAGAACCATTGCTGACTTTCTTCAAGAGTAGCTGCAAAGCCATTGGCGTGTTTCTGCCCTGCGGTGGCCTGGCGAGCTGTCCAGGGTGTACTATGCCCTCGCCCGGAGTCAGCTGAGCTGGGCGCCAACCTCCCCGCAACCCTACTTAGGATTAAGCGATTCAGAAAATGAATGGGGGGAAAAAAAACAAACAGATTTGACTGCAAGAGGAACTGAACAATACAGAAATATCTGCTCAACTATCATTAAGTCTTATGAGGAAAGGAAGGTGGGTGTCCTGCTAGACACGATGCAATCGCACTAGCATGGCTCACACAAGTTCATTCAACACTAAAGCGTGACTGGTGCCAGTGTGTTGAGGCTGATCTGACCGCAGTCTAATGAGCCTGCGACTCCTCACTGCACTCAAGCTGAGGAGAGCCGTTGTTCAAGAATTAACTCCAGCTGACGAGATTCGAGAGTTGCCTGCTGGAGAAGTCAATGAGCCCCAATGTGAAGTGCATCCTCTTTTTTGCTCTCTCTCGGTCGCTTCATCCAGCTGCTCACACATCACTCAGGCACTCAGAAGACAAGTCATGTTCTCACATATAAAGCTTTTAAAATAAGCGATGAGTGGCTGTGCTTAAGGCTGCAAAGCAAAGACACTTCTGAAGGCTGCTGTCTTGAGAACACTGAATCACTTAGGCTGGATTTGGACTTCCTGGGTAGGAAATGAAAAGCAGTATGTGTGGTTAGGTTTTGTTTAAACGTTGGCTTCAGGCCTGTAGTGATGACTTAAATTTGTTTTGCTAGTCAGGAGGTTTTTATATGGATGACTGTAGGGTTCACAGATCATCACACCATGACTCCGCCTTGCAGAGCATGACACACACCGAATGTCATCAGAGAGGTAGGTTACTAAGCTGCTGCTGTTCTTTTGTTTTTGTTTTTCTCTGTACAATAGCATCTTTCTCTGCTTTCTGGCAAACACTTTAAGACTTTCTCTATCACACACAATTCCCTGTATTGCTGTTTATGGTATGCACTGCGTCTTCCACACGGGTCCAATTTCTGGGTTGTGTTTATTGTTCTGCACAGCATGCAGTTATTATTTATTGTCTTTAATCTTGTTGTCAATTTGCACTGTAACTTTCCTATAATCCCCCCCCCCTGCATGTAGTCTGACAATGATCTTGTACCACACTGTTATACATTTTCTACAATGTATTGCAGGCATATTAAACAATGCTACTTCATTCTGCTGTACACATGGATATTGCAAGAATGACAAAAATTTCTCTCTCTTCTCCAATTACCTTTTAATTATCATCTCATTGAATGACCCCCCCTGCTGTGGGGTTTCACCTTTCCTTTAGTTGTATCTATCCTTTTATAAATACCTCCGTGAAAAAAAATGTTGGAAGATGAAGGTGAGATACACTTTAGTAGGTGGACGCTGTGAGCCAGGCAAAGGAGGAAGAGGCATGAAACCTAACACTGCTTTTGGTTGATTATGTGACAGACCCCAGCAGGTGTCATCCAAACCATCATTTGTGTACACTGCACGATCGGTACAGAAATTACAAAGAAGTGCGGTTGCTCAGAGATACACAAAACCAAGTGAGTTACGAGGGTTGAGATGTTTTTAATCAATTCTTAACTCGCAACTGGTTAGCACGTCTGCCTCCCGGAAAGAAGGTCTTGGGTTTGAGTCCTGGGTTCATTCATTCCTGCAATGAGTTTGCATTTTCTTCCTGTGCTTACATGAGTTTGTTTCAGGTACTCCGGTTTCCGGAGTCCAATGACATGCACATCAAGGTAATTACCTGTTCCAAATTGCCCCTAGGTGTGTATGTTCTTGTCAATGGTTGTGTATGTGTTGGTCGTGCAATGGTCTGGCAAGCTGTTCAGGGATACCCTTCCTTTGCCAACTGTCAGCTGAGATGGGTGCGGACTAATTCTTAACCAGGATTGAATGGATTTTAAAGTAGGAAGGACTGTTTATATTCTAATATGAACCTTATTGGTTTAAAAGTAACTTAAAATACACTGAACCCTCACTTTTCGCAGTTAATGGGGACCGAGACCCTCTGGGAATGCCAAATTTCCACCCCCCCGACTGACACATACGAACATGTATATGTGTATATAATATCAATAAATACATAGTCAATGCTATAAATGCTTATAACAACAATTAAACCTTAACAAATAATGCATAAGATGTAAATAAAATATAAATGCACCCACACACAAACATGCACCCAGACGCGCACACACATACAGATGCGCGCGCACACACTCAGATGCACATCTCACATAAAAATGTAATCAAATCGTGCATCGATGTCTTAATGAAACTGAGTAAAGCAATTACCAAATGTAAAAAAAATGATCCAATGGTGAGCTGATCCAATTTATGCATCTGTGCTCTGATATTACATAAGAAACCAAACTTTAGATTGAAGTCAATTCCTAAAAGGGTAACATCACACTTTCTCAGAACTCAGCACTGCAATAAGTAGTTTTGTTGGGGGGGTTGGGTTATTGTTTAGTTTATTTGTTTTTTGTGTTCAGGCTGAGTGAAGGTTGAGTACTAAACAAGTATTCAACGCACACTTCCTCACTTGAAAGATCGGAAGTCCGAATAAGCTGCGCTTTGTCTCACAAGCACCATACGTCACTTGCAACAAACGCCTACATCCGATGGAGCGCCCCACATATGCTATTTCTTTTGGTACTCTGGATGAAGCTTCTTCTTCTTTTCCTTTCGGCTTTTCCCTTCAGGGGTCGCCACAGCGAATCCTCTGCCTCCATCTCACCCTATCCTCTGCATCTTCGACTGTGGATGAAGCCAAGGGAGCTTTAAGCAGTTCAAGTTGCCTTCAGACTCCAATTTTGACCACACACACACACACACACACACACACACACACACACACACACACACACACACACACACACACACACATGCATGCACAGAAGCGACAATACCACTATTCATGCAGTGATGACGATACATGGCATTCAAGGCTTGCTGTCTAATCATTATAGTCACATGACCAGCGGCTTTAAAGTGAATTCCAAGGATAATTAGATTTCTATGGATTTTATTATGGGATGCTGTTGCTGTGGTTTAATATCAGTTAAGTAAGAGTGTTGTGCTTATCAGCTTTGTGAAGCTGTATGACTGTGAGAAACTACATGTTTAACTTAATTCTTTTTGTGTGAGGATACAGAAAGTTTAGTTCTGTCGCCGGTTCCTTTTTCACTGTAAATTTGAAGGATTTTCATTCTCAGGTGTGTATCTCTGGGAACTCGCCAAGTGCCTATTGTTTCAAATGCTCATAGTGACTTGTGTGTGTGTGTGTGTGTGTGTGTATGTGTGTGGAAAGAGAGAGACTCTTGTTCTCTGAGCTTCCTGTTAATTGCCTTTCACACATTCTATCTTTCAGGCAATCTTTTTCACACCTGCACACACTCATCCAACCAAACACACACACACACACACACACACACACACACACACACACACACAGGCTAGATTTTTTTTTTGTAAGTCTATTGGGTTTTTACACCCAAGCCTAGTGGCTTAGCCTCATGATGGCTTGGCTCATGATGGCTTGGCTCATCAGGCCGGTGCTTATCCCCGGTTTCCGTAGCGTGAAGCGACCAGGAGTTCAACTCCCCCTGGATGGGACGCTAGTCCATCGCAGGTTTACCTTCCCAGTATATTTTACTGGTCCCCATTTATACTGCTGGGTGAACAGAGGCACACTCTGTGGTTGAGACCTTGCCCAGGGGTCTTAGCACAGTGAGGGTCTCAGTGGGATTCGAACTCACAACCTCCCGATCATGAGCACAGCACCCTAACCACTACGCCACCGGCCCCAGGCTAGATTAATAGGAGATTACCTTCACTTTGAAAGTGACACACAATGCTCATCAGTGTTTCACTGCCTCACACCAAAGCAATGATCTGTTTACTATCAGAAAACCTCAGTAATATTAACAAATACAGCAGCACTGCTTTTCAAAGCCAACACAAAAAACTTCCGAGCAAACAAAACAAGGTCCTGTCAAAAATCTGCGGATAAATTTCTTCACACTCTTTCCCCTGATTCAGAGCTTCCGACTACAGAACAAAAGCAAACCAGATAAACATTTTTCTCAGAACCTGTACAAGTCTGAGAAAAAGCAAAGATTCCCACAGCGCCTGGAAATCACAAACACTCGGTGTTGGAGTTTAGTCACAGTGCAGTGGTCATTTGTTTGGGTGTGAAAACAAGTGTACATGGTTCTTGGTACTGACAGTCACTGAGGGGAAAAGAGAAATAAAAACAAGCTGGTTGAAAAATAAACGGCGGCTCAGATTTAACTGGTATCTATAATGGTTTTCTTTTTTTTTTTAATTTAATAATCTTATATAGGTAAGTCTTGCTAAGTAACTTAAGCTAGCATTATTATTCAGAACAAATTGTGCTTTATAGACAAGGCCATGGACCTTCGGGGCTATGACGTTAATCATCTTCACTGTCGGTAACAAATGTTTCTGCAACCCGAGTATGACTGTTATACATTTGAGACATTAATGAGTCCCCTGAAGTCCAGCTTTCCTTCATAGTATCCATTGATTCTTCATTACACGTGGAAAAATAACCATCGATCAGGTGGACCCCCGGGAAGTAGTGTAGGACAAGGTTATCATCCTTGTGTCACTTCACACTAGAGAAGAGCTAGCGGTGACCTATTGCTCTCTTCTTTCACAGTGCAAGGTTTATATTGAGAAATAATCTGAGTAGAAATTGATGGGTGACTGGGTGAGCTCTTCTTTAAGAGTTGCCGAAATCTGACTGACTGTTATAGCAAGAAATATTTAGCATGGTTCCATCGAACAGTCAGGGTCCATTAGCGTCATCGAAATCCATGTACATGTCATAGAACTGTCCATCACAGAGGCTGAGAGAGGTACTGTAGATATTGTAGCAGCCTAGCATCACACTTCTGCTAACCTCTATTTCCTGGGGTTGACGTAATAAGAGCCCAAGCAGCTGTCTCTTGTCCTCAGCTGGAGGACATTAAGGTGCCGCTGGGTCTGTCATAGCAGCTCGGCATGCATCAGAAACAGAAAGTCTGAGGATGCTCCAAGGCTACTGTCACAATCCAGGCTCACTGTTGAGCGATGTTAAAACAGGGCCAACACTGCATGCACAGCCCCCAGCGGAGCACATGTGGAGTGCTAGAACACTAGTTAGCCGTGGCACTACTGCTAATCTTCAGGGTAAATAGACTCACAGTGCCATACATATTGTAAAACAAAGGGAATTACGACCTCCATCTGGCAACTGTTTCCAAACTGGAACCTAATCAACATTCTTAATGCACACCGGATACAACCCATAACATTCATTCTGAAACAAGAAACCAAGTAATTTCACAATATGTGCTACGAAAGGGTTTCGCCGTGTCATTATACACTGATCATACGTCATGTTAATGAAATACCTGATAAAATCGTAGGTATTAACTCTTAACGCCACCGTGATAAGTCTTCAGAGTGAAGAGACGGGGCTCCAAAGGGGGTGAAGGAGGACATTAAGTCAGAAAAACGGAGAAAGAAATGGGAAAAACACCTTCAGCCAGCTCATCCTCAGCCTATATCCATTATCCATGCTATTCAGGAGTGTGGCTTGCTTGATTGAATTACAGATATATCATAATAAATCATGTAGCTCTTTTTATATTCATTCAACTTCAATCTATTTATAACCCGGAGGGGCGGGAAGCAGTTGGCGCAGTGCCAGCCCAGTGTGGAGCGATCTGCTGAATTATAATGCATACTGCGGTGTGAGGCACAGGGGCAGTGCTGTCATGATTATTCCTGCTGAGCCCTGGGCCTGACTGCCTGTCCTGACATGGCACTTCTTCCCAATGCAAATACAATCACTGAAATATTCTTACTGCAAACATCGACAGTGCAGCCCGTCCGACGTGCAAATATTGTATTCTTGTGATAGAGATTGGGTTTCCTGCAACGCCCTTGTTTCCTCCTCTTTCTCGTCCCATCATTCTACACTTACACTTTCCTGTGGGAAATGGTAATTAATCAGGATGTGGTTCAATCTGATACAGAGCCAAAATCCCTTGAAGAGTGACGCGGCAATCAACGAGAACAATTTTCGGAAAATTATTCAGAGTTCATCAGTGAACAGAATCCAGTACATTACTGGGAAAGAGAATGAATGTGACACGATGACAATTCTACAATATCCTGACACCTTCTGAGATCGCTGATTAAAAACATTAGCACGGGGAGCTCACAACAGGAAACAAGTCCACCATTAAAGGAGTTGTTTCACGATTTTTTTTTTACTCAAGCTTAGTAATTTCATCCCGTGTCATATGCCATGACTATCCAAAATACTTTTCTATATTTGTTCAATAGCCTATTCGGTTGCAAATTAAAAGAGATGTTTTGAGCATAATATGCAGAAACTGGAAATGAACTGCAGCATGTACGTTCTGAAATCCTGTTGGACTGAAAAGTTTTCAAATATTGAGATCATGTTGAGAACTCCTAACGTAACGGATGAACCCAGGTCATAAGTAGTGTTCTTCGTTAGCCAATTTTTTTTACACATTTGGTAGACATTCTTATCCAGGGCAGTGGTGGTCTGGTTGATAGGGCGCAGGATCGCTGATCCTAAGGTTCGGGGTTCGAGTCCCCACAAGGTTGTCACTGTCCCCCCCCCAGTGCGGCTAACTGGGTTATCAAAGGCGGGCCATGTCTCTCACTGTCTATGGTGTGAGGCATGTAAAAGAACCATTGCTGACTTTCATAAAGAGTAGCTGCAAAGTCGTCAGCGTGTTTCTGTCCCTTGCTAAAAAGGGTTGTGACAGGAAGGGCATCCGACGTAAAAACCTATGCCAAATCAAACGTGCGAATCAGATGATTCGCTGTGGCGACTCCCGAGAAAAGTGAAAAAGCCGAAAGAAAGAAAGGTAGACATTCTTATCCAGAGTGACTTACAAATATCTTTTTTTTTTTTTTTTATACAACTGAGCAGTTACGAGTTAATGGCCTTGCTCAAGGGCCCAACAGTAATGATGGTGGGGCTTGAACAGATGACTTGGTGGAGAAGGCAATGGATTGATTAGCAACCCATTTTCTTATTCACTCAGCCACCACTGCCCATTGTCCATTTGTTGGAATAATTATGTCTTGTTTGATAGCACCTTTCATGGTTATTTAGGCTAATTTCTTCAAAACAACCACGACACTGCCCATTTAATCAGAAAAAAAAAAAAGAAATCAAGAAAGAAATCAGAGTAAAGGTCTGACTTTTGAAGTGATGTTCACCCAAAATATTCATCACAAAGGCAAAATAACATTTGTGCCTTCTGTCTTGTGTAACAGGATTTAAATAGGGAAATCTGAAAATACAGTTTTGCTTCAGGTTTTAATAAAGCAAGTCATCACTGAGAAATCAAAACTGTCCTGGATTTTGAATGTGAAAACACTATCTGATCACACACACACACACACACACACACACACACACACACACACACACACACACACACACACACACACCCCTTTCCCCTGCTCCATTGTTTTTAATGCAGAGTGAAAGCATTTGCATTTTTAACACCATTGGCCTCTGCTCAGCACACTCATCCATTCAGCATGAACTGTGGCATGCATCTCCAACAACTATTTGAAAACTGTTCGAAACAGCATTCACGGTTTTACACCACTCATGAGACAAACTACAGGATCGAAACTGCAGTCTCCAGAGTAAGCGTGCTTAGAAACGCTCGCAATGTGCCCGGACTGAGAATAAAGACTGTGATGCATCTTGTTTAAATTTAATGGGACGAGGAATTCATTCATTCATTCATTCAGTTGTTTCAACCCTTAATCCTACATGGGTCATGGGCAAATTCAAATTGAGCCCATCTCTGCCGACTCTGGGTGAAGGCATAGTACACCCTGAATAATCAGCCAGACCACTGTAGGGCCAGCGCACACACACATAACCATGCACACTCACACCGAGCAGCAGTCTTTGGACTGTGGAAGGAAACCGTAGTACCCCAACGGTAGTACCCACAGCGAGAATATGCAAACTCCACACAGACATTCGAACCCCACATCTCTTTGCTTTAGCGGGGGAATGTTAGCCATTGTGCCACCATGCCACCCTAGGTGTCGGAATGGTAGAAAAAAAAATTGCAGATACAGGGAGGAAAAGATGGAGATGGCAAAATGGAAACGAAGACACAGTATAAACAAGGGCCAAAGGTATGGCTGCAGTCCAGACTGCTAAAGACTAAACTTTGTATGAGGGCAAAGGAATAGCATATTTTCTCTCTGTCTGGTAACATTTGTAATGGTAACAGCTGCACCGGTGTCTACATTTACTCCAGACGGTGTTCAAGCTGTCTGGCTGGCAATGACTGACATGATCCCGAAGTTTCATAATAACATCTGACAGTGAAAACTCTTTGGGTTAAATAAATTAAATAGCGCACATAGCTGCTAAAGGAGCTTACATACACTCGGCTTACAATGTCGGCATCATATAATGTAAGTCGGGTGTTAGCGTGATTCATAGACAACAGAGCAGAGGCATGTGCATCTAGAGACTGGTTCTGAATTAAAGAATCATGTGGTGCAGTGTGAAGTCAGGGTAACAAGGCCTGCTTCTTCCTCCTCCCTCTTAAATAAGTGATTGTTTATGATCTGGACAGCATGCATATACACACGCAAGTTTAAGATACACACCCCCACAGTCGAAGTGTCCTTTGCTGCCTGAACGATCATGTAGTCTAAACTGAGGAGTTTTGCGGAATCGACTCTACCCGGCACAGGATCGCTGATCCTAAGGTTGGAGGTTCGAGTCCCCACACGGTTGTCACTGTCCCCCCCCCCAGTGCAGCTAACTGGGTTATCAAAGGCGGGACATGTCTCTCACTGTCTATGGTGAGAGGTTCATGTAAAAGAACCATTGCTGACTTTTGTAAAGAGTAGCTGCAAAGCCGTCAGCGTGTTTCTGTCCCTTGCTAAAGGGTTGTGTCAGGAAGGGCATCCGACGTAAAAACCTCTGCCAAATCAAATGTGCGAATCAGATGATCCGCTGTAGTGACTCTCGAGAACGGGAAAAAGCCGAAAAGAGAAGAAAAGAAGATATATATATATATATATATATATATATATATATATATATATGAGTAAATGTGTTGCTTTTCAGTTTACTCAGAGCCTGAGAGCCATCACTATAGGAGCTATCAGTACAATACTTCCTTTAATTAATTTGCAAACCCCCCCAGCATGCGTACACAGATACACACACAGACACACACACACACACATGCACCCGCATGCGCAGCATATTGATGTCTCACTATAAGTCTGTGTGCTACAATAGAAATTCCTATCTTCTTCACAAAGATATTATTGTTAGATATATTCAATATGTCAGCCCCTTCAGCTATCTCACTCACTAGGAAACAATATTTACTCTCATGAAGATGTTTAACAAAGAAGTAAGATAGAAAACCTCTGGCCAGAGAGCTGTGAGTGGGGACTGTGTTACCATGTGCCAGTGGGTATAAGTTTTATGGCTTGTTTTTAATGAGACACTTGTGTTGACTGCACTTTCTCACTTAAGAGCGTGGTTAGCTATAAAAACTGCCTCACCCTTAATTCAGCCATCTGGATTTAGAAAAGAAACTTAATGATTCACGGAAATGCAGTAAACAAAGAGAAATCAGGGGAAAAATGACTTGGGTATTTAGTGCTGTACCAGGTTTTGGCACTAAATGTTGGCTGATTTGGGAGAAGATTTGGTTGTTGTGGTATGGTTAGCATTAGGCTACTGATCAGAACGTTGCTAGTTTAAATTCTAGCGATGCCAAAATGCAATCGCTGGGCTATTATAGATGTAATTAAGTCCTAATTGTTCATTGTGTTTGCATTGTTGTAAAATATGGATAAGCATAACTGTAAAATATATTCTGGTCTGGTCTACAGATAGATTATGTTCCATAAATATGTCATGTTGATTGAGAGAATCAATCAGCAATCAATTTAGTTGGCCAAAGAAGCTTTTTGATATTTTGATTGATCACTAAGCGGTATTGAATACCTGCTTTCAGCCCAGATGTTGTATCCTGCACCACTAGTTCACAGTCACCGTCTCATTCTGAAAGACTTTCTATTTTCCTCTCATTTTTTGCTACATGCAGTCATCAGCATTCAGCGTTGGGAAGATACCAAGCAGGAAATCCAACATGGACCACAATGTCAACATGTTCCACCTTTCTGGGCAGCACAAGAACAGCAGATTCATTTTGAAACCATCTTCATTCTCTTTTGTGGACAAAAAACGAAAAGTTGCAATTTAACGGAAAACCTCAAGCTGGGAAGTAAATGGTACAGGGATAGAAAAGAAATGTTCCAAGTTTCTGATTATAGTTTTGTTTACTTAAATAGAAAAACATCCTTTCCTAGTAACCAAGCCTAGGAAAATGCTTGCTGACCTGTTTTCCTGAAAGAATGACGTGTACCACTTAGGTCTCCATAAATAAATAAGAGTAGTGTTTACTAATGCACTCGTGTAAGAAGCAGCATTTCTCCGGATCAGATATATGATGTAATGGAACATATTGACGCTTATAAGTAAATAAATTTAAAAATATATAATAATAATAAAAATCAAGCAAGGCAGTGAAAAAGCACAACATATGGCAGCAATGAACAAATAGCCTAGCGGCAACTAAAAAAAAAAGCTGAACTACAGATTGATAAAAACCTTCTAACCTCTTACCCTCGATCCCTGCCCTCTCTTTTATTGTTGGATGAGACAGAGATCAGTGAGAGAAAAGTCTTTCACCAATACCTGGTAAAGCTTTAATTTGAATTACAAAATGTCAAACCTGTTTATAAAATCTTTCTATAGAGCTGTGTATTATTATTATTATAGTAAAATATTTATTTTTAAAAAATCATAAATTTGAAGTGCAAGAATCTAGAAATAAAATTTGATGTTGCTAACTCTATGACCTTTTAATCCCACATGATTCACACTGTATTAAAAAAGAAATATAACACATGAAAATACTGTACAGGGACTTAATTTCCTATTCATCAGCCATGCATTTCCACCATTGACCAACAGGGGGTGGACTCACCACAGCAGCCACTAAGCCTGTGGAATGCTCTCAAATTCATCCTGTACATTTCCATAAATCTTTGGGATTCAGCAATGCTTTGTTTATTGTATATTTAATTAAAGTGTATGCCTCACAGGCATCCTTGGAGGTGTCTGCAAGCCAGACTCAGTAGTCTCCGGTTGAGCACTTGGGAGATCCTCCAACCATAGCTTAGTGCCAGATTCTCTTCCACTCTGTTCAAATGTAACTGTTTAAAGTGGAGAAGCACTGTGGTCTTGTGACATGAAACTGCTCCAGAATAAACTCTGAATGTCAGCAGCCTTCTGACCTGAGTCTACTAACAACTTTAAATGCCTCCATCTGCTACATATCACATGATTCATTGCTCTCACAGCTCAAGCTCATTATCTATAACTTAGGTTTGTGCTTGATTACAAATGTATAAAATAGTAGTATCACAGTACAATACAAACATTTTATAAAAACCTCAGTGTAAGTCAGAATCGGACATAATGAAGACTTTTCAAAATTAGCAGTACAGGGATCCCTCACTACTTCGCCCTTCAATTCATGTGACTTCAGTGCATCAATGTTTTTTTTTTAATATTCATCGCATTAAAAAAAATCAGGAAATTAAGGAAGAATAGGGGGAAACGTTAAGGAAATGCCACACAAACAAGGCCAATTATGCAAAAAAAAAAAAAAAAATCCCCAAACAAACAAAAACAAAAAACAAACCCCCCCCCATCAAAACTACTTCCATTTTTATGTGAGGTGCACATCGAAGTGTGTGCACGCGTGTCTGTGTGCGCGCGCACACAGCTGCGCATGCATACACTCAGATGTGCACCGTACATAAAAATGTATATGTATGTGTGTGTATTTATATTTTATTTACATATTATGCATTATTGTTAAATGTTTAATTGTTACTTTAAGCATTTATAGCGTTGAATACACATTTATTGTATTATATACACATATACATGTACGTATACGTCAGTCAGGGGGGTCAATCCTACTTCACGGAATTTGACGGTCGCTGGGGAATCTCGGTCCCAATTAACCGCGGAAAGTGAGGGATTCCTGTAATTGGCACATGAGAATGTCTCACTTGAAATGATTTTGACTTAAACTCTGAATTGTGTGCATTGTGCAATGTCTCTTAACCTGCAATCCAGTTTCTCCAGCTCGAAGTGAGGGTTGAAGTTGAGGACGATGCGTTGAGAAGGCTCTGGAGCCGTGATGATCCAGCGACAATCTTGATGAGGAGGGTACTCCTGTGGATAACCAGGCGTGGTGATGT
>CM045729.1:46291079-46311079 GCA_024760905.1 Plotosus lineatus | reverse complement strand
TAAACTGACATGGGCTAATAGAATTAACTAGTCTTTTGACTGATTTCCTGTTAACTGCTACACACACAAATGCAGCCCGACACAGGAAAGCACGAGAGTTTCCTGGTTTGGTGATGAACGACTGAGCGAAAGAGGATCTGAGAAATGTTCATCCACATCACCTTTAGTCAGTCTTTAATTTGAGATGTGGCTGTGTATGGACGCGCATGTTTACATATCACTATGATGACGATCAACAATAAGAAGAAAAGGGGAAATTATAGTTTCAAGGAAGAAAAATAGATTTAAAAAAAAAAAAACCTTATACACCACACTCCACACATCAAAGTCTTTCATATACATGTTTAAGAACAACCCAAATCAACTGCACCACACCCATACCTCCTCACTGCTCCCATACTTCACCCCCACCTCTCCCTCTGTCATATATATATATATATATATATATATATATATATATATATATAGATAGATAGATAGATAGATAGATAGATATAGATATATATAAAACGTACACATACAAACCTCAATGACACAGCAACCTCCAAAAATAAATTCCAAGAGCTGCTCCTCCTCAAGCATACTAACCAGCATATGACAGAGCAATGGCTTAAGACCACAACAGCAGCTGACACCCTAAGCAAATATCAAAAGCAGTACATTTAGATCATTTTAAATTAGTTTATACCACATGGAAATCTCATTGGCTCACAAAATTATTCTGAGTGGATAATGCTTAAATCAAAACAACAGACACTCACAGGTATTATCACGGTTTAAAACTGGAAACATAAATCACAAAAATCTGGTTGTAGTACTGTATGAATGAGCACAGAAACACATGATCATTGAGAATGGTGTAGTTTAAACTGAGATGCTATTAAGTCCACACAGCGCCGCTTTGCTCGGAGGGCACAGAACTCACCTGACCTGATGCAGTAATAGTTAAAATATGTAAAAATCAAAAATTAATTGTAAAAGTCTTGACTCATACATGGATATCGATTTTATTGTTTGTTCTTTCGTGTTCCTGTGTAACATATATTTAAACAATTATTCACTTCAGGCTCCTCAAGAAATTACGCAGGCGAGATTCCTCTACTTGAGGAAGTCGCAGAGGTCAGCAGAGCCCGAGTGCAATGGCTCAGCCTCACCCTGGGCCAACCACCTTCTTGATCGTGGTACGGACCCTGCCAGGTAAGTATTCACTTCAGGCTCCATGGCTGGTGTTGAATTAAGTATTCAGTGATATTAACCTGGTGCATAACTGTCAATTATTTTATAGCCGAACATAATTTGCCTGCTGTAAGTGTCTTATATGCTCCATTTGCATTTTTTTCTGAGGTCACATGACGAGTCTGTGTTTCTGTTATGCTTGTGCCAATTGTGTAAAATTCATTCATCTTGATCAAGAGATGAAGAAATAATTTGTTGGTTTTCTCAGCATTTGCTAGTCAGCAGGATGGATCCTGGGGCGGTCTCTGTCCTGGTCTGTCCTGACGCTCTTATCTCCATCTGAACGCGCCAGCTCCAGCTATGAATGAGCTCTGAGCTCTGGAGGCTATGATACAGTTTGACCAGTTTGACCTGAGAGCTTCAGGCTGTCGAGAGAAGTGCTGATTGAAGCGATCCCTGTCCACTGCTTTGAGATCAGTCACACAGGTATCTTCTGCCATGGTTGAAGTTTATTTGGTGATGAAGTGCTGATCTGGAGACAGTTTTCTTGGCTCAGTGTTGACAGCGCAGCTCAGTTCTCTCTACACTTAGCTCGACCCTTCACTGACCTAGCATCATCCATCTTTAGGACTAATGGCAGGCTGAGTATGGAGATCGTTGCAAAGAACAGTGGAGGCTCTGTGTCCAGTAGCTTGAGCTGTCCACACTATATTCCTCACAGGAAGAGTATTGTGGAGGTCATCTGCATGTGTTAGGATCTCGGAGTTTCAGGATACATGTTCGAACAGGTGGATATTTCCAATGTTGTATATACAAATTTTGAAATGGTGGCTGACCGACTAGGCAGGAACCGCTTAATTAGTTAACAATCAAGGGATTTGGCTTAAAAAAATCCACAGAACTACAATCACAATGTAGTAAATATGTTTCATTTGTGCCTTCAGTGACTGAAAAACAGCAGAAGATGCAATTTGAGCTTAATCTTGGGTTGGAATTTAGGAATGAGGTTTATTTTAAGAGTGGAAGCTCCTTTTTATTCTCACCCCGAAACGTGGGATGTGTTTGTATTCCTGTTCCCACTTCCATCAAAATTTTTATAACACCAATAATAAATAATCAGTCAATAAAATTGCAAATATAAAACAACACACAACTTCATCTTTAACTATAACTATAGAACTACACATTTCTACACTAATGTGTTAAGTATTTATAATTCGTGGTATCAAACTAATTAATTCTTGTACTTGTATTAGCTTAAGATTAGAAAACGTTGATATTTCAAGGTACACGGGGGTGTGTGTGTGTGTGTGTGGGGGGGGGGGGGGGGGCGTGTCCCCCCCTCTAAAATGCATCCCTGAATCAGAAACTCCTTTAATAGGCCAAAGGTCAGACACAAAGCACTGCTATCAGTGTTTACAACATTTTCCGTGTTTCTCTCTTCACTCTTATCAGAACCTGAAGTGGGCCATGCCCATTCACAGCAAATTAAAGGTGGGACACTCAGTGGATGGTGTTCTAAAGCAAACATGGCGTCAATCATCCTCCCTTTGATGGCCTATGAAGCATGTATATTTCCATGTGCTGGCATGCTTGTACTATAAGAATTCTGTTGGTGTTATGATATGATTGTTTACATGTTCACGTGCACAACCTCCCCTTAGCTACCATCAGCAAGCTGTGCTGACCTCACCTTATGAGAACAGTCAATTACTATGTCAACAGCAAATGGACGCCAGTGACAATCTAATTTACAGCCAGGCTGTGCTGATAGATATCTTTCTCTCCAAACTGAAAAAAAAAAAGAAAACACTTGTCCACACACATACACACACACACACACACACACACACACACACACACACACACACACACACACACACACACACACGTATTCTGGGTTCATTTTCTTTTCACACATGCTGCCACTGCATTTTTTATGTTCATTAAAAGCTAAGCTGTACATGTAACCGAATTTTCAAACCCACCCACGGCCCACATACGCATCCTGGTTGCTGATCGGCTTGCTGTTCCTCGTCTGATCTGTTCATCAGAGTATGGGAGCAGCAGGCTGAGATCACAGCGCAGTGCATCTTGGGCCAGGCCTCTGCAAGAGAAACCTTTTATTTGGCTATTTACGGCCGCATGTCACCGTTGCTGCCTCTGGCATGATTATCACTGTAGGATGAAGCGGTGTCCGGGGGTTCATGCCGCACAATAGCGGCTGAGGAAACTGCAGACCTCATTATCTACAGAGCTATCCAGCCCTCCTGAGGCCTATGTGCTTTGTACACTCAAATTCATTCAACTGGCATACGGTACCAACTTGTAGATGTGCTGCAAGCATGACTATGTTCAGCTGGCAGAACAGGGTGGTCATGGAGAATTTTCTGAGTGTTCTACTTTTATGAATTTTTAAAATTTGACGCATGATATAAATATTATTTGCACCTGTATGATTATTAGCTATCAATATACAGCACACTAATGATTATCTTACATAAGATACTATAATGAAGCACTGCTTTTGAGTGCAGTCATGTTTGTCTCTTTGTGACGGTAATTCTACGTTGATCCAGAAGGGGGCAGATGTTTGCCAAGGGATGGCTGTGGTCAAGTAAAGCCTGGGCAGAAAACCTCAGCAAAATCAAAGGAATAGCCTTAAGATTAAAAAGAACAAAAAGAACACAGCTATTATTTGAGCCAGTTTTGAACACTTTTTTTTTTCCTTTTTCAAAAGCAAACCATAGTTCATTATTATTCCAGAGAAAAGAAAGATTGATATGTTATCGCTGCACTGTGACCCCCAGGATTCTGTGATAATCACACACATCCCCTCTTTGATCTGTTATTTCATTCACTGTCTATGGATGCGCTCCAACAGTAGGCAATTAGAATGACAGGGAGGAACAACAGGGAGAAATAAAACCGTAAAATGCCTCGGGTGCATTTACTTTCAGGAACACCAAGGTCCCAACTATGTATGTCTTAATCTTGCTTTCAGTTATGTGTCTTTTCAACAAATGACACACACACACACACACACACATACACACACACACACACACACACACACACACACACACACACAAACACACTGTAAATAAATACCATCACAGCCATTGATGAAGCTCACCCAAGGCGTTTCAATTACAGCACACGTCATTGCTTGTGATGCTTACTACTCAGTGATGAAGTGCTTTGGCCAGGTGGATCTATTCATCAGGGTTAGTCTGGCCATTGATAAGCCTGCAGGTCACAGGTCACGGCCTCAACCACTGATAAGACTGTCTATGGAACCCCACTGGGCTGATTGGAATCTGAGCAAGCGGAGACGCAAGGCAGCGATGGGACACTGATCAAACAATGGGAGTGACCTCATCCCTCCTCGTACCCTTCCTGTCACTGTCTCTCTTATAGCATGCTTATCTAAAACCTGACACACGCTCAGCTGTGGCTCCTGCACCTAAAGCTCTGTATTTATTGTGGTGCTAATTACATGAGCAGGTTTCACTTAGCTCTCTGTCTGTAGGCCTCTCATCTTTCAGACTGCACGCACAGCCACAGAGGGAAGTAAGTCTTGTGATTTACCTCATTGTGGTTCCCGCTCAGTCTTATGAATCACAACCATTCTCACATACATATGTGCAAAATAGAGCACAAGTTAGCAAGCGAAGATGGAATTACCTGCAGCTTGCTAACAACTGGCCACTAGAGGTGAATGAGTACTGTACTTCGATTGTGTTAAACCAAATGTTGGTGGGATGGAGGTGTAGCTGCCGCCAATTTAGCTCATATATATATATATACATACATTTACCAAAGAGACGATTCATGGATGTGGTGAAGGAGGACATGAAGGCAGTTGGTGTAAGAGAAAAAGATGCAGAGGATAGGGTGAGATGGAGGCAGATGATTCGCTGTGGCAACCCCTGAAGGGAAAAGCCGAAAGGACAAGAAGATATATACATACACATATATATATATATATATATATATATATATACACACATATATACATATGTCTGTCTTCCTTTCGGCTTTTCCCTTTTACTCGGGAGTCGCCACAACGAATCATCTGATTCGCACGTTTGATTTGGCAGAGGTTTTTTATGTCGGATTCCCGTCACAACCCTTTATAGTAAGGGACAGAAACACGCTGATGACTTTGCAGCTACTCTTTACGAAAGTCAGCAATGGTTCTTTTACATGCCTCTCACCATAGACAGTGAGAGACATGGCCCGCCTTTGACAATCCAGTTAGCTGCACTGGGGGAGGCAGTGACAACCTTGTGGAGAGTGGGACTCAAACCCCCAACCTTTGGATCAGCGATCCAGCGCCCTATACCACTAGACCACCACTGCCCCATATATATATATATATAAAACTATATATATAAATATATATGCACACACACACACACACACACACACACACACACACACACACACACACACACACACACACACACACACACACACACACACACACACACACACACACACCCATATCCCTGCTGCAGCTAACCTAGTTTTCAAAGGCCGGCCATGTCTCTCACTGTCTATGCTGAAAGGCATGTAAAAAAACTATTGCTGACTTTTAACAAGAGCAGGTTGCATAGCCATCAGTGTGTTTCTGCCTTGCAATGGCCTTTTGAGCTGTCCAAGGTGTACTCTGCCCTTGCGCCAATTTGGCTGAGATAAGCACCAACCTCCCCGCGACCCTAATTAGGATTAAGTGGTTCAGAAAACGAATGTGTGGGTATATATATATATATATATATATATATATATATATATATATATATATATATATATATATATATATATAAATAATATAATAAAAAATATAGTGATCCTTCATTTTCCGCAGTTAATTGGGACCAAGATCCCCCGTGACCGCCAAATTCCGTGAAGTAGGATACCCCCCCACACACACACTGATGTATACGTACATGTATATGTGTATATAATATCAATAAATACATATTCAATTCCATATATGCTTATAATAACAATTTAACATTAAAAAATAATGCATAAGATGTAAATAAAAGATAAACACACATACAGACGCGTGCATGCAGATGCACACCTCACATAAAAATATAAGTAGTTTTGATGGAGGTTTTGGGTTGTTCTTTAGTTTTTGTTTGTTTTCTGTTTTGTTTTTTTTTGTTTTTTCATAATTGGCCTTGTTTTGTTGCATTTTCTTTACTTTTCCCCCCATTCTTCCTTAATTTCCTTATTTTTAAATTCGATGAATATTAAAAAAAAAAAAACAACAACAACAAAAAAAAAAAAACCGCGATTCACTGAAGCCGCCTGAATTGAAACGTAAAGTAGCGAGGGATCACTGTGTGTGTCTATGTATATATATATATATATATATATATATATATATATATATATATATATATACACACACACACACACCTCACTTCGTGGCTTTTGCAGAGTTTGCAAACATTTTATATTTTATTTCTATGTTTATTGCTATATTGGCAGAATGAAGCTCTTCAGTCCTTTGCCAATGCTCTAGTCCAACAACAAAACCAAATTTCTCGACAATATCTCTGAAGAAAGTGTTGTGTGTCCGTATCAGCAGATTTCTATGTAGTGTATAACTGTAGTTACAGGAATAGCCGAGGATAGTGATGACGGAGCATTACTTGTTTTGTGTAATACATACAGCAGATTGCATTATATATCTGATATTTCCTGAATACAGCATTCTCATACTAAACCCCATTAACATTGGGCTGGCACAGCATGCACCTGAGTTGTGTAGATCACAAACCACACTGAAGTACACATGGGCTTTAAAAGGAAAAGAAAAGAAAAGAAAAATCACCCAAAATTGCAATCCAGACATTTTCCTGTATGTTCACAGCATTTCATTAACTGAAGTAACCATTTGTGTAATTAATTTGATTAATAAAATCACAAATAAGACCGACATCTGCATTTTCTCTCCTCCTGCTATTCACTCCAATTCTGCCCTGAAGTGGCTCTGAGCAGTAAAACCAGATTTACTGGTTGTCTGACAACTGCATGAGAGCTGTTTATTGTTTCTGCACTGTAGAAATTAAATCCGACGGGTTTTAGAAGCCTCCACAGCTTGACCACACAACATCAGCTTCTTTCAATTAAAAAAAATAATAAAGAATGAAATGAGGTGTCAATACCGAATGTCCAAACTAAATTGTTTATTGTGTCTCTGACACACTTTCAATTATAACTCTTTTAGTTGTGACTAAGTCAAGAATTAAATCAATAAATACTGTATTGAAGCCTTTCAGGTGGTGACTGCTATTTTTCATCTGGTGTACGTACACTTTATCTGTTTATTTTTTATATGTTGGTTAATTTCACAGAAAAGAAATATAAGTTATATTGGTGACATTTACAAACTCCATGGTTTTCAGGAAGAGGAAATTAACTGGGGAGGAGGAGGGGGGGGGGCGCACACAGGCCACCAAAGTTTAGAGCCCTGGGATTATCTTAAAGTCTAACTGTTCAGAAACAGCCCCTGACAAATCCTCTGCACATAACAATGAAGGACAGAGCATGTTAATGATGAACTGCATTTTAGTTGAGTGAATCTCTTTATCCCATTGTTCAGGTTAAGTAGGGTGTGATTGCTCTGTAACCACCAAAAAAAAAAAAAAAAATGGAAAGGACAGGAAGGAAACAGGAGTAAAAACCACGAAGCAGGTAATAACAAACAGAGACTGATTATGTCCGGGTTCATTCGAGCATGTAAAAAGGAAAGGTGATCACTATCGTACTGTACGTGAAGATTAAAATATGGCAAGAAACGATGTGATAAGAAAACAATCAATAGCACGTTGCCATGATACTGCTTCATTGTTACCGCCTCAGACACCATAGCCTCAGAACAATAGCATCGCCTGTGGCAATGATTATGTTTTTTCATTAAAAATGGTCACTTCGTTTTTATTTGTTTGTGGCTAGATGTATTTTGTGGAGAGTCTGTGAAAGAGTTTTCCCCGAAGCAGTTGCTTTGTATTCTCTCTCTTATCTCTCCTATAACATCCCAAAATTTTCCAGCTTTTTCTCTGATTGGTACAAAGGGCAAACTACCTCCAAAAATTCTTAAATGAACAACTCTTCACAGACAATTACGGCACATAATGAATTACACACATTCTTTTAAATAATTTAGGTGAAGCATCTGTCATACATGTCATTGCATAAGAAAATGTATTGACTCCTTCTGACCAATCAGAACCAAGCATCTGCCAGCACTGTGGTGGAAATACAGTAACAATGAAATTCTACTACACAAGAAAGTTGAAATCTGGTTGGTCAGGTTTCTCAGAATTAAAAAAAAGACATTATTCTGAGTGGATAATTCTTGAATCAAAATGATCAACACACAGGATTTCATCGTCACTTGGAGCATGTTATAGAAATCAACACCATGCTTTAAAATGGAAAAATAAATGATAAAAATCTTGTTTTACTTTTATTTTCTTTTGTTTTCACTCACACACACACACACACACACACACACACACACACACACACACACGCGCACACACACACGCACACACGGTACAGGTATCCCTCATTAATGAGGACCGAGACCCTACCGTGACCGCCGATTTCCACGAAGTAGGATCGACCCTCCTGACTGACGTATACGTAGATGTATGTGTATATAATATCAATAAATACATATTCAATGCTATAAATGCTTATAATAACATTTAAGCATTCAAAAATAATGCATAAGATGTAAATAAAATATAAATACACACATACAGACACTTGCATGCACACACACAGATGTGCACCTCACATAAAAATGTAAGTAGTTTTGGTGGGAGGTTTTGGGTTGTTTGTTTTGTTTTTGGTTTGGGTTTTTTTTTTTTTGCATAATTGGCCTTGTTTTGAGGCATTTTCCTTAACTTTCCCACTATTTTCCCTTAATTTCCTTATTTTAAAAATTTTTCAATTAATATTTTTTAAAAACCCGCGATGCTCTGAAGCACAAAGTAGCGAGGGATCACTGTATATTGAAACACTTTATTCAGTACGAAACATGTACACATGCCATTAGCCCTTAGCTTACCTGTGTTCATATGTGGAGCTCACCTGACATGCATCTGTAATGCTTAAAATATGCGAAAAAGTAACCATAAAAATCTCATTTTATTGTGCTTTTTACTTTGGTTCCTGTGAAATTTGCCTCGGGCTTTATGTTCTGTTTCAGGGACTATTCAGTCACATTCACCTTGCCTGCGGCAAATAATTATGGACAATCACTCCAGTAAACCAACCAGATTGTGTTGAACCCATGTAGTATATACTAAAATTATATACGTAACTCATATCACAGACAAGCTCAGGATGCGGAATATTGAAAGCAAGAATAAACTTATCCATGAAAAATTTAGTACTAATCTTGTGATACTATTTGTTATGTATTTTTCTAATGGGAAAGTGAGTGTGGTGCATCACCTCTAACCTTGTTTAGAGAACAGCATAAGGTAATATGAAAATAAAAGTTAAGATATCAATATCATAAGTTAAAACTTTTAAATAATAATTGTGAAATAATGTGTATTTTTTTGTCCATTGGCTTTTGTAACAAAACCCAGTGACTGACACTTGTGCAAGCTGATGCTTGTGCAAATTTACCATTCTTTGTTAACAGTGCTAGTTTGATGAATAAACACTGTACACATGTCTGTGTGTGTGTGTGTGTGTGTGTGTGTGTGTGTGTGTGTGTGTGTGTGTGTGTTCACGTGTATGAGGAAACAGGAGATGAGAATGGGAAATGAGACATGAGTGTGTGCCTCCCAGATTTGATTTGGCGCTGCAGTCTCAGTGAGCTAGCTCACTAGCCATCTGATGTGGGTGACTGATTAACTCTGTTTAATTGATTGAAAAGCACTACGGCAATGGGCTGAATCATAAGGATGAGGGTAACATCTGCCACTTTCCCAAACTAACCCCCCTTTGCTTAGCTCTCACCCCAGTACCAGGCTTCTGTGGCCCTAAAGTTCCCAACAGACACTCACAGCACGGAGGCAGGAGTCGTAAGAAGTGAAGCGGAAAAAGACAAAAGTAAGAGAAGGCCAATGACGACATAAAAGAAAATGTGACGCCACATGAGTCTGGCCTGACAGACCTAACTTAAGACCAGTTTAGACCAAAATTAATTTTCAATAATTGTTCATTTGATTATGATTTTTAAAAAATATTAATTTATTATGATCATTTAGTTGAGTTTTCGTGAGATATTGTGTTTTTCTTGAAGAACTTTTTTTGGTGAGCTATACAGATTAAAGATCCAAAATACACATCGTGTAGCCGGGCTCTCTTCCAGCCATCTGGTATTTTCTATTTTAAGCATTTCCTATTTCTGGTTTAATTTATATTGAAAGATTACTTCATGGCATGAATTTAGCATTTCTTATTCCTGTCTCCCTTTAGGACAGAGTCAACTCAAGCTTGAACAGACACTGCAAGCTTATGCAAAACCTTCTAATCTATTTTATATCAAGTCCATTGGAGTGTCATTTGAAAATATCCTTAAAAGAAAAGACTAGACATGAGGAGAATCGGACCTTTCATACAAAGCAGTTAAACATGATCTCTATCACGAATTTACTTTCATTTAAAGGGTGAAAGTGGAAACTGAAATAGAGCAGAATCTTACCCACTACATATTAATGACATTGAACATTTACTTTTTTATTTTTCAATATTTAAAATTTATTCGAATGAAAAAATAAACTTCCTATAGTGACAAAGCTTTGGGATCCACATTTCCAGACATATCAGATATTTTTCATCTGAATGGTGAAACACGAAGTTTTCAGGTTATAATAGTTTATATGTATATATATTTTTTATTTTATGGTTGTTGTATTACACTTCTTCTTCTTTTCTTTTCGGCTGTTCTCTTCAGGGGTAGCCACAGCGAATCATCTGACTCAATCGCAGCCTATCCTCTGCATCTTCTTCTCTTACACCAACTGCCTTCATGTCCTCCTTCACCACATCCATGAATCGTCCCTTTGGTCTTCCTCTGGGCATTCTGACTGGTAGTTCCAACCTCAGCATCCTATTACCAATATACTCACTATCCCTCCTCTGTACATGTCCAAACCATCTCAATCTAGCCTCTCTGACTTTGTCTCCAAAACGTCTAACATGTGCTGTCCCTCTGATGTGCTCATTCCTGATCCTATCCATCCTCGTTACTCCCAAAGAGAACCTCAACATTTTCATCTCTGCTACCTCCAGCTCTGCCTCCTGTCTTTTCCCCTGTTTTTAAACCATACAACATTGCTGGCCGCAACACCGTCTTGTACGCTTTTCCTTTTATTCTTGCCGATACCTTGCTATCACACATCACACCAGACACTTTTCTCCAACCATTCCAATCTGCCTGCACACGCTTCTTCACCTCTTTTCCACACTCGCCATTGCTCTGGATTGTTGAGCCTAAGTACTTAAAATCCTCCACCTTCTTTATCTCTGCCCCCTGTAACCTAACCGTTCCCCTTGGGTCCTTGTCATTAACACACATGTATTCTGTCTTACTGAGGCTAACCTTCATTCCCCTCCTTTCCAGTGCATACCGCCACCTCTCTAGATTTTTCTGCACTTGTTCTCTGCTCTCAATACAGATCACAATGTCATCTGCAAACTTCATAGTCCATGTGGGATCTTGTCTAACCTTGTCTGTCAGCCTGTCCATCACCAGAGCGAACAAGAAGGCAGTCCTACTTCCACCTTGAACTCTTCTGTAGTAACACCGACAGCACATCTCACGACTGTCATCATCTCTCATACATGTCCTGCACAACTCTAACATACTTCTCTGCCACTCCAGACTTCCTCATGCAATACCACAGTTCCTCTCTCGGTACCCTGTCATATGCTTTCTCCAGATACACGAAGGCACAATGCAGCTCCTTCTGACCTTCTCTGGACTTCTCCATTAGCATCCTCAAAGCAAATACCGCATCTGTGGTGCTCTTTCTTGGCATGAAACCAAACTGTTGTTCACAAATGATGACCTCTGCCCTTTTGTCTAGCTTCCACTATTCTTTCCCATAACTTCATCGTCTGGCTCATCAACTTTATCCCTTATAGTAGTTGCCACAACTCTGCACGTCTCCCTTGTTCTTAAAACTGGCCACAAGCACACTTCTCCTCCATTCCTCTGATATCCTCTCACTCTCTAAGGCCTTGTTGAATTGTCTTGTCAGAAAATCTACTGCTACTTCTCCAAGACACTTCCATCCCTCCACCAGTATGTCATCAGGACCAACTGCTTTTCCATTCTTCATCATCTTCAATGACTTACTCACTTCACCCTTACTAATCTTTGCTACTTCCTGGTCCTCAACGGTCACCTCTTCTCCTCTTTTTTCTCTCTCATTTTCCTCATTCATCAGCTCTTCAAAGTACTCTTTCCATCTTCCCAGCACACTTCTGTCACCAGTCAATACGTTTCCCTCTGTGTCCTTAATCACTCTAACTTGCTGCACGTCCTTCCCATCTCTATTTTTCTGCTGTGCCAACCTGTATAAATCATTTTCTCCCTCTTTACTTTCCAACCGAGCATACAAGTCATCATACGCCTTCTGTTTAGCATTTGACACTGCTACCTTCACCTTACGCTGTGTCTCCCTGCACTCCTGTTTACTCTCTTCGGTCCTCTCAATGTCCCATTTCTTCTTAGCTAACCTCTTCCTTTGTACACACTCCTGCACTTCCTCATTCCACCAAGTCTCCTTATCTACTCTCCTTCCAAATGACACACCAAGTATTCTTCTACCTGTCTCCCTGATCACATTAGCTGCAGTTGTCCAGTCATCGGGAAGCACTTCCTGACCACCCAAAGCCTTTTTCAACTCCTCCTTGAAGACAACACGACACTCTTCCTTTTTCAGCTTCCACCACTTTGTCTTCTGCTCTGCCTTTGCCTTCCTCACCTTCCTCACCATCAGCGTCATCCTGCACACCACCATCCTATGCTGTTTGGCAACACTCTCACCCACTACAACTTTGCAGTCACTGACTTCCTTCAAATTACATCACCTACACAAGATGTAGTCTATCTGTGTGCTCCAACCTCCGTTTTTATAAGTCACCCTATGCTCCTTTCTCTTCTAGGAGAAAGTATGCACCACAGCCATTTCCATCCTTTTTGCAAAATTTATCAACATCTGTCCTTCTGTGTTCCCATCACTTCCTTGTCCCCTCTGTTTCCTGCACCAACATGTCCATTGAAGTCTGCCCCAATGACCACTCTTTCACCTCTGAGGGTACTCTGCATCACTTCATCTAACTCCCTCCAGAATCTCTCCTTCTCTTCTCGCTCCCATCCTGTCTGAGGGGCATCAGCACTAACAACATTGACCATCACGCCTTCAATTTCTAACTTGAGACTCATCACTCTGTCTGACGCTCTTTTCACTTCTAGAACATTCCTGACAAACTCCTCCTTCAAGATGACTCCGACTCCATTTCTCTTCCCATCCACACCATGATAAAACAGCTTAAACCCTGCTCCTATGCTTCTAGCCTTGCTACCTTTCCACCTGGTCTCCAACATTCCAACATTCAAAGTCCCTATATCAGTCCTAGACTCATGCCTTTCCACTTCTCTCTCTGCCTACGGACACGCATCCCACCTCTCCTTCTTCGACATCTTCGACCAACAGAAGTCCAATTTACACCAGCACCCTGTTGGTTCACAGCACTGATGGCGGTCGTTGTTAACCCAGGCCTCGACCGATCCGCTATGAAATTCTTTGTTTTGACTTGCATATTTTATTTGGCATTTGTTTTATGCCAGATGCCCTTCCTGACACAACCCTCTGCACTTATCCAGGCTTGGGACCAGCGTGAGGGTGGACACTGGCTTGTGCCCCCCCTCACGGCTGCATTGGTTGTTATTATTACACATGATGTTTAAAAGATTTTTATTTGAACGAAATCAGGGCTCTGTAGAGACCACTTGAGTTCTTTATCTCCAACATCTCCAACCTTGCAAGCCAATTCTTTATGGATCGTTCTTTGTGCATCGGCACATTGTCATGCTGGAACAGTTTGACCACCTTTTTTTTTTAGCAATTGTAATGCTATACATAGTATTAAAACGCATCTTAGTTCAGAACCACATATGGTTGTCATCAGCTGTCCACACATGTTTTGTCCACTTATATTTATGTAATTTATTACTTATATATTTATCTTGCTCAGTGTGCACAGTGAGTGTTACTGGCATCATAACATAGGGCACTGGGGTAGCCATAGCCTAATGGTTAGAGAAGCAGCTTTGGGACCAAAAATTCAATGATTTGATTCTATCATAGGGAATCTGATGAAGTGCTCAGGGAAATGGTATGGCGTTAGTCTGAAAGACGATTTGAACAACAAAATGTTTTAAAACCAAACAGTAGAAAGACTGGTGAATATTGACAAGTCAGGGCTACCAGGGAGGTTTAAAGTTTGGATCTTCCAACATTGGCTCCTATCCAGAATAATGTGGTCATCGACTCTGCACGACATTACCAATCGAGGGCATGGAAAGAAAAACCAACAGAACCTCTCACTAGCTATCTCCCAACATCCCCCCTCGCTGGCCTCCCATTGGCTATCTCCCAACATCATGCCCCATTGGCCTCCCATTGGCTATCTCCCAATATCCCACCCTGCTGACCTCCCAATGGCTAGGAGGGATGACGCAGCTACCTCCCAATGGCGAGTATGGAGCTGCAGCTCCATAATACCCATGATGCTTTTCGAGTAAAGGACAGAGTTACTGTTGTTTTGTGAGTTTTTTGAGTGTGCTCATTGCAACTTTATTTTATGGCTCAGGCCTTTAATCTTGATTAAACATTTGTAAGGTTATAACTCTGCTACGAAGACATGGCCAACACACGCGTGTGTGCGCACACACACACACACACACACACACACACGCACACACACGCACACACACGCACACACACGCACACACACGCACATGCACACACACACGCACGCACGCACACAGACACACACACAGACACACACACACACACACGTGTGATTCTGGGTGTGAGTGAAAAGAAGTGGGATTGTGGCATGCAGTTGAGTGATATCGCAAAGGAATATGGCCAAACGCGTCTACCATCGTTATGATAGTGAAGCAGAAGGAGGCCTTAAAAGGTATACTTTTGTATTTTTTAAAGGGTTTAGGGGGTAGTATTGGGGGCTTTTGAACAAATCACACGTTGTACATGTAAAATGCGGTTAAACTTACGAAAAATCCAGGTTAGGAAATCACTTCTGGAACGGATTATTTCAGAAGGTGAGGTACCACTCTATCTCAGAAGGTGGTTAGGGATCCCACAGTGCTTCTCCTGAACAGGACTGTACTGCAAATCAGCAATGCTTTGATTGGCACTTTCGTCAGTTGTGGAGAAATTCAATGCAGGGAAGGTACAACTAATCAAGACCCTGAGAAATTCCAAAGACGGTAAAGTCCATGAAGCAGGGGTTGAAATTCAAACAGGAAACAAATAGAAGGCAGCTGAAGCAGTAGAAGAAGCCGAATCCCATCTTCAACAAAAAGACATTATTGGAACTCTGTGCAAAGGAAGACAAGATTGAGGCACTGAACCCACAATTAAGTGGACAGGAGCTAATCCAAAGAAGAGAAGACACCTGGTACTACAAGAGATAAAGAGGAAGGAGGAAGAAACCAGATATGTACGGGTGGTGCAGATGGGAAACCAAGGAACATGGACAGAGTGGGATACTGAGCAGAGAGAGTTGACATGGGACCAAATATGGAAGTACTCATCTTTGCAGCTGCAGTTCTTGCTGAGATCTGTATATGACATACTCGTCCTTCTCAATAAATTAGCATATTGTGATAAAGTTAATTATTTTCTGTCATGAACTGATAAAAATTAAACTTTCATATATTTTAGATTCATTGCACACCAACTGAAATATTTCAGGTCTTTTATCGTTTTAATACTGATGATTTTGGCATGCAGCTCATGAAAACCCCAAATTCCTATCTCAATAAATTAGCAGATCATGAAAAGGTACCCTAAACGAGCTATTAACCTAATCATCTGAATCAACCAATTAACTCTAAACACCTGCAAAAGATTCCTGAGGCTTTTAAAAACTCCCAGCCTGGTTCATTACTCAAAACCACAATCATGGGTAAGACTGCCGACCTGACTGCTGTCCAGAAGGCCATCATTGACACCCTCAAGCAAGAGGGTAAGACACAGAAAGAAATCTCTGAGCGAATAGGCTGTTCCCAGAGTGCTGTATCAAGGCACCTCAGTGGGACGTCTGTGGGAAGGAAAAAGTGTGGCAGAAAACGCTGCACAACCAGAAGAGGTGACCGGACCCTGAGGAAGATTGTGGAGAAGGGCCGATTCCAGACCTGTGGAAGCAGTGGACTGGGCTACAGGTGCCGCATTCCCCAGGTCAAGCCACTTTTGAACCAGAAACAGCGGCAGAAGCGCCTGACCTGGGCTACAGAGAAGCAGCACTGGACTGTTGCTCAGTGGTCCAAAGTACTTTTTTCGGATGAAAGCAAATTTTGCATGTCATTCGGAAATCAAGGTGCCAGAGTCTGGAGGAAGACTGGGGAGAAGGAAATGCCAAAATGCCTGAAGTCCAGTGTCAAATAGCCACAGTCAGTGATGGTCTAGGGTGCCATGTCAGCTGCTGGTGTTGGTCCACTGTGTTTTATCAAGGGCAGGGTCAATGCAGATAGCTATCAGGAGATTTTGGAGCACTTCATGCTTCCATCTGCTGAAAAACTTTATGGAGATGAACATTTCATTTTTCAGCACGACCTGCCACCTGCTCACAGTGCCAAAACCACTGCTAAATGGTTTACTGACCATGGTATTACTGTGCTCAATTGGCCTGCCAACTCTCCTGACCTGAACCCCATAGAGAATCTGTGGGATATTGTGAAGAGAAAGTTGAGAGACACCAGACCCAACACTGTGGATGAGCTTAAGGCCGCTATCGAAGCATCCTGGGCCTCCATAACACCCCAGCAGTGCCACAGGCTGATTGCCTCCATGCCACGCCGCATTGAAGCAGTCATTTCCGCAAAAGGATTCCCGACCAAGTATTGGGTGCATAACTGAACATAATTATTTAAAGGTTGACTTTTTTATATTAAAAACACTTTTCTTTTATTGGTCGGATGAAATATGCTAATTTTTTGAGATACGAATTTTGGCTTTTCATGAGATGTATGCCAAAATCATCAGTATTAAAACAATAAAAGACCTGAAATATTTCAGTTGGGTGCAATGAATCTAAAATATATGAACGTTTAATTTTTATCAGTACATTACAGAAAATAATGAACTTTATCACAATATGCTAATTTTTTGAGAAGGACTAGTACTTCTTACCCCAACAAATTTATGTAACTGGGGAATAATAGAAGACCCATCATGCTATCTGTGCCAAAAGATAGCTAACCTAGAGTACATTCTGTCATCATGCCAGGTTGTACTTAGCCAGAAAAGATACAAGTGGAGACATGACCAGGTGTTGAGAGCTTTGACCCACACATTGGAGACTGAAAGGAAGAAAGATTCCAAAGACAACCAGCCAATTTTCATCAACTTTGTTAGAAGTGGATATCAATGCTCCAGCCAAACACCAGATAAGTGGTGGTATCCTGAGCATAGCCAAGAATTGGCAACTAAAGGTTGACCTTAGAAACAAGCTTGTGTTTCCACCAATAGTAGAGAGAACTCTCTGACCAGATGTTCTGCTATTCTCAGAGAGTACAAGGAAACTACTCCTTATCAAGTTAACAGTACCATGGGAGACCAGATGCTCGGAAGCAAATGAGAGGAAGCTTGCAAAGTATGATGAGCTGTTGGAAGACTGTAGACACCAAGGCTGTAGACACTTCCCTGTCAAAGTAAGAGTATGTGGTTTCCCAGCAGTGTCTTGCCGGAAGACGATGGCAGCCCTAGGAAAGAAAGTTACAGACAGAAAAGGAGCAATAAACACCATGGCTCAAGCTGCAGAGAGAGCATTCAGTTGGCTCTGGCTCTGAAGAAATGACAGTAGCTGGAAGCCTGACTGCTGAGAGAAGAGGATTGATCACCTTCTGCTGTTCCACCATCCCAAGGGCGTTCCGAGTTAAGCGTCTGTAGATGGATGGACCCGGCTGATGACTCGACGGCCTAGCAGTAGTAACATCTTAACTGTTTGTAATAACTGAACAAGCAGGGAAAATGTGTGGCAGTAGTGGAGTGAGCTGCACCTTCCCTTTCTCCACATTCATGGATGAAATGCCCTTGAGTAAGGCACCTAACCTCCACCTGCTCTCAACGCAGCCCAATGTGTGTGGCAGTACACAGCTCACCTGGAGGATTGTGGGATTAATACAGGCTAAAATCAATACTACCAGAAGTGAGTATATGTTTGTAACCCCTATGAATTACTTGATGTAGTATTGTGTACTGTATAATCAAGTTCTGTTAAGCTTTTTCAGTTCAGTTCATTTTCTGTCACCGCTTAATCCTAATTAGGGTTGCGGGGAGGCTGGTGCCCATCCCAGCCGACTCCAGGTAAGGGCAGAGTACACCCTGGACAGCTCGCCAGGTCATCACAAGGTGGAAACATGCTGACGGCTTTGCAGCTAGACTCTTGCGAAAGTCAGCAATGGTTCTTTTACATGAACCTCACACCATATACGGTGAGAGACGTGGCCTTTGATAACCCAGTTAGCTGCACCCATGGGGGGGGGGGCAGTGACAACTTTGTGGAGAGTGGGACTTGAACCCCCAACCTTAGGATCAGCGATCCAGCGCCCTATACTACCAGGCCACCACTGCCCCTGTTAAGCTTTTTATTAATAATTAATGTTCTCAACCCATCCCAAGAATAAACTGCACTCTAATAAAAAATAAATAAATTTTAAAAAATGAGTGCTTCTTTGGACATCTACAATGTACGGGTTTGAGGAAATTTACTCAAGCTGAAAATGTTCTGTTTAAATGCACAGTGATTAAGATGATACTTTGAGAAAACTGAGAAACAGAAATGAAAAGCTATTGATTATTGACTTCAGCTAAGCCAACAAAATTTATCTGCCTGACAATATTAATCAAATCCCAGACTGTGGACGAAGGAAGAAGGGTTTTGGCTTCCAGCTGAGCAGGTTATCAAAACAGTGCACTGTGGAATGAGAAGCTGATAATGAAGGACTCAATAGAGGAGGCTGTGTTGTGACAATGATAATTCACAGATAACCAATCACTGAAAGCACATGTGGGAAACGGACGTCAGCGAATACGAGCTCAGTTACGCATCTACAGCATGTTGCTTTACTTGCCAGTTCAACAGAAACTCAATAAACATTGCACACAGTATTCTTGGAAGTAGCATATGGTGTCTTTCTCTATGCCTTCCACATGCGCACACAGACACACGCGCACACGCCAATATAATTCCATTTAAAGTCTCATTGCTTTTGTGTTCTTTTAACAAGGAAGCATAATAGCCAAGTGCAGTAGCTAGGAGATCTTTGATGTCCGGCCGGCTGGCTCAGTGAATGAGCTCTGGAGTAGTGAGTGAGGAGAAAAGAAGACCTAGGGAGGCCTGCTCAATACACACTTTGATGTCCTTCCATTAGTCTCGGAAGTTGGAAGGTGGGAGGGCGATTGCAGTTTCCACAGACATAGTGATATATGAAAAAGACGTGTTTAAGTGTATGTGTGCGGCTGAGTGAAGCAGAAAAAAAGTCTGAGCAATTCGCAGCTTTTTGGCCAGTG
>CM045729.1:46281079-46286079 GCA_024760905.1 Plotosus lineatus | reverse complement strand
ATAAATACTACAGTATTATTTGTCTATAAAATTGTTCTTAGTACACCGCTGCATAACATTGTATCTTTATTAACATTAAAAAAAAAAAAAAAAAAAAAAAAATATATATATATATATATATATATATATATATATATATATATATATATTACATTATATATATATACATATATATATATCCACATACACACACACACACACACATATATATATATATATATATATATACACAGTATAGATATATATATACACAGTATATATATATATATATATATATATATATAGAGAGAGAGAGAGAGAGAGAGAGAGAGAGAGAGAGTTCAATTTACAATCAAGAAAAACTTCATTAACATTGTTTTTTAATCTGTAACAGAAAATATTTAAAGTGCACCAATGTGCCTGAAATTATTTTTAAAAATACATTTAAACTCATTCAAATTAAGTCTTAATAACTCCTTCTCTCTCTCCACCTTTCCCTCCGTTCCTGTTAGAAAAATTTCCGTGTTGTTTCTTGAGGGATTCTTTACTGCACTTGAAATCATTTGCTCGTGTAAAAAACCGCTACACCATAATGTCAACTGCCAACTACTGGAGTGGAGGTGCGATTACACTTAATTTTCATAGACTATTCCAGAAAAGTATGCTTCCCAGGATCAGACCCCCCCCCCCATCCCCCCGCCGCATCATCCCGCGCCCCCTTGGGGGCCCCCCTATTTGAGAAGCACTGCTTTAGACTGAAAGAAGAAAGAAGAAGGAAGAAACCCACAGAAACACAGGAAGAACATGCAAACCACACAGACATGCTTGAAGCCAGAACCCAAACCCAGAACTCTCTTGCTTTAAGGCAGACGTGCTATACACTATGCGACCCGAAAAGAATGTAATAAAGGGATCCCTCGCTAACTTCGCACGTTAATTCCTGCCGCTTCAGTGCATTGCCTTTTTTTTTTAATATTCATCGAATTAAAAAAAAAAGGAAATTAAAAAAGAATAGGGGAAAAAGTTAAGGAAAATGCCATAAAAACAAGGCCAATTATGCAACCCCCCAAAAAAAAAAAACAAAAACAAAAAAACCCCAACCCAAAACCCCCAACAAAACTATTTACATTTTTATGTGAGGTCTACATCTGTGTGTGTGTGCGTGCGTACGTCTGTATGTGTGTGTGTATTTATATTTTATTTTCATCTTATGCATTATTTTTGGATGTTTGTTATTATAAGCATTTATAGCATTGAACATGTATTTATTGATATTATATACACATATACATGTACGTATATAATGCAGCCGTGAGGGGGGCACAAACCAGTGTCTCTCCCTCACGCCGGTCCCAAGCCCGGACAAATGCAGAGGGTTGCGTCAGGATGGGCTGGCGTAAAACAAATGCCAAATAAAATATGCGAATCACAAGAAAGAATGACATACCGGATCGGTCGAGGCCCGGGTTAACAACGACCGCCATCAGTGCTGTCAACCAACAGGGTGCTGATGGAAATTGGACTACTGTTGGTCGAAGACGTCGAAGAAGGAGAGGCGGGAGGCGTGTCCGTTGCCAGAGAGAGAAGAGGAAAGGCATGAGTATAGGACTGAAAGTAGGGACTTTGAATGTTGGAACTATGGCAGGAAAAGGTAGAGCTGGCTGACATGATGCAGAGGAGGAAGGTGGACATACTATGTGTCCAGGAGACCAGGTGGAAAGGTAGCAAGGCTCGAAGCATAGGAGCAGGGTTTAAGCTGTTTTATCATGGTGTGGATGGGAAGAGAAATGGAGTCGGAGTCATCTTGAAGGAGGAGTTTGTCAGGAATGTTCTAGAAGTGAAAAGAGTGTCAGACAGAGTGCTGAGTCTCAAGTTAGAAATTGAAGGCGTGATGGTCAATGTTGTTAGTGCTGATGCCCCTCAGACAGGATGGGAGCGAGAAGAGAAGGCGAGATTCTGGAGGGAGTTAGATGAAGTGATGCAGAGTACCCTCAGAGGTGAAAGAGTGGTCATTGGGGCAGACTTCAATGGACATGTTGGTGCAGGAAACAGAGGGGACGAGGAAGTGATGGGTAGGTTTCGTATCCAGGACAGGAACGCAGAAGGACAGATGTTGATCGATTTTGCAAAAAGGATGGAAATGGCTGTGGTGAATACTTTCTTCCAGAAGAGAGGGGAGCATAGGGTGACTTATAAAAGTGGAGGTAGGAGCACACAGGTAGACTACATCTTGTGCACGCGATGTAATTTGAAGGAAGTCAGTGACTGCAAAGTAGTAGCGGGTGAGTGTGTTGCCAAACAGCATAGGATGGTGGTGTGCAGGATGATGCTGATGGTGAGGAAGGTGAAGAAGGCAAAGGCAGAGCAGAAGACAAAGTGGTGGAAGTTGAAAAAGGAAGGGTGTCGGGTTGTCTTCAAGGAGGAGTTGAAACATGCGTTGGGTGGTCAGGAAGTGCTTCCAGATGACTGGACAACTACAGCTAATGTGATCAGGGAGACAGGTAGGAGAGTACTTGGTGTGTCATCTGGAAGGAAAGTAGATAAGGAGACTTGGTGGTGGAATGAGGAAGTGCAGGAGTGTGTACAAAGGAAGAGATTAGCGAAGAAGAAGTGGGACATTGAGAAAACCGAAGAGAGTAAACAGGAGTACAGGGAGACACAGCGTAAGGCAAAGGTCGCAGTGTCAAAGGCCAAACAGAGGGCGTATGATGACTTGTATCCTCGATTGGAAAGTAAAGAGGGAGCAAATGATTTATACAGGTTGGCACAACAGAGAAATAGAGATGGGAAGGACGTGCAGCAAGTTAGATTGATAAAGGACAGAGAGGGAAATGTATTGACTGATGACAGAAGTGTGCTGGGAAGATGGAAAGAGTACTTTGAAGAGCTGATGAATGAGGAAAATGAGAGAGAAAAAAGAGTAAAAGAGGTGACTGTTGAGGACCAGGAAGTAGCAAAGATTAGTAAGGGTGAAGTGAGGAGGGCATCGAAGAGGATGAAGAATGGAAAGGCAGTTGGTCCTGATGACATACCGGTGGAGGTATGGAAGTGTCTAGGAGAGGAAGCAGTAGATTTTGTGACATGAACATTCAACAAGGTCTTCGAGAATGAGACGATGCCAGAGGAATGGAAGAGAAGTGAGCTAGTGGCCATTTTTAAGAACAAGGGAGATGTACAGAGTTGTGGCAACTACAGAGGGATAAAGTTGATGAGCCATACGATGAAGTTATGGGAAAGAATAGTGGAAGCTAGACTAAGGGCAGAGGTCAGCATTTGTGAACAACACTTTGGTTTCATGCCAAGAAAGAGCACCACAGATGCAGTGTTTGCCTTGAGGATGTTAATGGAGAAGTACAGAGAAGGTCAGATGGAGCTGCATTGTGCCTTTGTGGATCTGGAGAAAGCATATGACAGGGTGCCGAGAGAAGAACTGTGGTATTGCATGAGGAAGTCTGGAGTGACAGAGAAGTATGTTAGAGTGGTGCAGGACATGTATGAGAGATGTAAGACAGTGGTGCGGTGTGCTGTCGGTGTGACAGAAGAGTTCAAGGTGGAGGTAGGACTGCATCAAGGGTCAGCTCTCAGCCCCTTCTTGTTTGCTATGGTGATGGACAGGCTGACAGACGAGGTTAGACAAGATTCCCCATGGACTATGATGTTTGCAGATGACATTGTGATCTGTAGTGAGAGCAGAGAACAAGTGCAGGAAAATCTAGAGAGGTGGAGGTATGTCCTGGAAAGGAGAGGAATGAAGATTAGCCTCAGTAAGACAGAATACATGTGCATGAATGACAAGGACCCAAGAGGAACGGTGAGGTTACAGGGAGCAGAGATAAGAAAGGTGGAGGCTTTTAAGTACTTTGGCTCAACAATCCAGAGCAATGGAGAGTGTGGAAAAGAGGTGAAGAAGCGTGTGCAGGCAGGTTGGAATGGTTGGAGAAAAGTGTCCGGTGTGATGTGTGATAGGAGGGTATCGGCAAGAATGAAAGGAAAAGTGTACAAGACGATGTTGAGGCCAACGATGTTGTATGGTTTAGAAACAGTGGCCCTGGGGAAAAGACAGGAGGCAGAGTTGGAGGTAGCGGAGATGAAAATGTTGAGGTTCTCTTTGGGAGTAACGAGAATGGATAGGATTCGGAATGAGTATATCAGAGGGACAGCACATGTAAGATGCTTTGGAGACAAAGTCAGAGAGGCTAGATTGAGATGGTTTGGACATGTACAGAGGAGGGATAGTGAGTATATTGGCAGTAGGATGCTGAGGTTGGAACTACCAGGCAGAAGGCCTAGAGGAAGACCAAAGAGACAATTCATGGATGTGGTGAAGGAGGACATGAAGGTCGTTGGTGTAAGAGAAGAAGATGCAAAGGATAGGGTGAGATGGAGGCAGATGATTCGCTGTAGCGACCCCTGAAGGGAAAAGCCGAAAGGAAAAGAAGAAGATACATGTACTTATACGTCAGTCGGGGGGGGGGTTGTTTGATCCTACTTCGCAGAATTCGGCGGTCACACGGGCGGGGGGGGGGGGGGGTGTTCCCGGTTCCAATTGACCGCGAAAAGTGAGAGATCCCTGTATATTCTAAATCTCCAGTATATTCATGTGGGTATATATAATGCAAGGTGGATCTGGCTGAATAGATGACATCAAGGGGACTGTTCAATTCAGCCTCCAAGCCTAATGTGAACAACTGTTTTAGTATACTGTATACTACATAGAAACATAACACGCAAACAAAAGCCGTCTTTTTTACAGACATGTCATATCTGCTCAGCATGTTCTGAGCAGTAGCAAGTACAATAGCAATGTGTTTTAATCCCACTCAGTATTCAAGTTTTCAATTATACTATGAGAAAACACAAGGACAAGAATCTAAAAGCAGAATTGTATGGTTTATTTTTCTATTTTGAAGCATGAAAATGAAACTGCCTGCTGCAAGTGACCATGACAAACTGTGACTCAAGCATTACTGAGTCAGGATGATGTTTTTAAACCCGGGATAAAAGACCAATCAAGATTGTGT
>CM045729.1:46251079-46273579 GCA_024760905.1 Plotosus lineatus | reverse complement strand
TTTTTAGCTATGTTTATCTCGAAGGTCAGGGGTCATGTTTGTTTGTGAGAGCGGTCAGCCATCCATTGCAGCCATCCATAAAAACCCATGTTGGGGTTGACGGGAGGAAGTTTCAACAAGATAATGGGATGCAATTTCACAAGACGTCCTCTCAACTCAATCGTTGCCAGAATCTGCTTTCATCTAATAAATTCTCAACACAGAGACGACGTACAAGAGTGCTCTGTCTCCGCCAGAGTCTTACACTGGCGTGTACAGTTCAAAGTGTCAAATGCTGAGAGATATGCATAAGGTGGAAGGCATGTTTAAGGAATGTTTGTTTCAATGATTTCAAATGATGAACAATTAAACTCGCCGCATTTTTGCCAAATTCCATATGAAGCACTTCTCGCAAAAAGGGGTTTATGTCCAATTCTCTTCCAGACAGTAGCATGCTATGCACTGAATTCAGACCAGTCAATTCAAGTAGAAAAATAGCCATTCACAAGAGCTGGGAGCCCCTGGGAAGTGGAATTTCCTGCACTTACCCCATGCAGTTAACACAGTGTTGGCAGCACATAGCATAACTGAATAGCAATTACTTTAATCCATTTACGGTTTCCAGGAGCACGCAATTTGGAAATTACATTTCCAAAGTAGATCTCAGTACGGTTATGAACAAAGTGCCTTTGTTGCGTGTTATTTCTAATAGAACCACTGAAACATTTAATCAAGACAATAAATACATACAATAACATATAATAGAACATTAATATGAGGAATGTGTATGATTGCCCTGTATTAGTAGCATGAGTGTGGAAGTTTATCGGCTTCCCATCAAATTGGTTTAGGCCGGGCTATTCCGTGTCAAATCGACCAATTTTCAGACACCCCCACCCCCCCCCCACCCACCCACCAACCACCTGTTCCCCTCAGATTTTTCAGATTTTTTTTTGCATACGTGACAGGAAATATATACATGATGGAGAAATCCAAAATTTGAGCACCTAATTCCGAATAGCTTCAAAGTTATGACCCATTGAACGGCATAGGGTTACCCTACATTTGTACCCTCTCCGTGGCTTTTGCATTTTAATGCATTTTCATACAAGATTCATAACTTTTTATAGAACAGAGATAGAGATATGACATTTCAGCATTCATTCACAGATGCCATGTACAGAATAATGCAATATTAGCTTCATTGTTTCCAATAACTAGCTCATTATTTTCTAGAGATGGATGAAGAAGATATTCTTGATTTTGCCAAAAACTACTCTCTTCTTATTACTATAGCCATGTTGGGAAGAGTGCATGTGACAGCCTCGGAGGAGCCATTAAGAATTTAACAGAGATAATACATTAGTTTATATTTTTTAAATCCTTGGACTTATAGACCAACATGTTCAGCCTCAGAACCGAACACTTGTTTGCCAATTTTCGGTTTTCAACCATTTACGTATATCTCTATACAAAATACATTTAGAAATTTGATATTATTAATATAAACAGGCAAAGAAGTCAACACACGATGTGTAAAATTGCAACTGATTCTGTTGAACAGGTTTTCAAATACTGGTGGCTGAATATGGCATTTTGTCAGGTCACGGGTGCAAACTGCCAAGTTTATCTTCCATCTGTAGAAAACAACAATGCAAACAATGAAGCTATTATTGAATTATTCTGTGCATATCATGCCTGTGAATGAAAATCAAAATTTAATATCTCTCTATCTCTGTTTTTATAAAAAGTTATGAATCTTGGAAAATGAATGAAAATGCAAAGGCTGCACAGAGGCCATAAATTTAGTGTAACCCCAATGCTGTTCAACAGGCTATAACTTTTAGAATATTAAGTTATTATTCAGACTTTTAAGTTTTTCGGAATTAGGTGCTCAAATTTTGGATTTCCATCATATATATATTTCCCTTCATGTATGCAAAAAAAAATAAGAGATCAGGAACAGGTGATGACCATGGCTTAAATTCACATGGAGTGACCCTTTACTTAGAGAATGCAGCATTTTATACAGAACTTCTGATCCAAGGTTATGGATCCTTAATACATTGCTGGGTTTCATGATACCCCAGAGGATGTGTATCGATGTCCATTTCAGACCTGGCGAAGACCCATTGCAGGCGTGCAAGTTATGTTTTACATATTCTGAAGTGGTCAATCATGTCCCGTAAAGCCCTGTTACACATCTGTTGCTCATTAGTACCTATGTGTTCCTTGTCAGTAATAGTTTGAACATGTGGTCCCATGTCTGTCACACCTCCGTTACACCGACTGCATTTTTAGCTAGTAGTGCAGCCACTCGTCAGCTTCACCAGGCATCAACTGACAAGGACAGCATGAGAATTTCCCAATAAAACAGAATGATTTTCAAATAAAACAACCATACAACCAGCATTGCACGGTACAACCGCTACAGTCCGTTCCAAGATTTCTTCATGGACGAAACGGACATTGCCTGACAAGGTATTCGCCAATTGACAGATGGACATGAAATGCTTGCAAATGAAAACAAATAGACTGAAATTTTTGCTCTCCTTCAGACATCTGTTTATGCTACCTGGCAAAGGTAAGTAAAGAAGTGAGAAATAAAGAGTGAGAAAAGCATGGAGGGGCAGATTAGAGAGAAGTGTTGGATGTGCTGTCCTTAAATAGAGTTCACAGAAATGTTGAAGTTCAGTAGTTCACTACACAAAGCTCCCTGATTCTTCCACATTCTTGAACTAGAAAGCTTATTAAAATGTACATCAAGCTGAGGCTGAGTTTTAGTACACTGATGAGTATTCAGTAGCCATTACCATGGTGACCTCTACCTGACCAGAAAGTGAGCCACAGTAAATGTCGAAAGTCCTTTAGCGATTAACACCGAATGCACAAAAACACACACACACGAAAATCAACATGCACCACATCAGCTCAACCTCTCTCTCTCTCTCTCTCTCTTTCTTTTTCTGTGTGCTGTCTATTTTCTTCATTACTAAAGCTGTGGATACAACTGATATTTGAAAAGGTCTTCTCAGCCACCTCTCCCCTCCTGGATTAGATTAGCTGTAATTAGCTTATGCAGATTGGTGTGCGGTTGCATGCAGATGTTTGGATGAATCAGGCGACAGCTGAGAGGGAGCACATGCATTATTAGATAATGGGAAAGGCTCATTTGTGTTGCATTTGGAAACTAACAAGGTTTAGCACCCAGTATGTCAACTATGTAATCTGTCTTCAACAAAAGACAGGTTAAAGATCGTGGGGCTTTTGGTTGTTTTCACTACAGCAAACACTTATTATACAGGGCATCCATGGCTGCATTCTGTTTGAACATTGCTGGCTGTTTCTGGACCTGGGTCAACGTATTTGCTTCACATTCGCATGGTTTTCTTTTATATGGCAGTTTCATGGCTCTGCTCCATAGTACGTATCAAATTCTAGGGTTGATGTCAAGGGATTTTCATCAAGGTTTTGTGTTTTCTTTTTTTTTTTTTAATGGTGAGTGATGTTAGTTGAGTGAGAGAGGTGGTGTGAAGGGTGATTGACTTACCACACTTCCTCTGGTGTCGGCACAGCTGCGGTTTAGCGCCACCACATTGACCTCTAACCTCTCCCAGCTTGTTGTGCATGGATTGCTGGCACAGTCTGTTATTCCTGGCTGCTCAGTAAAGCAGCATGTACAGCATTGCTAATGGGCTGACTGAGCCAAGTGCAAGTCCAAACTGCTCTCGGGCCAGTGACTTTTACAGCCTCTGCCACTCATCACCTGGAGAAGGACCACAAACCAAGGTAAATAGTGGACTACAACATGCCATAATTCTTTCTATATGTAATTTATAATCACGACTATAACACAAGATGGCTTAGTGGATAAGGCAAGGGGTAACTGATCCAAAGGTCAGTGGTTCAATCCCCACTATCACCACTGTTAGGCCCTTGAGCAAACGTGGCCCTTAATCTTCAATCACTCAATTGTATAAGAAAGAAAAAAAAACAAAACAAAAGATAATTGTAAGTTTCTCTGGATAAGTGTATCTGCCAAATGCTGTAAATGTAGTGTAGCAATGCATGGAACACAACCTGAATAGTTATCTTGTATCCGTGCCATCACAGGATATCAAGCAAGACTGCCATATCACCAATAAAATTGCTTTTTTTTTTTAATTATTATTATTAATGGAACTGAAACCAAAAACATAAAGGCTCATACGTCACCATTCAGACTCGCACAAAATAAAACAAAAATCCTTTCTAACACAGATAGACAGACAAACTTTCATTGAGTAAAACAACCCTATTAATGGGAGCATGGAACATGAACTCATTAAATAGACAAGATAGAAGATACAAATGATCTCACCAAGTGCAATGCTGTGGAAAAAGAAAGAAAGAAAGAAAGAAAGAAAGAAAGAAAGAAAGAAAGAAAGAAAAATCACTGTTACTATGTTGTCAGGAAATACAAGGGAGATTTATTTACATCCTCCAGGCTGAAGTTGATTCAGTTCTTAAAGGAGCTGTGTTACTCTTTAGCACCAGTCTCAGTCATCTATCAGTAGAGATATCTATTGGAAGCTCCACCCTTACTCAATGTCTAAATCTTTTAATTTACTAACAGACAAGCTGGTGAAACTAGTTTAAGAGGAAAATCAAACAAATGATCCTCACACATTCAGCCAATACAGTGCTTCTGTTAATATAAATAACTGAATAATTTGGTAACTTTGGCAAAACACCCCCCTCCCATGTACTGCTTCATATGAAGTTTGCTGCTTCAACATTCCATTTCCCGTACAGAGCAATGAAGTTAGGCTCGATGAGAAAATCCAAGTTCAAGTTAACTGAAGTATATCTTCTCAAACCTTTTCCCGGTGAATCTCATTCAGATGGTGTGAGACTGCAACTGAACCAGAAGAGAAGCCATGAGTGAGAAGATAAAGACAAAAAAGATACAGACAGAAGACAGATTCCCATGTTGTGTACTGAGTTGATAGGTCAGGGACAGTTTCAGGCAATATGGGGATCTTGAGGAGTAGCAGCACCTGAACCATTACAATAGAAACACATGTACACAGTCTTGTATTACCGGTTGCAATAAAACGCCACTGACTTAGAGTCCACTGCAGCTTCAATAATGCTCTGCACTTAATAGCTCAACACAAACACAAATTCTGCCATAAGTAGTTCATTTCTGTGTCTGAGAGCAGAAAGGCAAAATGCAGAGGCTCTATGAATGCCAGAGCGAAAAAGGCATGGACGAGATGAAAGAACAGTAACATTACAATAAACATGACCAAATCAGAGTCTTTTTCATTTTATTTCCAATAAATTCATATGCTATCTTAAGGAGCTTGATATAAAATGAAGAAAGCAAAATGAAAATTGAGTCAGCTTTGTAAGAGTAATTAGCAAAATAACATTAGAAAAGAATAAAATAATTAACACAAATAAATTATGTATAATTTGTTTTGAAAAAAAGAATAAATTCAAGGCAGAGTGCACCGTGTTTTAGCCTTGATTTACATTTATTAAAGTATTTGTGTGTAATTAGATTTTATTCCAGTTTTTAAGCTTATTATTTACATTAACAAAAACTCTAAGGAATCAAATGAGAGTGACTGTGGTGCTTGTGCATAATCCAGAAATTTAAAAAATGGCATGTTCATGAAAGTCTAAATGGCATTAAATGCTGCATTTGGAGTGAAATGAAAACTTCTAACATGTATCCTGAATCTTAGATGAAATGAAGACCTCATTGAAGATAGAAGCATGAATCACAATCATACTTTTTTTTTTTTTTTAAATTAAACATTAAACAGAGCAAAAGGTTATTGTTATGAAATAAACCATAGTGTTCACCAACAGGAAGGATGTAAAGTATAAAGTATTAAAATCTGAAGGACAACTAAGTGATGTACATGCCAGCACTTAGATTAAAATGTGTGAACTTCAGAAAAAAGAAATAAATAAGAACAGACCTCACCGTGAAAATGAAAGAGGAATAAGAAATATCTGAGGTGAGAGTAAGATAATAAACATGACCCTGTCGTTTATTTTTGGTTCAGGCCTCAATTAGGTTTAATTGCGTTTTTAATGAGAATGACATTTTTCAGTCGTAGTGAGCGGCGGCGTGTACAGGAAGTCTCAGAGTGTGTTTAGTTGCGTGAAATCCATCTATCTTCACCTAGAGAAGGGCGAAGGGCTCCAGCACCACTTCACTCCACCCCAAGGTTTGTTTAAAATTCTCACTCTGGAATGTTTCAAGGGCTCCGGGTCATATCGGTGTCCAAGTAATCATATATCCAGGAGCAGCAGTGCACAGAATTTAGCCGCTGAAGGGGGCGCTAGTGGTAATAGTAATGCTATTATATATATTTTGCCTATATAAAGCTGCGGTTTTGAAACTGAGTTAATGTCCAGGTGAGACATATTACTCACGGCTCAGCTGGAATTAGTCGCAGCACACCGGTGGCACTTGAAGCTGAGCTCCGGGAGTGCTACCGGTAGGCCCAAGAAAACACATGACACATCCCATCTGCAGAAACAGCAGCCACCAATCCATAGCCAAGGGCTGCTAATGAGCCCATACTGATGAAGTGAAATTTCAGCAGCTACAGATTGGTGGGTCGTGTCCCATTTAACTGATGTCTGGACAAAGACCACCCCACAGTGTTGTGCTTTCACTGAGACAGGTAGAAAATGCCCCTTCACATATTTCTAACTAGAGATTATTAATAATACAGAATTACCTTTCAATCACTATTTCAGCACTCTGAGTCGTAGACGAGGCTGACAAACCCACAGGCATGCTCCACACGAGTACCTTGTGTTGCACAAACACACTCTACGTGTGTACAAACACACTCTGCTGGTTCAGACTCACTCCACTGTTACAACAATGCCATATGGTCACTCTCTAGGGAACAGGGCTAAGCTGTGTACCATGACAGCCCCCTCAGACCTGCTAACTGAGACATATATGCAAACAGAAGGGGAGAAGATGAACCTGGGAGAGGAAAAGAGAGAGAGAGAGAGAGAGAGAGAGAGAGAGGGGATCTAAGGGTGAGCAACTCGGGAAGTGAGAAATCTTTTGGAGGAGGGGGGAAGCACCAGAGAGTGACGGCGTACAATAAAAACAAGTACACCGTCATCAAACTAGGTGTCATGGTGTTTACATTCTTTGGAACAGAGAGCTGGTGTGTCCTCTCTGCTTATCTTTCTGCCAGACGCTCTGTCCCAACGGAAAGTCAACAACGAGACGGACACAGTCCAAACGCACGGACGCAGAGAATTAAAGCCTCCCAATGTTTGACTTGAGCTGTCCGTTTGTTTAAAGCATCCCATCTCTTTCTACAATGGTAGAGTTTTATGCTCACTCAAAGTGCATAAGAGGAAAAATGAATCCTCAAATACACTCAGCCAAATGGAATAATCCTCTTCAACATTCATTATTGTAGAAAACCAACATGTACGGATGGTTCCTAAAACAATTTTTTTCCCTCAGTGCTCTATTTTTGGTTTGCTGAGTAGTGAAACTAAATGGATTTAAGGACAATAATCATGAAGTGTATGTTTGGATTTCACAGAGAGGAATGTGAAAGGCACGCTGCATCATAAACACCATTTAGTGTATGTGTGTGCGTGTGTGTGTGCGTGTGTGTGTGTGTGTGTGTGGGTGTGTGTGTGAGAGAGAGAGAGCGAGAGATTCTTATGGTCTTCATGTTCACTTGGGCAGAAACGACTCAATTCTGTTCCAGCCCATAACTCTTTAAACGCTATAAAACTTTTAGGCCTTGTTAAATATGTTTGGATCGGAACAATCAGCCTCAAAACAATAGTCCTGCACACTTCCGGGGGAAAGAACTCCATCTGGAATTCGGGAGTTTCCATCATTGCTTGGACAGAAGAAACCTTGAAGAATATTTCATTCTTTTTCTGTCACTGCTTAATTCTAATTAGGGTCGCGGGGGAGGCTGGCGCCCATCCCAAGCTGACTCCAGGTGAGGGCAGAGTAGACCCTTGATAACTCGGCAGGCCATCCCGGCGGAAATATGACTACTCTCGTCGAAAATCAGCAATGGTTCTTTTCCACCTCATACCATAGACAGTGAGAGACATGGCCGGCCTTTGATAACCCAGTTAGCTGCACTGGGGAGGGGGGGGACAGTGACAACCTTGTGGAGAGTGGGACTCGAACCCCCAACCTTAGGATCAGCGATCCAGCACCCTATACCCCCAGGCCACCAAGCCCCTTGAAGAACATTTAAAGGATTATGTTTTATATAAAAAAGGAAGAGAATGATATGGTGATCCCACAGGGCAGACTATGTTCCTAGATTACAGCATATTTTATTGAATCTGGAGCGGGTTCAAATCTCAAACATGCAACAGCTCAATCCTGCAGAGTGATGGTGATCTACTGAGACCTCGTACGATTCCAAGGAAATTCTTGGAAGGAAAATGAGTTTAGGATACAGAAAGCCAAAACATCTCATGGAAAAATATGCAACTTTTTGATGAATTAATAAATCACCGCAAAGTCACAACAGTCGAAACATCTGAGGAAAGTCAGTAAGGAGAGAAAAAAATGAAATTAAACTGTTACTATGGAGGGTCTCATGTGGATACTTAAAATGGAGAATTGACTGTTTGGGGAAGAAAACATCTTTAATCTTTCTTTAGTCGAGTAAATTCCAGAGCAATATTTCACCATCCGCCTGAACTGAACATTCTTTTCACACAACAGTGAACATCTGTACATTGCACCAACTTATTATTCCACTGTCTGCGATCACCGAGAAGAAAACGACCTGGCCTTTGAATCTAATTGCTTTCACAGTTTCTTCCTCACGACATCTCAGGGAGTTTTTCTTCGCCACAGTTGCGTCTGGTTTACTCGTTAGGGGTCGAAATTGACATCTGGATTTCTGTAAAACCGCTTTAAAGGTGAAATACAAACAACAACTCAAACGATTTGAATGGAACTAAACAGTTGGCCATTTGGGTGAAGGTCAAAGTGTTTCTTGAATAAATGGCACACAGTCAAGTTAATAAAGTGGTGATTGGTGGACTCAATCAGCAGCATCGAGATGAAAAAGTAACTGAGGCAGTGATGTTGATGAAGAAAACTAACAAACTTAGTTTAAAACAAATTTCAAGAAATCCACTGACCTTGGAAGAAAATATTCAGGACATATGAATTGTGCATTCTGGGGAGAAAAATTTTTTTTTCAAAATTTTGCAGGTTTTAAGAAAGCAAAACTTGAACATCACCAAACTTGAACATCACCCATGAAACTTGAGCAAGAATCTGAGTTAGCGTGTTAAAGACGTGTTGGTCTTTCCAGGTGTCAGAGATGCAACAACTGGTTTCACAAAATACTCTCGCAAACATGACAGGCACTCAAAGTTCCCCAGTTTTATCCAGAGCTTTTCTCACGTACATCACTGCATCATGATCTCATCACCCCCACCACCCACACACACCCCCACCCACACCCACTCACACCCCCAGGAGAATCTGTGAGCGGCCACGATTCCCAGCCTTCACAACAGCAAAGACAACCAAAGAGTCCGAGCTGACATTAGTGGCCGTCAGGTTTCCATAGCGACTGCTCGTTGTAAGGTGGTGGCTGGCATTGCTGGCACGATTAAGTGCCCTGTCTATTCTATCCAAAAAGCACGACAGGATGTTGAGGAGAGAGAGCAAAATAATTCAAGACATTCCAGCTGAACAGGATTTGAATTTACACTCTGTTAACAAGCTACATAACTCCATAACACAGAGGATTAACGTGGAGTGTGTGACGGCGTGATGAGTGGCAGCGACTCCCACCTCCCCGGCACCGCAGCTGTTAACCAAGCGCTCGGTCTCTTCCGTTCTCCTCTTGGTCTTCTTTTTGGTCTCTCTTCCCCCATCCTGCATCATCTGAGTGCCCGAGTTTTAAGTTTGTGGCAAAGTGTAAAATCCAGGATTTCTTCGTGCAATCATTGTCGTGATTTCATTATTTATTTCCATTATCGTACTTTCCACAAAACAACACATGGCGGTAATCTAGGCCGGGAATTTTTCAGGGTGGAAAATCTCTTTTTGGCTTTTTACTCACTTAAATAATTTCCTGTGGAGAGTGAAAGTGATCTTCCAGTTTTGTAAAATGCAAGCATGCGCACAGGCCTGACACTCGCTATCTGCGAAGGACACAGCCAAACAACTTTGCATTTTCAGGCTGCCTCGGCACTTCGGTAGTTTTGGATTAGATTTCAACATCTATTAATCCTGTAGTTATTTTAAATTCTCATACATGTCTGCGTTGCCCATTTGTGCCATCACAGAAAGAATCCCGTGCATTTTCAAAGCAATATTTTTTCACTTTACGTCACTCATTGCAAATCAGTTTGTTCTGTTTTTAATTCTAACAGGTCAAAAGCCAAACGATTATATGAATGAAATGAAATATTTACACACTGCCCAATGTAGAGTTTTGAAAAAGTTTGATGTGTAAGTTTTTGAAACATGAATATGTAAAGAAAAGCAGAAGCTGTGAAGTGCAAGCGCACTCAATGCCGATGATGGCGACGCACGTCCACGAGTTATTTTTCATGCCATTTTTTTCATTTCGAAACAAAATCATGGCTTCATGATATTTGCATAAGTATGGAGCTCTACTATTATCGTCATTATTATTATAGACACTAAGCCACAGAACTCGCTCACCTAGCAATGACCTCTCTATGACCTGCAGGTAACATCCTATAAGAATAGAAATCATTCCTCCCACACAAGAGGGTTTGTTTTTTTGTTTGTTTTTTTCTGCTTTTGCTTCCATTTGGTAACTGCAGTATTATCCATGCCATTTATGGTCATGGTCTAATTACAGCAAAGCTTTCAAAAACACACCCACAGTTAATAATCACATTCCGCGTTCAGAAGAGATGGAAAAAAACAAGAAGTTTAAACAAGCGAGTCTTTGCTCCTTTGGCATGTGAAATGCTCGAAGCTCCCTGCTTGCCAGCCTCATTATTCAGAACTTGAAACTATTCGGACCACTTTTCCTCCAAACCCAATTCCACAAAAACAGCCAGCTTATCAAATAGCTGTCAGAGGGTAGAAAAGGGGAAGGGAAAAAAAAAGTGATTTAATGAGAGAAGCAAGAAGGGAGAACTGATCAGAGTTGATTTTTAAATACAAATCTATGTGTCTTTTTTTCCTCCACTGGGAAAACACTGAGAAATTCACAGCTGGGATATTAAAGCTTATAAATAACCTGGCAACATTAATACCTTACAATAATGGCGTCCTCATCCTCAATATCATCGGTATTATTACTAACGTGTGTATACAGCAGATACGGTAACATCAGGATGATGTAATAGTCTGATAAAAATAGAAACTGCTTCTCGATAAGGAGAAAGCAGACTCACAGCCAAAAGCCAAAGTTTCATTGTCATTTATGCTCTATTATGTTGAAGAGCTCGGACTGTATAAGAAAAGCTCTTGCTGAGTGGAAAGTCAGCTTATTTCTACCAGCAACATTCATTTACATTTTTATGTCTTTGGTTTTTTCTTTTCTTTATTGCTCAGGAGAAAATGAATCAAACATAAAGTTACTATGAAATACATTCATTCATTCATTCACCATTCATTTTCTGATCATAATCAGGGTCACGAGAAGGCTGACGCTTATCTCAGCCGACTCCGGGTGAGGGCAGAGTACACCCTAGACAGCTCTCCAGGCCATCGCAGGGCAGAAACACGCCGACGGCAATGCAGTTACTCTTGAGAAAAGTCAGCAATGGTTCTTCTACACCTCACACCATAGACGGTGAGAGTCATGGCCGGCCTTTGATAACCCAATTAGCTGCACTGGGGGGACAGCAGTGACAACCCGTTGAGAGTGGGGCTTGAACCCCCAACCTTAGCATCAGTGATCCATCACCTTTACCACCAAGCCACCGCTGCCCCGAATTAGGGTTGTAGGGTGGCTGGCACTCATCTCAACCGACTCTTGATGAGGGCAGAGTACACCCTGGACAGCTCGCCAGGCCATCACAGGAAAGAAACACGCCAACCACTAATCAACTCTTCTTGACAAATGTCAGTCATGGTTCTTTTACAACTGTTCACCACAGACAATGAGAGACATGGCCGGCACTACAAAATATAATGAGTATGAAAATGATTACAAGGATTATAAAATTAAACAAAATTCTTCTTCTTCTTCTTCTTTTCCTTTCGGCTGTTCCCTTTAGGGGTCGCCACAGCAAATCATCCGCCTCCACCTCACCCTGCCCTCTACATCTTCTTCTCTTACTCCAACGACCTTCATGTCCTCCTTCACCACATCCATAAATCGTCTCTTTGGTCTTCCTCTAGGCCTTCTGTCTGGTAGTTCCAACCTCAGCATCCTACTACCAATATACTCACTATCCCTCCTCTGTACATGTCCAAACCATCTCAAACCAGCCTCTGTGACTTTGTCTCCAAAGCATCTTACATGTGCTGTCCCTCTGATGTGCTCATTCCTGATCCAATCTATCCTCGTTACTCCCAAAGAGAACCTCAACATTTTCATCTCTGCTACCTCCAGCTCTGCCTCCTGTCTTTTCCTCAGCGCCACTGTTTCTAAACCATACAACATCGTTGGCCTCAACACCGTCTTGTACACTTTTCCTTTCTTTCTTGCTGACACTCTCCTATCGCACATCACACCGGACACTTTTCTCCAACCATTCCAACCAGCCTGCACACGCTTCTTCACCTCTTTTCCACACTCTCCATTGCTCTGGATTATGAAATTAAACAAAATTATATTTAATTAATGTTTAGTATATGTAGCTCTTCAGTGGGATCAGATCAGACATACTTCCTCGGACCACATTTGGTCGATGTCTTTCCCTGCTATCAGAAAACTCCCACAAGACCTGCTATTTAGGAGATGAATATTCTCAGTTGTTTAACAATCACAATTTAAGTCTCGTCAAAGTCACTCAGAGTCTTAAGCTGAATAATTTTTCCTACTTACAATACATCAAAATTAAAAAAAAAACGAACTGTAATATACTCCACACCTTGGCAGGTGCCAGTGTAATGAGATCATTAACAATTCCTCATTGAAGGCGTGACGGAGCACAGATAGGGACTATTCAAATTCGCAACACCCACCAAGCCTGAGGCAATTAATACTGATACGACTACATGGGAACATAAAAAAAACATTAAATCAAGTTTCAAATTAATCATTATGGTTCTTTTTTCCTTTTAAAAGTGTGATAAAGATAATAGCACCGTTTAAAAGTGAACATGACAAAATGTAAGTGTCCATCATTTTGGATCAAGCATTAGCTACTCGGGATAAAGGCTTTTAATCCACAGAGAGCTGACCAATCAGATTGTACCAATCGCAGGTAGTATGCAACAACAATTATTAGTGGAGACACAAATCAATGTCATTCGCTTTAGCATTAAATTTCAATACTTTTGGAAGCATTTTTGCTCTGCAGTACATCTTTACAACTTGCTCAAAATGTTTGCATTGTATTGCACATTATACTGTTTATGAAGGGCTGAGAACCAGAGTGGTGCAGAGTGGAGAAAATTTACATGAAAGTTTTTGAAATACTGTAAAAAAAAACAAAAAAAAAAAAAACAATTTGGAATAGTGCACAAAATAATTCAAGATCACGAGGATTATGTAGGAGCCATTCTGGTGCACATCAACCATATCCATACACTCGTAATATGACTTTATTTCAGGTTTCAGTTTTTGTGGGTTGAGACCACTGTAGCTTTTCAGCCCTTCATATATATCTAAAAATCAAAAAAGGAAAAAAAATAAAGCTGTGTCCTTTTGGTGAAAATTGATCAGTTTACGTAACACGGACTGTGACTGGGTCAATATGAGCATACAGTATATATTTATAAGTCTGTATGTGTGTGAATGTGTATGGCTCTGGTATATCTCGGATATATGCCTGTATATATATTCCTATATATGAACATATAGGTATGCGTGTAGCTATGTCAGTACAGTGAACCCTTACTTTCCGTGGTTAATGGGGACTGTGACCCTCCGCAAATGCCAAATTTCCACACAGTCGAATCGACGCCTCTCACTGACGTATACGTACATGTATATGTGTATGTAATATCAATAAATACATATTCAACGCTATAAATGCTTATAATAACAATTCAACATTAAAAATAATGTATAAGATGTAAATAAAATATAAACACACACACACACACACACACACACACACAAATGTGCACCCAAACGCGCACACATACAGACGTGTGCGCATGCAGATGCGTACCTCACATAAAATGTAAGTAGTTTTGTTGGGGGGTTTGGGGTTTTTTTTTTTTTTTTTTGCATAATTGGCCTTGTTTTGGGCATTTTCTGAAACTTTTCCACAATTTTTCCTTATGTTTCGATGAATATTTTTGAAAAGCCCACGATGCACTCTGCACAGTGAGCATACACACACACTCGGAGCAGTGCGCTGCCACGCACTGAGGCACCTGTAGAGTAGTTGGGTGTTAGGTGCCTTGCTCTAGGGCACTTCAGCCATGAAGGTGGAGGAAGGGAAGGGAAGGGGCAGCTCACTCATACCCACCACACATTTTTCCTGCTGGTTGTGGAAGCGAACCAGCGACCTTTTGCAAAAACCTGCATCTCTAACCATCAGGCTGATGACTGCCCCCAATATATAGCATTGTGTATATACCCTAGTTTTCTCATGTGTACTTTTATAATTGCTGCAAAACAGGTTTCCATTGTTCATGCAAATAAAAATAAAGACTGCTTACCATGCATATGTGAGCTAAAAAAGTAAATTAATTAAATACAATAAGCTCATTCGCCCCTAGCCACTAAGAACAGGAGACAAAGAGTGTGTTCCTAAAAATGCGCACTCATTAAAAACAAATTGTAAGTGCACTCGCTCTCCCGACTGTAATCTTAGGCCACGCAGAAAGGAGACGGAAACAGCTGAAGTGGTGTTTGCAGGACCATGAGACTGATTTTAGGGACACAAAATGGACTTCTCACAGCACAAATTGGAATGTACTTCAGTGGAGTAATTAGTGCCATCTTAACCTTCAAGCGACCGAGTGGGGTCATATATAACCCTGGGCATATATATTCGGGCGCCGTTTTTCTAATTTTAATCGAAAAAAGTTTCCTACTGAGAATTTATCAATCTATTTGTCCTTCATTTGTTGATAGAATTTTGTAAGGATCGGCCAATCCGTGTGGCGAGTATTCAAACTAGTTATTCCAAACTTGTGCGGGTCGCGTATGACCCCGGGAAGATCTATGGGATTTCTGAGATGATCTCTTCAGATGGTATTGATGGTTCTTCATTCTGACAGTTACATGTTTCAGATAGTTCAGCCATATAATTATTATTTCTATTACCATATTTAAATTATCCTACCACATTGTAATACATATTTTATGCAAAGTAACTTTACGTTTTATGATTTGTTTTCATTTTTGATGCAAAGAAATAAAAGGTAACAGGCATATCACAAGATGTAACAGACAAGGGTTGCCTAAATAAATGTAATATTTTTCTATCATTGTGTGGTTTTGCTTTTTTTGTAAAAATATATCAAATTCCATACTTTATTACATAAGATGATGGACAAATATACTCAGTCCATATGAAAACACACCACTCCCGAAATCTGGAATAGCTCCACAGATTGATATGTGAAGTTTATACTTCTGATGCATTTGAGATAATGAATGATTTAAGAAGACATGTAAACATCATTCAATTTCATTCACGATAATGTTAATGCGATAATTTTAATGCATCAATATGGGGACAAAATAAGGACGTCGTGCACGCAAGCCTGCAGCTCGCAGACGGTTCCGTACGGTGTTGGGGCGAATGAATCCACGTCGTCCTTGAACTTGAGCAGCCATTCTTGTCGCTGGAAGTGTTCGGTCTGGGACATGATCCCGTACGATCTGACGGTCCTGACGTGCCGTTGTCACACGTTGTTGACCCGGTCGGGGACGGTCCCGAGTGCTCCCCGTTTGCAGAAACCTTTGATGGAGTCTTCCATCGATCGTTGCGTGTGCGCAGTGTAGTCGTCTCGCAATTTCCCTGGTGCACCATTTTGAAGCACACCTATGGCACGTTCTCATTCAGGGACTGTAAGTTGCGGCATCATGTCGGCTTTTCACAAGTGTCAGTGAACAAGTGAAATTTTATTCGGATTCACATGCTTTTAAAGGCAATGTGTGCACAAAGTCAGAGTGAAATTCATTTTTCCCATGGTGTACGTGCAAAATGTTGCGTTTTTGCAAAAAATTGCCTGGCGTTACAGTTAACATGAAATTCTCGCATTTCTTGCACCTGGCATGTCGGCTGACGTCACTGTAGTGATGTTGTTGTATAAAAATTATATTGAAGTTCATTTCTCATTTTCTGTAACTGCTTCATCCTAATTAGGGTCGCGGGGAGGCTGGTGCCCATCCCAGCCAACTCAGGGCAAGGGCAGAGTACACCCTGGACAGCTCGCCAGGCCATCGCAGGGCGGAAACACGCTGACGGCTTTTTTTCATGTCGAAAGTCAGCAATGGTTCTTTTACATGCCTCACACCATAGACAGTGAGAGACATGGCCGGCCTTTGATAACCCAGTTAGCTGCACTGGGGGGAGAGGCGGGGACAGTGACAACCTTGTGGAGAGTGGGACTCGAACCCCCAACCTTTGGATCAGCAATCCGGCGCCTTATACCACTAGACCACCACTGCCCCATATTGAAGTTCATTTGAACTTAAATATTGACTTTTTTCAAGTGGTGCGTTTTCACGTGTACTCAGTATATATTAGAAAGTGAAATAAATACGAAATATCCCGATATAAAGTCAATGGGGTCGCAAATGACCCCACTCGGTCATATTAGTTGCCGAAATAGCTCGGTCGCATGAGGGTTACTATACAACCAAACTTGAGGTATGGTGTGTGTGTGTGTGTGTGTGTGTGTGTGTGTGTGTGTGTGTGTGTGTGTGTGTAAGGTTTATTGAGAAGCTCAGCCTGCGCTCAGTGTTGGGTCACAATCCCATGTACCTTACATCAGAACAACAGCTAGACCACACTACCCATAACTCCCAGCACACAGCCTAGTCCATAGGGAGAGACGAAGCAGTTGGGGTGTGTGTGTGTGTGTGTGTGTGTGTGTGTGTGTGTGTGTGCTTGATTCAGTCGATCCGTGTCACTTGTAGTACTTTTAAATGTAGTTCTGGTGAACAAAAAGTAACATGCACAATCTGAACACAGACAGACAGCACCAAAACTACAAATGATGGCTCGTGTATAAACAGCAGGCCAGGACACAGAAAAGAAAGTGTCCCTTCATTCTGGTGTTAAGCTCTAAAGCTCTGACAGGAAGCTGGAAGGAAATCGGTCTGAATTTTAAGCCACACCCCTCATACACACACACACACACACACACACACACACACACACAGTCACTTCCAATTTTGTCTACATTTCCACCAAGTGAATTTAACATCTCTCCAATGGACATGTCCTTCCTCACTGTGCTCAGGAAGAACCTTCCAGATCACACACACACACACACACACACACACACACGCTGCCAGAAGAACTGATTGGGTTGTAAACACTCCAAAGTGAGACCACATGCATCTCAAATGTTCGGTGCCAAAATTGTCTAACACTTGATCAACATTATACAATGACAGTGTAATAACCAGCGTGAGAGCGAATCTGATTTTATATCTTGTGTATCAGGAAATTACGGGGGGAAAAAAAAACAATGAAGGCAAAAGCACAAATAATATGGAGCATGACCATCATGTAAATGACACACTCAGCAGACTGATCACAAAGTGGGTCACATTATACAACACTCCCTTCTTCCTTCCTGACAACCGTGACGTTGTGTGAACAGCCACATCAAACATAAAAGTGCAATTACTTTGGCTTCCGATGCTAATTAAAACTTCACCTAATAATAACTTGCAATAATTACACATCCCAAATGGATTCTGGGAAAGCTGGAAGACGAAGTAATTACACCAGTGCTCTTTTTAAAGGCAATATGAATGAAATCTGTGCCTCACAAAACCCTAACAGAACAATAAAATTATAGAAATAAATAAATATATAAACCCTGAAAAGAACCAATTTGAAAAACAGCAAGAATTTCATTATGGTTCACAAATGAACCTGCAGCCAGGTGAAAGAAACGGGCCCAAATTAAATCGAAGAAATTGCTCCATCACTAAAATTGTGTTTGTGTTGTATGCAACTGGCAGGACACGTGGCACGTGTAGACCTGCTGAGATGACGTTATCACACATGACATTTAAGTAAACTGGGGTTAGTGTATTAGATCGTGCTGTTAATTTGAAGAATGTCAAACCAGTAAAGTAGCCGTCACCAAAACTACACCAAATAACCCTCTGTCCAAACAACAATCGGTTCAAAACAGGACACAGGAGCCTTCGCTACTTCACGCTTCAACTCATACGGCTTCAGTGCACCAAGTTTTTTTTTTTTTTTTTTTTTAATATTCATCGTATTTAAAAAATAAGGAAATTAAGGAAGAATTGGGGAAAATTTAAGGAAAATGCCACAAAAACGAGGCCAATTATGCAAAAACAAACAAAAAACAAACAAACAACAACCCAAAACCTCCCATCAAAACGACTTGCATTGTTGTGAGGTGCGCATCTGAGTGTGAGCACACGCACCTGTATGTGTGTATTTATATTTTATTTACACCTTATGCATTATTTTTTTCTGTTTCATTGTTATTATAAGCATTTATAGCATTGAACATGTGAAGAGTTCAGGCGCAAAACCTGCGAAACGCCATCACAAAAAAAATTGAGATGGTGCTGCCAAATGATAGCTCTTGCCTCCAAGTACAAGCTTATCAAATCAAATTAGTTGCAAAACCCGCGATATCCCACGCATTACTGACCTGAAAACGTCGGTTTTCATCATGTTCCGCTAAACGCCATTCACATAATTTACCAGAATCCACAATAGCCATTCCGCCAATCAAAATTGCGCATCAGATCATATGACGCTCAACATGGCGGTGCCCATGGTGATTTGCCGAAATGGAGTCAATTTTGCGGTTTTCTCGCTAATTTTGCAGCAGAAACATGGAGGGCTTTGATGAATGGATGAGCCTGCGATGGATTCACCAACAGGTAAACGTAAACACCGCAGAGCGAAAGGTTCTGCCCGTTATATAGAGTTGAGGTCTAAGCAAGCGTCCATGCCGGCCCTAAAGTGAGGGGGTTAAAAAGGACTTTTAGCCCATTAAGTGGGCTCTCTTTACGTTGTTTTGCAGTTGAGACATTGCGTCTATTCTTATCTGATGATAACAGCACTATTTTATTATGATTTCAGACAATTCCTTGTTGTTTGGCCATTTATTTGGATTTAGAGGTTTTTGCAAAAAAGTCCAATATGGATTTAGTGGGTTTTGCAACCAAACATAATTACCTATTGATGAAATTAATTAGTTACATAAAGATCAGATTTTTGAAATTCTGACTTTTTATTCAATGAGACAGCGACAGTAGCATCTATTACGATAGAAATGGACGAGGAGAACATTAATATACTAGTCCTTCTCAAAAAATTAGCATATTGTGATAAAGTTCATTATTTTCTGTAATGTACTGATAAAAATTAAACTTTCATGTATTTTAGATTCATTGCACATCAACTGAAATATTTCAGGTCTTTTATTGTTTGAATACTGATGATTTTGGCATCCAGCTCATGAAAACCCAAAATTCCTATCTCAAAATATTAGCATATTTCATCCAACCAATAAAAAAAGTGCTTTTAATACAAAAAATTCAACCTCCAAATAATTATGGTCAGATACGCACTCAATACTTGGTCGGGAATCCTTTTGCAGAAATGACTGCTTCAATGCGGTGTGGCATGGAGGCAATCGGCCTGTGGCACTGCTGAGGTGTTATGGAGGCCCAGGATGCTTCGATAGCGGCCTTAAGCTCATCCACAGTGTTGGGTCTGGTGTCTCTCAACTTTCTCTTCACAATATCCCACAGATTCTCTATGGGGTTCAGGTCAGGAGAGTTGGCAGTCCAATTGAGCACAGTAATACCATGGTCAGTAAACCATTTAGCAGTGGTTTTGGCACTGTGAGCAGGTGCCAGGTTGTGCTGAAAAATGAAATCTTCATCTCCATAAAGCTTTTCAGCAGATGGAAGCATGAAGTGCTCCAAAATCTCCTGATAGCTAGCTGCATTGACCCTGCCCTTGATAAAACACAGTGGACCAACACCAGCAGCTGACATGGCACCCCAGACCATCACTGACTGTGGGGACTTGACACTGGACTTACCCTCTTGCTTGAGGGTGTCAATGATGGCCTTCTGGACAGCAGTCAGGTCGGCAGTCTTACCCATGATTGCGGTTTTGAGTGATGAACCAGGCTGGGAGTTTTTAAAAGCCTCAGGAATCTTTTGCAGGTGTTTAGAGTTAATTGGTTGATTGAGATGATTAGGTTAATAGCTCGTTTAGACTACCTGAACATGATATGCTAATTTTTTGAGACAGGAATTTTGGGTTTTCATGAGCTGTATGCCAAAATCATCAGGATTAAAACAATAAAAGACCTGAAATATTTCAGTTGGTGTGCAATGAAACTAAAATATATGAAAGTTTAATTTTTATCAGTACATTACAGAAAATAATGAACTTTATCACAATATGCTAATTTTTTGAGAAGGGCCAGTAACGCTCCTTCCAAAAAAAAAAAACCTCCTTTCAAACAAAACATCTCAAGTGGATTTCGAGGCTTTTGCATCTGAACTCTTCATTTACACGTACATGTACGTATACGTCACTGGGGTGTGTGTGTGTGTGTGTGTGGGGTGGAATCCTACTTTGCGGATTTCGATGGTTGCGTGGGGATCTCGGTCCCAATTAACCGCGGAAAGTGAGGGATCCCTGTAATTCCAAACCTGTTTACCTTGCAGCTCATATTGTGTGTCCGTGTGCTTTTGTGCAGCTTTTGGTTAAACGTACACTGTGCATGTTGGTGCTGCCGCTGCTCACCGGACCCTTCTCTTTCTTTACGTTCTTTCCAATCGTTTTTGATTTTTTTTTTTGTTTGTTTTTTGTTTTATATATCCATCTGTCTTTTGGTTTACTGATTTTTATTCAATTTGTCCTGTGGCTGGTGGATGTGGCAGAGCTCCAGACCCGACCCTGAGCACCAGATTTCCTCGGGCGATGTGTGCTGCCTGCCTGATGGCTGTGGCTCGAGTGCAGCGCCGGAACACCAACCAGCGTGTCTTTTGCTGTCGTATATCGGGACATTTGCTCTTCTCCGCTTCTTCAACTGATTGATGGCAATATTCTCAGAATGGTCCGAGAGGTCTGCTGTAGCCCTTTTGTGGTTCCGGTGGTTGTGTAGACTACATGCATAAAGCCCTGTCTCCGCCTGCGATCAGCTGCACCGTTGAAATCTGATCACAAGAACAACTTTTTTGAAGAATTCTGCTAATCAGCATGTGAATCATCATTCATGTTTATTTCCATTTTTCCAAAATTTTAAATGAAGCCCGGGTTTCTTTGTTTTTTCAGAAGGTGAACACATCGTTTTTAGTCATGTATGAAGGCTGCTTGGAGAAATGTTATGTCTGAGATCTGCTAGCATGAGGGAATATGATAGAAATCCCAGAAAATGTAACCTGGCAGTGTTCTGGGTTTTATGAGTGGAAGTAGTGTTTCTCAGGCCAGAACACTCAGCCAATAATTCAGCAGTTTGCGCAATAATGATCACAGCTCGCCAATTATGAAGCTTCATTAGAGAAACAGAAACCGGTTCATAATTACTGATACACTCCAATCTGCCATAATATTAAAAACATTCTGTCTACTCACGATTGGCACCTGCGAAGGAACATTCTGTTTTCAAAGTTGATGTGATGGAAGCAGGAAGATAAATAAAAGAGCAATTCTTAAAGTCCGAGTTACTTTCACAAGAATTACAGGGATTGCTGAAGTGCAAATCATGTAAAGTGTTCTTCGTATGAGGTGCAAGAGCCCACTTAGCACAACCAGGAGGACAACCAGTGAACTCGAAAGGGTTTGATGGGTGCCCAATGCTCGCTGATGCATGACAGCGAGTACGTCTGGTCTGATCCCACGGAAGCAGCGCTGTAGCACAATCCGCTGTGTTGATGCTGGATATTACTGAAAGGAGTCTGGACACACAGTGCATTGCAACTTGAGGTGTATGGTACTGACTAACCTCAGAACACTCAGGTGGTGTTAATGTTTCGGCAGATTGATGTAAATCTGCACTGTGCTGCCGACTTAATTGATAAAGTTTGTATAAAAAAACCAAAAAAACAAAAAAACTTTTTATGGAATATTTGAAGATGAAATTGACTTACCCAGGTCTGGCACAACCTTCCGTAGTTAATCTGATATAACAATGCAAACGAAACACGTGTATTTTAAATGCGTGTTTAA
>CM045729.1:46016079-46241079 GCA_024760905.1 Plotosus lineatus | reverse complement strand
TTTTGGGGAGAAAATGGCTTTAAAAGTGAGCCCTGGGGGAAGTTATGCAAACGTATTTGTACTCAAGAACACTTCCGAAATGATACCAGCGCGGGAGCTTTCATTTGTCCCTTTATTATGAGTGATGCAGTCAGGTATTATTTCAGCAGTATGTCATCAATGGTAAAATGACACTTTCATAAACTTCTGTGAGTCAGCCCAAGCATATTTTATATCATATCCTGGTTATTATTTATTTTTATTGCTGGTTATTAATCATTTGAACTCGAATTCACACCCATCAGCGTAGAAGGAGTGAGAGATGGAGTACAAGACGCGGCAATTCCGTGTGATATCGGGTTGCAGTGCCGGCCTGTCTCCCTAGAGAGGATCAGGTGAATTCCCATGCGGAGAGGGCCTCAGAAGGCAGACACTTCAGATTTAATTATAAGCTTTAAAGAGGATTACTCAGCACTGCGTGCGAGAGAAAGAGGCTGACTGTGCTCCACTTTCTTTCTCTCTCATTCAGATTCATTACTTGAACCTTGTTTTTTGATCCTCTATCCATCACATTCCATTTCCACTTGCCTTTTATTCTCGCATTTTCATTCTTTCTCTACCGCTCTGACTAATCGTGGCTCTTTTCCTAATCTATGTGCCTAATGTATTGCTCTCCCTCTTAGCTGCTTGATTGGTCAAGGTTTTTTCCTCCACACCCCCCCCTCCCCCCTTTTTAAACCAAGTACAAGTTGCTCTCTTTCTTTCGCTTTTACTCGTCAACATTAATTTCCTTGCTGATCTTTCTATCACTATCCCCTATTGATCTGATTGGCAGATGAGTGGGCATACCTGGGCAAAGAGGCATACTGGCGCTCCACATCTTCATAGCGGGGAGCCAGCCTGGGGTCAGGACTCCTGACAGGTATCTGTTAAAAAGAAACAGTGTGTGCAGTCAGAGAGAGAACCAACACGCCCACCCATGCAGTCAGAGTTTCAGCACACTCAGCCATCCCTGTGATACAGTGCTTGTAATGGATTACAACAGGACTGATTAAATGACATGAACAGTGCAAGTCATTTCTGGTTCTGCCTAAACTTGGCTTTATTCCTGTTCCTTTCCACCTCCGCATTAAGAACAGTGACGAAAGTTCCCTTCCTTCTCCGAAATACCTGCCGGTTCCATAATCAAGGCCTGAAAGGCTGGAGGAGAGCATCTCACAAAGGCTGCTTACTGGGGACTTAACATGAGGAGGGGTAGGAGGTTAGGTTACGTTATTACAAACAGGAAGGAGTTGAGCAGTCCGGTACCGAACTTGCAATCACTATCATCCCAAATCTGTGGAGGACCGTCACAAGGTTGTAATCTTTCAGCACAGGTGCTCATTCAGTTCAATTCATTTTCTGTAGCCGCTTAATCCTAATTAGCGTCGCGGGGAGGCTCGTGCCCATCCCACCCGACTCCGGGTGAGGGCAGAGTACACCCTGGACAGCTCATCAGGCCATCGCAGGGCGTAAACACGCTGACGGATTTGCAGCATGTCAAAAGTCAACAAAAAGAGGTTCTTTTACATGAACCTCTCACCATATAGACAGTGAGAGACATGGCCGGCCTTTGATAACCCAGTTAGCTGCACTTGGGGGACAGCAGTGACAACCTGTTGAGAGTGGGGCTTGAACTTCCAACTTTAGGATCAGTAATCCATCACCTTTACCACGTAGCCACCGCTGCCCCGAATTAGGGTTATCGGGTGGCTGGCATTCATCTCAACCGACTCTCGATTAGGGGAGTACACCCTGGACAGCTCACCAGGCCATCGCAGGGCGGAAAACATGCCGACGGCTATGCAGCTTACTCTTGTTGAAGGTCAGCAATGGCTTTTACATGAACCTCACACTATAGCCCAGTGCTTCTCAAATAGTGGGGCGCGTGTGACTCAGGAGAACATGCTTTTTTTCCGCCGTACTACAAGAAAGTGTAATTGCACATCCACTCCAGTAGTTGGCAGTGGCGCCCTCATTGCCCATTGTGCGCAGCAAGTACAGGTCCCAGCTAAACATTGAGCAGGAGCTGAGAGTTGCAGTGTCATGCTTCAAACCTCACTTTGAGAAGCTGTGCGCTGCAAAACGTGCTCATTGTAGCCATTAATCTTGGCTTCCTCATTTTGAGAAAAAAAAAATCAGCACAAATTGTTCTATTTGTTCTTGTTTTGTAGGTTAAAGTGTTTATATATTGTGCTCCTGAGTTAATGTTTCTGAAGTCAATTTGAATTAATTATTTATTGATTTTATTTTCAGCAGCAAATGGTGTGGTAAGTTTGTCAAAAATGTAACAAGGATATTATTATTTTTAAATTTAAGGCAAATTGATGCACTTTCTTTTTCAGACTAATAAAAATGTTCAAAAGTTATTCTTGTAAGTTGAACTATATCTCTTTCTTTTGTTTTATTTATGTTAACAAGGATACGATATAATGAAGAGATATACCTGTAACTATATTATAGAAAAAGTTATAATTTATAGTTGCGGCGGAAAGTGGGTGGTGGTGGTGGTGGGGGGCGCGAATTGTTTTCTTCTTGCTAGGGGGGGCGTAAGAGAAAATAATTGAGAAGCACTGCTATAGACAGTGAGAGACATGGCCAGCCTTTGATAACCCAGTTAGCTGCACTGGGGGGAGAGTTACAACCTTGTGGAGAGTGAGGCTCGAACCCCCAACCTTAAAATCAGTGATCCAGCACCCTTTACCACCAGGCCACCACTGCCCAGGTGCTCATTCATTGAACAAAAATTTGAGAGAAACGCCTTCAACATCAGAGCTTTTAAAGAGCCGTGTTTCATTCCCGATATCTCACTCAAACTTTTCAGGCACTTTACGACATTCAAAACCAGTTTGTGCTTAATTATTTGAAGAATCTTTTCACAAAGACATTTTTTTTCTATCCCTAGAAACAGGATAAGGGTGATGGAAGTTTGAGGCGGTGAGAATCTCAGCCTGACATATATAAGCAACTTAATAAATTATAAATACTGACACATAATCCATGAGGAAATTATTCCAGTAGATTTAGTCGTGGCTGACGGATTGAAGGTTAGAGCCATTATGGAAAACTGGCTGCTTTTCCGAGGGCAATAAGTGGGAAATTGTGTCATCCGTCTCAATGAACTGGTTTTAAATATACGCTCGCTGAGCTGCCACCTCTCTCTGCTGTGCTCATAATGGCTGGCCCACTGCCTGCATATTAAGCACATTTCTCCTCACTAGCTCTGAACATGGAAATGTCTCGAGGTCATGTCTTCACAGCAAGAAGATAAAGGGACAGGCATGCATTACTTGGGAATGGAGGGACAGGTTGAGAGAGAGAGGCAAGAATGGACTGGGTGAATGACAGAAAGCCTTACTGATGAAAAGAGCGAGGAAATACGTGTCCTTTATTCGGTGTCAGACACTCCGCATTTCTGCCCTTTGTACATTTCTCACAGGCCTTTTAGAATGAAGTGTTGAGAATTCACATGGAGTCAAAGCTCCCCCCCCCCCCCCATCGTTGAAATAGTTCTTAAGGCTAGTGTGGAACAAGGCCAGGCTGAGACTGTGTAACAGGCAAGCCCAAGGGGAACAAAACACTTAAAAACTGGAAAAGAACAGTCATCTCCAAGAGCCTGCTGATATTACAACTGCGTGCCAGTGCAGGACACATTTTTTTGTCCCATGGGTATTCCATCTCCCCAGGATATATCTGATAAAGATTTACAATACATTTGGACTCCCTCACGCTCTTGATGATTTTGCAGAGCAACAGATAACACATAGCCCTCATTTCATCTTTTGGAAAAGCAACACATTAATAATCCCTCCAGTGTAGAGTAGCAACGCTGATCAACTCGCATTGCTCCAAGATCGACGTCCCACACTAAGATGATGCTATGTGTTGTTAGCCAGTATATTATGCAGCGCTAATGAACAGGCAGCTGGCAATGACTATGGATACGATTTTTTTTCACAAATAATGAGGAAAAAGCAAAAAAGCCTGTGTGCTCTGACAATCCAAGAACAGGAACGATGGCATGAAAGATTCAATACAATAAGAGATAAAATCTTAAACTCGGGACAAGGAGTCTACACAACGCTGGATGAACGAAATTATCATCTCTTGCTCAGCCACTAGGGGAGATTAACTGTGGATTAGCTTTTTCCAGACCAGTGCCTTCATCTGAACCCAAGTTGAAAAACAACCAGATCTTTCGCCAAATTAAAGAAGAAACCACTTCTCTCAGCTCCCCGAAAGCTGCGACCAAAGAATAGTGTAAGGATTGGATAAGATAAAAACTCCGAAAGACAATGTTTCTTGTGGTGTCTCACTCAATGTTTATCTGGTGAATCCAGGCCTGACACTGTATATGAGAGATAGTGAGATTCAGGGAAGATGCACCTCAAGGTAAAATGAACAAAGTAAAACGGTAGGGGGGGGGGCAAGAGTGAGGGATACTGATCGAGAGAGAAAGAGAGAGAGAAAGAGAGAGCGACGAAGAGTGGCTCTTAGCTGAGATGAAATAAATCCTTTGCACAAACATTGTTGATAGCATCAGCAGAAGCAGGTTAAAATGCTTCAGTTTCACAGATATCCACTAAATCCTTCTTGTGGGTTCGACTGTATGCAGATTTATGTGTGTTTCTAAGATAATCAGTGTTACTGTGTACGTGCGAGTTTAAGAGCCATTCCATAACTCCAGTTTGTGTGCATTTGTGAACCCCACGTCTCTCAGTGTATTTCCCACACCTCCCTAAAATGATGATTTCGAGCTCATAAATATTCAATAGCTCCGATTAAACCAGCACAGTGCGACAGAGCCAAACAAATTGCACTGCACAGACAGGACTGAGGTCACAACCTATCTGAATGGCAGACTATGTGGCTCTCCAACCCCATGACCATCTCTCCATATTAGAGCTGCGCATACAGGTGGCACCTCCGAACAAATCTTATCTGACTGCCGAAAACACCCACCTGTGACATTATTGAGTGTTTGTTCAAACAGTGCCAACATTTCAGCACTTATTAAATGTTAATAACCTTTAAATAAGTTTAGTCAAGGAAAAAAAAAACCTTTTCCTGCATTGAAATTCATCTTGCTCTCATTCCTGCTCTTTCCCTGGAGTATTGATTTCAGGCCTAAACACATACATTAAGCTACATTAAATGATAAATGTGTTGGTGCTGCAGTAAGTATACGGACAAATATGATTACTCCTTTCCTGTTTGTATAAAGAAATCAATCTTCAGGTTTGGCTATCTAACAAACAATTCGAGTGGAACACCACTGAAAATAAACATGAGGCGGTTCACTTCTGAGCGTATTAGAATGATTTATAAATTATTTTTTACATGTTTGGCTGTTAAGCGGTGCAGAATTTTCTCCTACTGACCAGTCAGTAACCTTTTTGTCGGCCAACCAGTATTGAGCCAAAACACAACCTTAAAATGAAAAAGTCTTCAAACTAACTGTTTCGCTTCATATTTAAAAAAAAAGGTTCCACATCTAACTTCACGCAACCTCCCAAAAGTTGAGAAAGCACACAGTTACATCATCGATGGAAACTACATTTTGGTTCACTGAGATCAGCATTGTTTCAAATGAAAATTAAATGTGCAATCTGACCACATCCCCTTTAATCTGATTTTTTTTTCCCCTTCTCATGGTGGGGTTGGGGTTTACCGAACATTAAATTCCATGTCTCAACCTTGATGCATTGACCTCACTAATCACTCAGTCATTACACTGATCCATCAATACATCAAAGCCTTGGTCTGGAATTTCTCTGTACTGACCTCATGGGTTAATAAGTACCACAACCTGTATGCGATTTATATTTATATGTATGAATAATGAATTAATAATGAATAAATTCCGTTTGTGTGTAATCTGGCAGTATAAAGGTATGTCCTTGGTCACTCCTTTCTTGCATTGGCAAGTATTCCAAAAACATTTTCTGTTTTTGAATACTATTCCAGAACCAAGTGCGCCTTTAAATACCATTCTTATCTACTCTTTTTAGAGCCTTGTATTACTGAGATGACTTTAAAAAAAAAAAAAAAACGATTTCCATCCAGTGTTTCATATCACACCCACATAAAAAGACAGCAACTTGTTGAGCTCGTCTTGATCAACACCACCAGGGGGTTTTCACGGTCCTGTGTGACAGACATGTGGCCGTGCGGCAGTAGGAAAAGCAGCAGGTACAGTATGAAGCAGAATGCCCTGTGAAATGAAGGCTATAGGAAAGGCTGTCCTAGTGACTCAGTTCTTTCAAAGCTAATGGCCTACAGAAAGCCATTTCACGGCGTAACGAACAGCAGGGCAACACAGTAAGTGGAGGAATTCACGCAGAAGAGACTGACACAGCAGACATGGACTGTCTATCAAACACACTGTGTAATCTGAGCCAAAATCTTAACCAAGACCTGTGTCCATATCGGATTAAAAAAAAAAAAAAAGCTCAAACAGCAGCCACAACCCTCATGTTATCATAAAAATACAGATCAATGTGAATTATTATTTTAATTGAATGATACATTCATGTTATTTAGATTAAACAGCATGTCTTTGCTGGATATCCAAATGATAACAATGAAGATAGTGAGATTTCACATCAGGCCATTTTTAAACCAAGTACTAAATTCCTGGACTAATGGGTAATTAATACCAGCTCTAAGAAATAGCTTCCATTACTCAGTCATAAACTGTGCTTATAAAGTACAGTTCGGACAGGGAATATATAATTAACAGCTGAAGAACTGCACCTCGGACAAATGCAGGTAATAACATGCATTTCCAATTTGTCAGGGTCTGGACTGATGTAGTTGAAGGACAAGGTGGGAAAAAAATACAAAAAATAAAACAGAGTTTCTGCTCTTTTTTTGAGTTGACTTGGGCGTTTCATTATCCGCGACGGCAGGCGCTTGTTTGAACAGTGTACTGGTCATTACTCTTACACAGACATCTGATCACTTTCTTGTGAGGACATGAATTACCGGCCATGTCAAATCCAACTGAAGGGTAATCATTTATTCCTCTGAGCTGGTACTATAAATTCAACATCCGCAAAAACATGCATCCTTTTCTCCCCTTGGGTGGGTGTGGAGGGAGATGAGAGGAGCAGCGAGGTGAAGAGATGCACTGATTGAGGCTAAAGCTTTTATTTTGAGATTGTATGTGAGACTGTAACAGACTGCCAAAAGAGAAGCCAGGACGGGATTGGGCTTGTACAAATTGACATACTCAAAAACAAACACACAATATAAGCTCCTGGCTCTGCAGAGAAGAGCATGTCATTGGACTGCAGACAAAGAGGAACATCTAAGTAGCACAGTGTTATTCGGTACTAAAATCACTTGCATTGTATTTCGCTGATGACATGATAGAATGTAAACTCTAAACACAGGAAGACACACACACACACACACACACACACACACACACACACACACACACACACACACACACACACTTATGCATCAAATCAGCCCCAAACTCAAGTCTTCCTAAATGAGTTTAGCTGAACTGCTGGCTCTGCACAACTGATGCTAGTTATAGATTATATGAAGCTTTTGCATCGCCATCGATTCTCTTGTGGGAGGAAGAAGCAGGGTCTGATCAGCAGGGAGAACTGAGCTATGCTCTGACCAGCTCTACCATTTAATTAAGTTCACAGAGCCAGAAGATCACACAGCAATAATATAAGCACAAGAGGATGTACAGCACGGCTTCTCACCAGAGAGACAACAGGAAGAGAACAATGTACTGGATACCAGTTGCATGTGGGGCAAGGAGATTAGCTCTTAAATATGAAAAACTTTGAAATGTTTAATTAATAACCTGCTTACAATAGTAGCTGTTCTGTTTCAATGTGAGCGCTCCTTCACCATGAAGCTATGTGCGTCTTTACAGCCCGACTGCCTTATATGGTAAATGCGTGGCATTTGAATCAGGAACAATTTGCTTACCTTTCAACTTCAGCTTTTTCATCAGTATTGAAAAAAAGGCAGCAAGCTAGAAAACAAAGCAACTACATGTGCTGTAAAATACAGTGGTGGCCCAGTGGTTACTGATGTGAAGGTCAGGGGTTCAAGCGTGAATAACTCCATGATGCCACTGTTACGCCCTTGTACAAGACTTTTAACCCTCAATTTGCTAAGTTGTATTAAAAAGATAAAAATGCAAAGAGCTCTGCCAAATACTGTAACTGTAAATGTAGCTAGATGGAGCTGTCAAGTGTGATCAAGTTCATGTTATCTACGTAAAGTCAGTTGCTGATAACACATTAGTTTAGCACCATCTTATTTTTACATCACGTCCTGTTTATGTCAAAAGAGTGGTGCAAAATAAAATAAGTACACATGCACAAAATTTTTCTCTCACTTGCACAAGCACACTCACACACACACCCACACACACACACACACACACACACACACACACACACACACACACACACACACACACACACACACACTCATGCAAACTAACACACACATCCATGGATCATACAGACCATCTCTACAGACACCGGGCAGTGGTGGTATAAACCTTGAACAGATCATCAGGCCATCATACGGCCAACAGTCACACGACCCTTTACATTCAGACTCGCACCTAGGGACAATCTGGAACAGCCAATTAGTCTAAATGTGAATGTCTCGACTGTGGTAAAAAACTGGAGTACCTGGAGGAAACCCGCACACTCATGCAGACTCCATAGAGAAAAGCCTGATCCCAGGACTCAAACCCAGGACCCTCTTGCTTTGAAGTGAGAGTGCTACCCACCAAGCCGTTGTGTCATCCAGACTTTTGAATAAAATAAAATTTGCTCAGACTATGTTAAAGAAACAATGAATAATGCTCAGGGTCAAGCCTGAGAACCAAAATGGTGTCACATTCTCAACAGGAAGTGCCTGTTCACCTTCTTTCACGAACAGAGAAACAGTCATTATTCTCTTGGCTATTTCTCACTTTCTTTCCAAATACCATCACTGTGAGTAACACTCAAAGTCGGCCTGAATGTCAGCAGGCATCTGTGCTCAATAAAGCTGTGGGCTAAAAACAAACTCATTCATTTAAGTCCACTTTGCCGCGCTGTTCTCCTTTACTGTGGTAATTGCCGCGCCTTGTGAAAAACCATCAATTTCCAATCCTAATTAGTAAGAGTCTTTAAGATCTCTCCAGCAGCCCCTGAATCCTGTTTGAATCCGATGTAATGGCTAACATACTCCTGACTAGCAATGAAAATTCTTTCAACCCCCCCCCCCCCCCAGATTACACTGATTTCAACTGGTGCATCATGAACATGTGACAAAAGGAACCAGATGGAACACTTGAGCTATGACCCTCCACGACACTTCCAAATTTACTTTCTACAACTGAAAAAAAATAATAATCTGTCATTCATGAAGACTGTTATGAAATCAAAAATATATAAAGTGCAGTGGTATATTTAAAATCACTGAAGAAAATATTCATAACTGTGTGCCTGGAGTGTTGGAGATGGGGGTGTTTTTGGATGTGTTAGCGTACACACACATAAGGAGCTATAAGTGTATCTACTAGAGCTGTGTGTGTGTGTGTGTGTGTGTGTGTGTGTGTGTGTGTGTGTGTGTGTGTGTGAGAAGTGAAGAGATATTAAAGCATGGAAGCTCCCACATGAAATTAGAACATTTTACTTCTTTCTAATTTTAATTTCTGCAGCCAGGGTGAGTTACGTAAAACCTATGAGAGATTTGCGCTGCAGTCAGTCGTTGGAATTTTCACCCTTCTAGCCTCGGTGGGCTCTGAGAAGAAGATTCTTCGAATTTAATTACTCTAAATCTGAGAGCTAGCGCGAGAGAGAGAGAGAGAGAGAGAGAGAGAGAGAGAGAGGGAGAGAGAGAGAGAGAGAGAGAGAGAGAGAACTGGTTTATCTATTTACTTTATGGTGACAGGACAGATCTTGAATCTAAAATTCGTACTCTGGGTTAATACCCAACTTCAAATGTCAAATACATTTGGATTAACCCAGATACTTCAGGAGACAAACACAACGGCTGCACGCTCCACTTCTCAATATTCTGACAATTAACCAAATTAAAAGGTCAATACTCAAAAGCATGATGCTTTTAACGACCGAGGCGCTTGCACATATTATGCCTTTAATGGCTTCCAGCAGTAAAGCTAAATTTACCCTTTTCTTTCACACAGTAACAATCACATCTCTGAGAATCCTGCTGCATGTAAAAACCAAACAGTGCTAAAGAATACATCGAGTTAAAATCTCTAATCTAATCAGCCTTTTAACATGAGTTTAAATTCTTAAGATAAATATCCTCAAATGCATAACTCGATTGCATAAATAAAAGCGTAACTCTTCTGACGGGCGCCGTCATTCTTCAATGGTTCTCTGCCTGCTTCCCAGGAATTCACCTCCCTTTGTTCTCCAATCCATGGAGAGAACTTTGAAGATGGCACTCTGGGAGACAGGGGTGCTGCTCTGTCTGGGTGGTACTGGCTTAAGAAAATTATCTCTAGTCCCTGAACCCACCCTCCCCAGTTTTTTACAGCCCCCCTCCCGTTCTCCGATTCTCTTGCTCCTTATCAGGTACCCACCTTGAGTTCCTTTAAAGGACGGCATGCAAATTGACAGAGAAGAGAGACTATAAGCAAAGAGGGAGGTTAAAGCTGACGGGCCTGTCGAATAAATCTCAGGCCCTTTCATATCATCTTAGTGGAGCGTGTGTGTGCTTCTTTTTCATTTTGCACAAGTGTACAAAGCACGAGTGAGCATTTGCGAATGGAGCCATCTAAAGTAAACAGTTATAGGATTATGAACAGAGACACGTCGAGTTTGAAATCATGTCATTTTTACTGTATCTGAGGTGATGTGGGGAAACCCTTTATATGCTGAGACTGAGATTTTGAGATCTACTCTACAGTTCTGAGAATTAGGAACGATCACAAAACTGAAAAATGTTTCTTTCCTTAACCAGAAGTGCACGTTACAGTCTGGATTCCCGTCAAATTCATAAGAGCTCATACAAGCAGAAACATCCCCTGCCAAAGCTTTTCTTTTTTAAAGATAAAAACTTGGATCACAGTATTGATGTTACTTTGGGTTTTGTTTCATAAAAACTAAAGTTTTTTGCATATTATGTTAATTTTTGTTGGTTTATTTTGGGGGGGGTGTCAGGGTGTCAGGGAGAGGTAGTACCTTTTGGCAGGGGGCATTGGCTCCTTGAAGCTGTCGCATGCAACAGCGACCACCCCCGGACAATGACTTTGGTGAGTCGGCTGAACAAGATGAAGGTAGCTGATGGGCCTTAAACCCTCAGTGAGTTAGGTTTGGGCTGTGCCAGCCCTACTGCATGCGAAGACTGACTCCCGGCAGAACAATCGGAAGAGATCATCACCTGAGATCCAACAGTTGTGAAGGCGGTGGCAGCAAGCGTCGTGGAGAGCCTAGAACTGGACAGGGCACCAATAGAAGTCCTGGTCATCCACTGCAGCATGGCAGTATCCCGTTGTAACGGTCCCCCGTGCCACTGGATCAAGACTCCCCAGGCCGAGAGAGTGGGATTGCCCCTGTGCAACGGTCTTCTCACTATAAAGCCTTCACGCATAGGTTCGTTTTGCATCTCATGTCATCAACCGACCTGTCAGCATACACCCCTCAAGTCCTGCGGCGATGGGTGCGTGGCGGAGCAACAAGTGGAGATGAACACTGGCGGTTGTAGTCACAGACCTACTCGTAGGTGGTCCATGGGTAAGTGGCCGCTCTGTTTCTGAATCTAAGGGCAACACAACAGTTCGGCAGCACCTGTGGATGACTGGGCAGCCTCTTTAGGCCAGTGCTGCCCACCCTCACATGAGGGAGGGGGCTAGAAAAGCTGCCACAGACAAATGCTTGCCCTTCTAGCGTCTGGTCAGCTTACCACGGCTGACAGACTCATCCTCATAGCGGTCGAACAATGCAAAAGAAGAAATAACTCCAGAGGCTCATTCTGGGAGCCTGGAATGTCTGAACGTTTCTGGACCGAGCTAGTGCACCAATACCAGAGAGAAGGACAGCACTTGTTGCAAAGGAGCTCCAGCGATACCGGATAGACATTGCCGCACTCAGCGAAACACTTCTTGCCGATGAAGGATCCCTGAGAGAAGAAGGAGGTGGATACACTTTCTTCTGGAAAGGAAAGTCGCAAGCTGAGGACAGGATACATGGTGTTGGGTTTGCCATTAAAACAGCACTGCTGAAGGACAGACCAGCCCTGCCAGTAGGAATCAGCGAACATCTCATGGCATTGCGCATTCCTCTCAGCAAGGCCAGACACCTCACAGTCATCCGTGCATATGCTCCTACACTCACCAGTCCAGATGAAGACAAAGAGTAGTTCTATGAACACTTTGACGAGGTCATCAGGTCAACTTCACAGAGTGACAAACTTGCTGTGCTAGGCAATTTCAACACTAGAGTAGGAAGAGACCACAGCAGCTGGAAAGGCGTTCTGGGGAGACACGGTGTAGGCAAAATCAATGAAAATGGCCTGCTCCTCCTTAGCAAGTGCGCAGAACACGGCCTTTGTATCACCAACACCTTGTTCAGGATGGCAGACACATATAAAGCCATCTGGAAGCACCCACAGTCTAAAAACTGGCACATGATCGACTTTGTTATTGTACGCCAACGTGACATCAGGGACGTCCAAGTCATGTCACTGGCTAGCACTATGCAGATACTCACAACTCCAACAAATTCTTCAGCACTTTGACAACAGTTTTTGGCCCCTCCACCTCAGGCTGCTCACCGTTGTTGTCCTCGGACGATTCTGCCCTCATCCAAAACCAAGAGGGCTTGAGCAGGCACTGGCAAGAGGACTTCAGTAACCTGCTTAACCGACCTTCATCAGTTGACGCAGACGCACTGAACCAGATTCCCCAGCAGCCAGTGCAAGACTCGCTAGCAGAACCCCCGACAATACATGAAATCAAAAGGACGATCCATCAGACAAATTTGGGCAGAGTGTCGGGAAAAGATGGCATTCCTGCCGAGATCTACAAAGCGGCAGGCTCCAACGCCCTCGAAGCATTTCATGATGTTCTGCTGAGTATCTGGGAAGAGGAGGTGATGCCTGATGACTTCCGTGATGCCCTGATTGTCACCCTCTAATCTGACTGTGGGAACTACAGGGGCATCTCCCTCCTCTCTGTTGCAGGGAAGATCTTCGCCAGAGTCATGCTCAACAGACTTATCACAGTATCAGAGCAAAACCTGCCAGAAGCACAGTGAGGTTTCAGGCCTGGCAGAAGTACTGTTGATATGATCTTTGCCATAAGACAACTCCAGGAAAAGTGCTTTGAACAAAACATGCCCCTATTCTCGGTCTTCATAGATCTGACCAAGGCATCTGATACAGTCAATAGAGAGGCCCTCTGGACAGTCCTAGACGTATCGGATGTCCGCCAAAGTTTGTATGAATAATTAGGCTTTTCCACGATGGCATGACTGGCCAGGTCCTCTCCAGTGGGAATATGTCGGAAGCCTTCACAATCAGCAACAGTGTGAAGCAGGGCTGTGTCCTAGCTCCAGTCCTGTTTAACGGCTTCTTCACCTGCATGTTGTCCCATGCCGTACGAGACCTGGAGAAAGGGGTCTATATTCGCTACCGTTTGGATGGCTCCCTATTCGACCTGCGTCGTCTCACTGCCAAAACAAAGAGCCTGCAAACTCTCCTTCAATAGGTCCTCTTTGCTGATAACTGCACCTTTTTGGCCCACACAGAATTTGACCTGCAGATGATGCTGGACCGCTTCTCTGAGGCCTCCAAACTCTTTGGCCTGACTGTCAGTTTCAGCAAGACAGAAATGCTTCACCAGCCTGCACCAAACTCCCACCCTCCCGCACCCAGCATTGTGATCGACGACACATCACTCGCCAATGTTAAACATTTCAAGTACCTGGGAAGCACCATTTCATGTGATGACTCCCTGGACAAAGAAATCACTTATAGAATTGGCAAGGCTAGCCAAGCGCTGGGCAGACTCTGCACCCGAGTGCTCAATCAACACCGTATACGGCTATCAACAAAACTGAAGGTCTACAATGCTGTGGTACTCCGGTCCCTTCTCTACAGTTGTGAAACATGGACACTGTACAGCAGTCATGTCAAAAAGCTGGAGCACTTCCACATGCAAGCTCTTCGCTCCATCCTCAGAATCAGCTGGCAGGACCACGTTACCAACTTGGAAGTCCTAGAGCGTGCCAACTCCACCAGCACTGAGTCTATGATCATCAAGGCTCAACTTCGATGGGTGGGGCATGTAATTCGAATGGAGGAGTTCAGGATGCCAAGACGCCTGATGTATGGTGAACTCCAGCTCGGCAAAAGAAATCAAGGCCGCCCAAAGCTGCGATACAAAGACACTGTGAAAGCAAACATCTAGTGGTGTCACATCAAGCCCAAGGAACTGGAGCAGCATGCTATGGACAGACCAAAATGGGTGGCCTCAATCCACAAAGCAGCTGGCAACTTTGAGACAGTGTGGTGCCAGAAGCTCACTGCTGCCAGAGACAAGCGGCACAGAACTGCATCAGCAGTAATCACTAGAACGGACTTCCAATGCACCCACTGTTCAAGATTCTGCGCGTCCAGGCTAAGACTGCAGAGTCACCTTTGCATTCATTGATGAGCCGCAAAATGCAAACGTCATCATCAGATCCGATGGACAACCAAGATGTTAAATTTTTATTATTACCCCTTTACCTCCCAAAAGAAGCCTTCAGTGTTCTTTACTCAGGAGTGGTAACTTAAAAAATATACTAAAAAATCACTAGATCATCAATAAATGAAAGTATGCTGATCCTTAGCATTTCTCCAGCATGTCTACCAAGTTTGAGGAAAGTCTAGCTAGAGCGGGAGTTAATTTCAGAAAGAAAGCACCTAGGAACATGGTGATGCTGACTATATCACGGGAAATAACTCAAAAAAAAAAAAAAAATCAGCTGATCACCATTAATTAATCCAACAGGTCTGCAAGGTCTGAGAAAAAAGTAGAAGGAGTTGATATCTGAAGATTCCAAGACAGAGAGAGAGAGAGAGAGAGAGAGAGAGAGAGAGAGAGAGAGAGAGAGACGGTGCAACAAAAATAATCCCTCTCTGACCTCTTGGGGGACAAGAAAAGGTGAAAACTTGCTTTCACATTTTTAATCCCAGTCCAAACAGTCCAAATCAAAGATATTTTGACAGCTGGTATGTATGCATACATGCATATCCATGTGGCATGATGTCAATGATCGCTGTGGTTTAAGAGAATCATAATGAGCGTGAGGGGGTCATGGAATTAAATCGTATCGATTTTGAGGGAACTTGATGGATTTGTGACGATTTTGAGAGAACTTGGTTATGATTTCGCTGATCATAGCAAAATTTTCGTCCGTCAAAAATTTTGCTACAATTTGACACCAATGGTGACAGAACATAATCAGAGATGAAAACGTTGAGGTTCTCTTTGGGAGTAACGAGGATGGATAGGATCGGGAATGAGTACATCAAAGGGACAGCACATGTTCGAGGTTTTGGAGACCAAGTCAGAGAGGCTAGATTGAGATGGTTTGGACATGTATAGAGGAAGAATACTCAAGAAATTGGTCATAGGATGCTGAGGTTGGAACTACCAGGCAGAAGGTCTAGAGGAAGACCAAAGAGATGATTCATGGATGTGGTGAAGGAGGACATGAAGGTAGTTGGAGTAAGAGTAGAAGATACAGAGGACAGAGTGAGATGGAGGCGGATGGTTTGCTGTGGCGACCCCTGAAGGGAAAAGCCGAAAGGAAAAGAGGAAGAGGTGACAGAACAATTATAGTAGAGGCGATCGAGCTTCACAGACAGTAACAGCCATTGATGTGCCATCGTAGGGGATCTTGATGAACTTGAAAACACGATTCCTTTAAGTTTGATCTCTTGGATGCACTCTGCCTCTTTTTTTACCCCAATCATGCTCCAAGTGTGCTCATCAATTGCAGAGTTCCACATGCTTTTGAATCATGGAGATCACAATCATTGTGCCCCAGTGTAAACCCAGACTTAGCTACAGCATGTAGCTACACAAAGCTGCCGCTTCCCTGTGTAACCAAAGGTATTTTGTTAGCAGTGTTTTAGAAACCCCCAGGCAGACTGAGTGGTCATCTGACCCCTCACACCTTGTTGTACCTTCACGAAGACAAGAGCAAAACATAAAATCATTTCAATGTAAATTTAGTGAAATTTATTTGTTTGCAAACTAATAGATAATGGGCAAAAAAAAACATTGCGGTCAAAAGCTCCTTTTCAGATTTTGGCTCAGTGACATCAGTTAGGCTTCCTTAGACAACCACATGCTTTGCAGTAATGTCAGGAAAGCAATAGGAGAAGAGCCAATGTATTCACTGTAACAAGCTGTCCAACATATGCAGCTGGTTCAGGATATCCATCATGACCTATGACGTTTATAAAGATTAGGGGAGAACTTGTTTCAGGGATATCTCGGTACTTATAAGTAAATAGTGCTGGTGAGTGTCTGGTGCATTTCCATTCCAGAGTTTGTGACCTTCTGTGCTTCTGTGCATGAGCTATTCTTTTCTATAGATGCACTCACTATATCTATGAAAGTGCTGCGCGTGTGTGTGTGCGTGTGTGTGTGTGTGTGTGTGTGTGTGTGTATGTATGTGTGTGTGTATGTGTGTGTGTGTGTGTATGTGTGTGTGTGTGTGTGTATGGGGGTAGCAGCTGGCTGGGCAGGCAGCCTGAGATGAAGGTGTAATGGGATGAAAGCGACGGTCCTTTCTTTCCCTCATGGAGATGATTGCCAGTCAGAGAAGGCTTGGTTTAAATGCAGCCTCCCTCACAGCGCATATCCCCACAGCTCTGCAGCACTACCGACCCCTGTCTGTCTGCAAATCATCTATCATTCTCGCCCGGCACTGCACAAGTCGCAGCCTTCATTTCAAAAGCACCAACTTCTGCCTACACTTCAGAAAAGAAAAAAAAAAATGATAGAAGCAGCAAAACCAAGACTAGTTCTATGAATAAAATCGAGAAACATATCTCGAGGTATGACAAACAAATGTTTGTTCTTTAACTAACACTACAGGAGTAAGTGTGACATAACATTCAACCTGAAGTATTAAAAAACTGAAAGGTCCATGTTCATAATGTCACATAGCAAGGAGATGTCAAGTTCTTTGCGGGTAACTGCTTGGTATTCTCTTTAGGCGTGAATTTGCACAGCGCAGAGCAAAGTGTTCCTGTGACATTCAGCAGTGCTGCAATCAACAGCATGACATTAAAGTGAATTACTGTCCATTACAGTGGCCCCATTTACTTTAGCATACAGCAAGAGGGAGAACGGGTAAAATAAGAGATATAGCAGCAGTCAACAGCACAGAGGAAAGTACACTCTGCTGAAAGTCAGAATTGGTCAGAAACAGTGGGTATTAAAGGTCCAAATGGATGGGTTTTCGACAGTAATTCCAATGCATACTAAGGCAAGTCAGCAATCACTTGAACATAACACAGGGATCCCTCACTTTCCGCGGTTAATCGGGACCGAGATCCCCCCACAATCACCTCCCAATCCACTCTACTGATGTATACAGGGATCCCTCGCTGCTTCGCGCTTCAATTAATGCGCCTTCAGTGCATCGCGTTTTTTTAAAAATAAATATTCATCGAATTAAAAAAAATTAGGAAATTAAGAAAGAATAGGTGGAAAAGTTAAGGAAAATTTCACAAAAACAAGGCCAATTATGCAAAAAAAAAAAAAAATCCCTAAACCAACACAAGACAAAAAAGAACCCAAAATCTCCCAGCAAAACTGATACAGTACATTGTTGCATCTGTGTGTGCGAATCTGCGCAGCCACACCCCCCCCCTCTGCAGGAGGCTAGTATTAAGTGTACTTCTGGATAATGTTTAATCATATTTCATACTTATATTTATGATTTATCTTTCTGTAGATTTTATTCCATTTCTATTTCTACTTGTTCTTCAATTTCATTTCACTTTCACTTTCACCCTTGGACAGTTGGTATCTCCGGATGTTTGCAAAATGAATGTTGGTAAGTATATTTTATTTACATCTTATGTTATTTTTTTCAATGTTTAATTATTATTATAAGCATTTATAGCAGTGGATATGTATTTATTGATATTATATACACATATACATGTATGTATACGCCAGTCAAGGGTGGGGGGGTGATCCTACTTCACGGATTACGATGGTCACGTGGGGATCTCGGTCCCAATTAACCTCAGAAAGTATGGGATCCCTGTACGTACATGTATGTGTGTATATAATATCAATAAATACATATTCAATGCTATAAATACTTATTGTAACAATTAAACATAAAAAAATGCATAATATGTAAATAAAATATAAATACACACATACAGATTCGGGCAGATGCGCATGCATGCACTCAGACGCGCACCTCACAAAAATGTAACTAGTTTTGATGGGAGGTTTTGGGTCGTTTTTTGTTTGTTGAGGGTTTTTTTGTTGTTTTTTTTTTTTTTGCATAATTGGCCCTGTTTTTGTGGCATTTTCCTTAAATTTTTTAACTTCCTTATTTTTAAATTTGATGAATGTTTAAAAAAAAAAAAACACGATGCACTGAAGCAGCGTGAATTGAAGCGCGAAGTAGTGAGGGATCACTGTACCACCTTCAGCCCAAACTACAGTATCCATGCCCATAGAAGGTGCTCAAAGTTTTAAAAGCGAACGTAGGAAAGGATTTTTCTTTAAAATTTTTTTGGTCTGATACTCCGAGGTAAGGTGATGTAAGATAGCTGAATGAATGCACATCCTGTCAGTCTGGAATTGTTTATTAACGCTGTACAGTATGTAGGACTTTCGTGAAGAAAGCCAAATGCAGCAGAGTACTGGGTTCAGAGGCTCCACCCACTGACCATCTATTACTACGAACAGTAGAACAGTACTACTTCCTTACACAAAAGCCTTGGTCACACATCGCAGGAGTAGTATGTCAGCCGTATTGAAAATGACTGTGGGTTAAGTACCTTATTAATTCATGTGCTGCAAATCTGAAGACATCTTTGATGCATTCATGTGGAGGTAACAATGCACATGGAACAGAAACTACCACATACACATCATAGATACTACAGGTAGACATGAGCGCTGTTTTTTTTTTTTTTTTTTTTTTTTTTTTTAATAAATCACAGATGCACAAATTTATCAGATACATGCCTACTTCCCCTGCTCATATGTTGGTGAGAGACATCCTGCAAGATCCAAAGGAATATCCACAGCTGTCCCTGTCACAGTTCTCCCATATCAACTGGCTATGTGAGACCGTAAGAAGACCAAGGACATATTAGAGTACAAAAAGAAACCGGCAGCAAATAAACTCAAATCAAAGAGAAACGGTGAGAGTTACGATTGTTTTTTAATTCTGTGACAGAATAAATTTCCTGGAGGTTTTTGGAAAGTATTTCTGCCATGACACTGAAATCTCTCCCTGTGTAGGGATGTAATCGGTCTTGTAGTTACATGAGAACAAAGCCATTAAAGCAAATAAATATTAAATAAATAAGGCATAAAGTAAACAAACCCTAAAAGTATAAAGCAGGTGCTTGTATTGGAAAGAAAGAGGCACTGCTGAATTTTTGAATGTATTATAAACGAGCAAGTGTTTAAACTGGGAGGAGCCCTGCAGTAAATTCATCATGAGCTTAATGAAGGCATGGATAAGGACTTCAATACCATCCACGGTGAGAGCGTTAGGAAGGTGTGCGATATTATTATAATGGTGGAATAACGGAAGTTTCCATGAGTTCCAAGTGTTGGATCAAAAATGACCCCGGGATTCAGCGTGATTTGTGTAGATTCAATATCATCAACCTCTCATATCTTTTGCACACCGATCTGACCACAAACATCCTCCGGGCTGTAATCTCAGTAGCTCGCTGCTAAAATTATTGGTTATTTTTGTCAAAAGGTTTCCTTGTCTGAGAGATCCTGATTATGTTCAGTGAAACTGGATGCAGGCTGCCAGTCTGAGCAGGAGGACGACTAATCCCTTTTTGCTACATACCAGCTCCTTCCTGAATTCCTTAAATCCTCAACTGTGAATTCCTGAACTCCACATGGCATTTGGGCCTTTGAAGTCCTCCTATGATAATCCACTAAGGGAACAGCCATTTCTCATTTCCTCAAATAAACGACCCAACTCTATAGTCCCATAGCTCACAGTGATTATTAATTGTTCACAAAAAAGTCAACAATATATATATATATATATATATATATATATATATATATATATATATATATATATATATACTTCCTTTTCCTGTGAACAGAACCCTAATTTTGTTGTACAGTGCATGCTCTACACTGACCCTTATTCTCCACTACAGATAGTTCAACCTGGTTCAATCTGTTGCTGTGATGCCCACTGCTGTGAGGGCTGATCTAAATGACACAGCTATACAGAGCAGGGTGATGCTAAGGTCTCTGTTTGAACTGTCCAAGGGTTAAAGGCTCATTTACTATGCTGGTGGTCGGTGACTGTGGGGGGTTATGGGCTTAAGCAGTGACCTGACTCATGATACAGGGAAGCTCAGCAGGCCAATTAGCATAGATTGGGCAGAGGATGGCAGCTGAACACAGCTGGAAATATACCTAATTCTACTCTGACTTGGGGCTTACCAGTGGTTAACCAGAATGCACGAGATGCCAGGTGACAACTCATGATTCAACGAATAAAAATGGATATGCGCATGTACTTATAAAAAAATAAATTCTAATAAAAGCCCAGTCCAAATGTGTTTTCATTTTTTTTTTTTTTTACAAATTTATACTTTAAAGGAATGACACACCATGCATTTAACCAATTAGCTATTGGTAATGTTCAGGAATTTTTTGAGTCAAGCTACTTTTTGTTAAATCTTATGTTACAGCAGCTGTAAACACTCATTCCCTAAAAAGAAATTCTTTTTTTCCCCTTTTACAAAAGAACAAAAATGCAGCTTGACATACAAGAAGAAAAAGCAGAAAGTGAAAACTTTCCTGCCCTCAAGACTCCATCATGGGGGAACCTTTGGCTGTTGCAAAGCATTGACATGTACATTTATGGCATTTGACAGACACCTTTATCCAGAGGGTCTTATATTTTAAAGAATCTAATGTATATAACTGAGCAGGTTTAGGGTTAAGGGCCTCATTCAAGGGCCCATCAATGGTAGCTTGGTGGTACTGGGTATTGAGCCGCCGACCTATTCAGTAATCCAGAGCCATAACCACGGAGTCACAACTTCCCAAAGCAGTGACATGGGAATTTTTGGTTTTTTTCGGTAAATACCCATTTGAAATACTAAGTTGATTATAAACCTGAGATTATGTAGAGATCCTGCTGAACAAGATCTCACATGAAAACAATAATTACAGAAAAGATCAGGTGTTAAAACCAACACATAAAAATAAAGCCTTTTTCTCAATTTCTGTAGGAATTCCTGTCAGAGTTTGCTATAGAAAAAGTACAAAAGAGTTTCAGTAATACAAAGGTTTTATATACAGGGATCCCTCACTTTCCACGGTTAATTGGGACCGAGATACCCACGCGACCATTGAAATCCGTGAAGTTGGATCACTCCCCCAACCCCACCCGACCCAACCCCACCTCCCCCGACTGACGTATACTGTACGTACATGTATATGTGTATATAATATCAATAAATACATATTCAATGCTATAAATACTTATAAAAACAATTAAACATTAAAAAAATCATGCATAAGATGTAAATAAAATGTAAATACACACACATACAGATGCGCGCCTCACAACAGTGTAAGTAGTTTTGATGGGAGATTTTGGGTTGTTTTTTGTTAGCTTAGGGTTTTTTTTTTGTTTGTTTTTTTTTTGCATAATTGGCCTTGTTTTTGTGGCATTTTCCTTAGCTTTTCCCTTATTCTTCCTTAATTTCCTTATTTTTAAATTAGATGAATATTTAAAAAAAACTTGCAAATTTTTTTTTGCAAAAAAAAAAAAAATGCAAATGATCAATACAGAATTCATACCGGATCGGTCGAGGCCCGGGTTAACAATGACCGCCATCAGTGCTGTCAACCAACAGGGTGCTGATGGAAATTGGACTACTGTTGGTCGAAGACGTCGAAGAAGGAGAGGCGGGAGGCGTGTCCGTAGGCAGAGAGAGAAGAGGAAATGCGTGAGCCTCGGACTGAGAGTAGGGACTTTGAATGTTGGAACTATGCAAGGAAAAGATAGGGAGCTGGCTGACATGATGCAGAGGAGGAAGGTGGGCATACTGTGTGTTCAGGAGACAAGGTGGAAAGGTAGAAAGGCTAAAAGCTTAGGAGCAGGGTTTAAACTGTTTTATAATGGTGTGGATGGGAAGAGAAATGGAGTGGGAGTCATCTTGAAGGAGGGGTTTGTCAGGAATGTTCTAGAAGTGAAAAGAGTGTCAGACAGAGTGATGAGTCTCAAGTTAGAAATTGAAGGCGTGATAGTCAATGTTGTTAGTGCTTATGCCCCACAGGCAGGATGTAAGCTAGAAGAGAAGGAGAGATTCTGGAGTGAGTTAGATGAAGTGATGCAGAGTACCCCCAGAGGTGAAAGAGTGGTCATTGGAGCAGACTTCAATGGACATGTTGGTGCAGGCAACAGAGGGGACGAGGAAGTGATGGGCAGGTTTGGTATCCAGGACAGGAACACAGAAGGACAGATGTTGATCGATTTTGCAAAAAGGATGGAAATGGCTGTGGTGAATACTTTCTTCCAGAAGAAACAGAAGCATAGGGTGACTTATGAAAGCGGAGGTAAGAGCACACAGGTAGACTACATCTTGTGTAGGCGATGAAATTTGAAGGAAGTCAGTGACTGCAAAGTAGTAGTGGGTGAGAGTGTTGCCAAACAGCATAGGATGGTGGTGTGCAGGATGACACTGATGGTGAGAAAGGTGAAAAAGGCAAAGGTAGAGCAGAAGACAAAGTGGTGGAAGCTGAAAAAGGAAGAGTGTCGTGTTGTCTTCAAGGAGGAGTTGAAACAGGCTTTGGGTAGTCAGGAAGTGCTTCCAGAGGACTGGACAACCACAGCCAATGTGATCAGGGAGACCGGTAGGAGAGTACTTGGTGTGTCCTCTGGAAGGAAAGTAGATAAGGAAACTTGGTGGTGGAATGAGGAAGTGCAGGAGTGTGTACAAAAGAAGAGGTTAGCCAAGAAGAAGTGGGACATTGAGAGGACCGAAGAGAGTAAACAGGAGTACAGGGAGACACAGCGTAAGGCGAAGGTAGCAGTGTCAAAGGCCAAACAGAGGGCGTATGATGACTTGTATGATAGGTTGAACAGTAAGGAGGGAGAAAATGATCTATACAGGTTAGCACAGCAGAGAAATAGAGATAGGAAAGACGTGCAGCAAGTTAGAGTGATAAAGGACAGAGAGGGAAATGTATTGACTGATGACAGAAGTGTGCTGGGAAGATGGAAAGAGTACTTTGAAGAGCTGATGAATGAGGAAAATGAGAGAGAAAAAAGAGTAGAAGGGGTGACCGTTGAGGAGCAGGAAGTAGCAAAGATTAGTAAGGGAGAAGTGAGGAGGGCATTGAAGAGGATGAAGAGTGGAAAGGCAGTTGGCCCTGATGACATACCAGTTGAGGTATGGAAGTGTCTAGGGGAGGTAGCAGTAGATTTTCTGACAAGAATATTCAACAAGGTCTTAGAAAGTGAGCAGATGCCACAGGAATGGAGGAGAAGTGTGCTTGTGCCCATTTTTAAGAACAAGGGCGATATACAGAGTTGTGGCAACTACAGAGGGATAAAGTTGATGAGCCATACAATGAAGCTATGGGAAAGAATAGTGGAAGCAAGACTAAGGGCAGAGGTCAGCATTTGTGAACAACAGTTTGGTTTCATGCCAAGAAAGAGCACCACAGATGCAGTGTTTGCTTTGAGGATGTTAATAGAGAAGTACAGAGAAGGTCAGAAGGAGCTGCATTGTGCCTTTGTGGATCTGGAGAAAGCATATGACAGGGTGCCGAGAGAAGAACTGTGGTATTGTATGAGGAAGTCTGGAGTGACAGAGAAGTATGTTAGAGTGGTGCAGGACATGTATGATAGATGTAAGACAGTGGTGAGGTGTGCTGTCGGTGTGACAGAAGAGTTCAAGATGGAGGTGGGACTGCATCAAGGGTCAGCTCTCAGCCTCTTCTTGTTTGCTATGGTGATGGACAGGCTAACAGATGAGGTTAGACAAGAATCTCCATGGACTATGATGTTTGCAGATGACATAGTGATCTGTAGTGAGAGCAGAGACCAAGTGGAGGAAAATCTAGAGAGGTGGAGGTATGCCCTGGAAAGGAGGGGATTGAAGGTTAGTCTTAGTAAGACAGAATACATGTGTGTGAACGACAAGGACCCAAGAGGAACTTTGAGGTTACAGGGGGCAGAGATAAAGAAGGTGGAGGATTTTAAGTACTTAGGCTCAACAATCCAGAACAATGGAGAGTGTGGAAAAGAGGTGAAGAAGCGCGTGCAGGCAGGTTGGAATGGATGGAGAAAAGTGTCCGGTGTGATGTGTGATAGGAGAGTATCGGCAAGAATGAAGGGAAAAGTGTACAAGACGGTGATGAGGCCAGCAATGTTGTATGGTTTAGAGACAGTGGCCCTGGGGAAAAGACAGGAGTCAGAGTTGGAGGTAGCAGAGATGAAAATGTTGAGGTTCTCTTTGGGAGTAACGAGGATGGATAGGATCAGAAATGAGTACATCAGAGGGACAGCACATGTTAGATGTTTTGGAGACAAAGTCAGAGAGGCTAGATTGAGATGGTTTGGACATGTACAGAGGAGGGATAGTGAGTATATTGGTCGTAGGATGCTGAGGTTGGAACTACCAGGCAAAAGGCCCAGAGGAAGACCAAAGAGAAGATTTATGGATGCAGTGAAGGCGGACATGAAGGTCGTTGGAGTAAGAGTAGAAGATGCAGAGGATAGGGAGAGATGGAGGCAGATCATTTGCTGTGGCGACCCCTGAAGGGAACAGCCGAAAGGAAAAGAAGAAGAAGATTTAAAAAAAACTTCAACGTGCTGAAGCCGCATGAATTGAAGCGCGAAGTAGCGAGGAATCCCTGTATGATCAAGAAGATAATGTCCATGCTAATACTTATCAATCATTTTTAGATTGCTTGGGCAAGGCAAACCGAAGACTCTCAGCCCTTGTCACCAATCTTCTGAGAAACATGTCCTGCTACAAAATAGAAAACAAAACAGACTCAGGATGCACAAACACCAATTCAGACCAAATGCTGAAGAATGAAAGCATGATGTAGATTAAGGAAATTGAATAGAGAGATTGGAGAAGGATTTTATTCAATCTGGCTCTAACAAAGGACAATACAATAGTCTGTTCACCGCTGTTAAGAGTCTGAAAGCTGACCTGAATGCAGACAAATCGAATTAATACAATATGATTACTCAAATGCCCCACACAAACAATGAGCCAACTGACAGGCAAAATACGCTCGGACAATAAGATGAAACAAGCGGCATTCAAAAGGTCAGAAGTCACTTTTATCTGGGACATACTGAAAAATGTTTGCATGTCATCTGACTGGAGTTCAATTTCATACCTAAAGAGCCCCATTAATTTAAAAAGGTTTAACTCATTCAGTTTTAAATGTTAACAAGCACTTGGCCACAGCCTCATGATCCGTTAGAACATTTTCTTGAGGTTACGAAATCCTTCTCATTCGCACTGAGACATGGAACTGAGACACCACTGAATGCAATGTCCTAAAAGGGAGTAAAAGGCAAGCCAGTGTATGTAAGAATTGTGGAACTGGTACACAGTCACACTAGTCTTCATAGAGCTCTGAATGCCTCATGTTCACAATAGGCTTCTCTGGGTTATTTGTCCCATTTGTGGCCTTTTATGCCCTTGGCACTGCCGGAGAGTCCTGACCTGATCATACCACACATTAATCAAACCTACCAAATTACACACATACATACTTAACTGAGGCCATGTTTAATACCCTGTGCTTATAAACAACCTCAGAGGTTTTACAGTGCCAATCAAGCAGCCTGTTCAAGAAACAAATAAAGAGTTCCTCCAGCAAAAGGAACAACGGCTATACCACATAGTCACTATGAGGAGTGAGAGTGTTCGGGATGACTGAGGTAGCTGTATCCGACATTTGTGTATGTATCCATCCATTTATTCATTTTCTGTAACTGCTTAATCCTAATTAGGGTCGCAGGAAGGCTGGCGCCCATCCCAGTCAACTCCGGGCAAGAGCAGAGTACACCCTGGACAGCTCGCCAGGCCACCGTAAGGTGGAAACACGCTGAGGGCTATACAGCTACTCTTGTTGAAAGTCAGCAATGGTTCTTTTACATGAACCTCACCATAGACAGTGAAAGACATGGCTGGCCTTTGATAACCCAGTTGGCTGCACCGGGGCATTTATGTATGTAGACAATCTCACTCCACATAACTTTAAACCAAACTCAGCTCCAGCTGCAAATTACAGTTATCCTTCAATACTTTGAGCTTCAGTTTCTGCGGCTTCAGTTCATTGTGGATTTTTCAAAAATATTAAATGAAGAAAAAATAAAATATGGAAATTAAGGAAAAATAGGGACAAAGTTAAGGAAAATACCACAAAACAAGGCCAATTATGCAACACTCCCCCACCAAAAAACCCAAAACAAAAACACAACCCAAAACCCTCCAAAAAACTACTTACATTTTTAGGTGAGATGTGCATCTGTGTGTGAGCCTCTCTGTGTGTGTGTGTGTGTGTGTGTGTGTGTGTGTGTGTGTGTGTGTGTGTGTGTGTATTCATATTTTATTTACATCTTATGCATTATTTTTGAATGCTTAATTGTTATTATAAGCATTTACAGCATGGAATATGTATGTATTGATATTATATACATATATACATATAGTGCACAAGTCGGTGTTGAGGCCAGCGATGTTGTATGGTTTAAAAACAGTGGCGCTGAGGAAAAGACAGGAAGGAGAGCTGGAGGTAGCAGAGATGAAAATGTTGAGGTTCTCTTTTGGCGTAACAAGGATGGATGATAGGATCAGGAATGAGCACATCAGCGGGACAGTAAGACATTTTGGAGACAAAGTTAGAGAGGCTGGATTGAGAAGACATGGAAGGAGGACATGAAGGTAGTTGGTGTAAGAGACAAAGACTGTCCTGCAGAGGACAGGATGAGATGGAGGCAGTTGATTCGCTGAGGAGACCCCTGAAGGGAAAAAAGAAGAAGAAGATATACACATATACATGTACGTATACGTCAGTCAGGGGGTCGATCCTACTTCGTGGAAATCGGCGGTCACAGGGGTCTCGGTTCCCATTAAGCATGAAAACTGAGGGATCTCTTTATTTCTATAAAGTATGACATTAAATAGTCAATAAAATGACTACAACAGTCATGCAGATTTTATTTTAAATGGAAAAAAAACAAAACAAAGTTATTTTAGATTTTTAAAGTGAGAGTTAATTATAAAGACACTGCTGTAACTAAAATCTGAATTTCCTTTAAACATGACAGATATGTAAAGAAAGTGATTTTTGACTTTGGGTCGTATAAAAATAAAAGATGCTTCCACACTTTTTCTTGAGTTTGATTCTGCATATTCAACAGTCGGCACTTAATGAGCTTACGCTGCAATTCGGGAACATAATCTGCCAAGCACTCAGAAATGAATGAAGCTGGAAGAGTACCAAGCATTGTAAATGGAGCAATGCTGAAATCAATCTCAGGTTAATCAGGTAGCAAATGTAACATTCACACAGAGAACCTTGACCTATGAAGAAGTTTAAAAAAAAAAAAGAAAGAAAAAAAAAAAGAAAAAGTATTCTGTAGCCCCCCCACACACACACACACACATCTTCAATGTGTTGCAGCCTTCAGAAATACTCAAAGTAATATCAACAACATTCTTAACTATAAATAAATGCAATTTCTCTAATTTGGAGAGTAGATCGAGGGAAAATATCAAGAGCTCCTCACTTTAAATACACTAAGCACTACATTACTAACTTACTGGGTTTTTTTGTTTGTTTGTTTTTTTATAGCAGTGCTGCACACCTATGCAAATACTGTTCTACAGTGCCTGCATCACTCTTTCTCTCACTACACCCACCACGCACATAACACAGTGACAAGCTCTTATATGCCCTGGACACCTATCAATAAAGATATCTATCGGGAGCTCTGGTTTTGGCCAATGCCTAAATCTATACATTGTTTAAGAGCACAATATTTTAAATCTTGGAATAGCACATGAACCATGAACTTATTACAAGTACATTTTCTGCATTCGTCACGTTTCTCTTGATGCGGGTCAGATTTTCTTGTGGCATATTTCTTAAAAAAGAAGCAATTTGGTTTATAAAATGTTACACAAAGCTACCCTGGACTCAGTACTGGTACAGGTATTATTTTAATTAGTATAACAGTTGTTAATTGAAAGTCGGCTTCTTATTTTTTCCCCTCAAAATGTATTGATTGATTTTTTTTTTTTCTCGATTTCCTTCAGGTTATTCATTGCAAATTCGTACCCATCAAGAAGTACTTCACTTCCACACAACAGCTACCAACCAGGAAGTGTGCATGTGCTTCACTGCATTTTTTAACTGTAGTGCACTCATATTCAAAGGCAGCCTCACACACACACACACACACACACACACACAGAGGACCGTGCTACCCACCCTTGTATGCACGAGCTCACAGATCGCCCAGATTGGTAGCATTGCTTGTGAGTGACGGAGAATGTATGCTATCTGTTCCACACTAAGAGCTCTGCTAATCAGATGTCATGGGGTTAAAGTCATGGATGGATGCATGGGCCAGCCAATGTTCAAGGAATGTTTTCTTTAAACTTATGCATACTGCTTCTGGAATTAAAAAAAATAATAAATAAAAGTGCGTAATCTTGAAATTACTTTTCACAACTCAGTCTGTAACTGACTTTTAACTTCAGTCACACACTGAACAGAATCTAAAGAGTGAGCAACAACGTGATAAAAAACTGAAAACAGAAGGACTTCCAGAAAAAAAAGAAATGTTCTTTAAAATACAGAAACAAAAAGCTTTTATGGATAGAAGATTAATTTCCAAACTGATCACATACATGCCTAGAAGGGAAGCTGAAGATTAATGTTTGAGTCTTGAAAAGAAACATTAAAGTGCAAAAGGACTTCCCAGAAACAGAGTAACCTTTTGCAAGAAGGAAAAGAAAGTGAAACACAGAAGTGAGGAATTTCTTTAATGAAAAAGAATGCAAGCCCTTGTGTTTTGAATTCTCTCTTTCTTTTGTCTTTTACTTTAAATTCAGGTGTTAGAATGAGAGAGCCTGCTAGAGTGGGTGATCTGAGAGAAACACAGAGACAGTCAGAACACTGAGAGTGTGAGGGTGTGATAGCTCTGCAGCTCTCAGACCGTCATCATTATTCAGCTCGTTCAATGAGAGGAAAACCTGCAGCTCCAGGCTTCTCATTATGCAGCAGTGCAGAGAGCTGTGAGATGAACATGGAAAACATTACACACTCAGGCCTCCGTCATGACATCGACACTACCTTCAAGCCCTCCAAGCCCTACTGTACAGATCCATCATGGCCATTACACCCCAAGTGCTATACTAGCCAAGGAAGGCTAGCAGTTTGGAATCTATAGATGTGAGAGTCGAGCCAAAGTTCAAACTAAATCAGAAACAAAGGGTTGGAAAATACAAATTCAGATTTTGTGCTGATCTAACATGTGTAATGCTTCCCAAACAAAGTCTGATAAACCTTATCGGCTGCTAGATGTTCTACAACATTACAGTGAATATATATATATATATATATATATATATATATATATAAATTTGACTTTTTTTTTTGTTTGTTTTTTTTTTGGGGGGGGGCTACAATTGGAAAAAAAAAAACAAAAACATAAAATGGATGAACGTAAGTTGGGGAGCGTCTGCGCACACACACACACACACACACACACACACACACATATATATATATATATATATATATACATACACACACACACACACACAAAAACAAAATAGGGTTCAGGAGTTCACTAGGGCTTCTGTCTAATGTTTTCATGTCTCAGTACAGATGCAGTGACTTTGATCTTTGACCTCCAAAATCCAATCAGCTCATCCTTGAGTCAAAGTGGACTTCTATGCAAAGTTTAAAGAAGATCCTTGGAAGTGTTCTTGAGCTATCACAATCAATAGTATAACTTAGTCCGACAGGGAGACAAGGCAAAGTCATAATACCTCTGAACCTGACAATCCTTGGCACAGAGACATTAAAAAAAATACACTGGCTCATCCATATCTAAGAAACAAGTGTTGTGGAGAAAAATAATTTGAAAGCCTTACTTGGGATTGCGTGGTCATTGTGGGCCATACCTCTGGAGTGGCACACCAGGTTGGTAGTTCCCGTTTTCAAAAAGGAGACCCGGGTGTGTTCCAGCTATTATGGAATCACACTCCTCAGTGTACCCAGTAAAGTCTATTCAGGATTACAGGAGAGGTGTACTCAGCCGATTGTTGAACCTTGGATTCAGGAGGAACAATGTGGTTTTCGTCCTGGCTGCAGACCTCCTGACCAGCTCAACACACTCTACACGGTACTGGAGGGGGCATGGAAGTTTGCCCAACCTGTCCTCATGTGCTTTGTGGATATGAAGAATGCTTTCTGCCGTGTCCCTTGGGTTATGTTGTGGAGTGAATATGGCATACTGGACCGGTTGTTATGGACCACTCAGTCTCTATATTGTCAAACACAGAGCCTCTCCTTTGTGTGGATGATGCCGTTCTTCTGGCTTCATCAAGTCAGGACCTCTTGCTGAAGCGTTTCATAGCCAAGTGCAAAACGGCCGGGATGACAATCAGCACCTACAAGTACGAGGCCATGGTGGCCATGGTTCTCAGCCGAAAAAGGGTGGAATGCACCCTCCAGGTCTACACTGAGGTCCTGCCCCCAAGGACAGAAGTTCAAGTATCTCAAGTTCTTGTTCACAAGTGAGGGAAGGATGGAGGAGATTGACAGGCAGACTGATACAGCCGCTGCTGTAAAGCGGAGCTTGTACCAGCCCGTTCTGGTGAAAAGGGTGCTGAGCCGTAAGGCAAACCTCTCAATTTACCACTTGATTTACATTCCTAGACATTTTTGGATTGAACACGTGAGTCAAAATTAGCCAAAGTGTTGTTAAACATGAAAACAAACTTGTTTATTTTACTCATTAAATAATACAGGATAACAGATGCTGAACAGTCATATCCAAAAAACCAACATGACAAGTTAACTTCAACACATAAAAATGGTCAAAATGTATGTTTTTCATGTCTGCTGTCTTCCAAAACATAGCGACTGACATGCATACTTGGGTTTCGACTGACAATGTTCTAAATTTTTTTTGCTAGCTGATTTTGAAAAGAAACATGCAGAAGAATTTAGAAAAAGTATGCAAGGGACAAAGCATGTGTTCTGTTTATGGAAATGTGTGACCTATCACAGCAAAGTGGTAATTATTAAACTGTTGAACATTAAACGTGATTTTCTCCAATGTTGTCAGCTTAAAAGGCTGAAAGTTAGTTGGCAGATGGTTGATGACGTACAGAGAAAAAAGTGACCAACAGACTAACGCATGCAATCAGCTTTTTGAAACAAAGTTTTCAAATTGATCCAAGTCCTGCAGACATCAGAACATATTTTCTTCTTGGTTGTATATCGAATTGTATTATTTTATTAATAGTTGAGTTTATAGTATACTGGGATTGAAATAGAAATGCTGTGTGGTGTTTTATGTGTGGTGTCATCATTCAGCATAACTACAAATTCATTTTCTGAACAGTTTGATCCTAATTACGGTAGCACGCTACAAAAAAACCACCCAAAAACTAAAAAACAAAAACAAAACAAAATACATTTGTTCAGACAATATTTATGCATAATAAACAAATAATTAAAACAGACTCAAATTACTCTCATGATACTGTATCTTCATAAAATAAAGAAAAATCGACATTAGCAAAAAAAAAAAAAAAAAAAAAAAAGTCCCATCTGAATAATAGTCCAATTCATGTTTTTTTCCATTTAATCCTCAAGTTCCTTGAGGAGCACAGGGCTTCAACAGTACTTCACCATTGTGTCCTGCTTTGGTCTGTCTGGGCTTCTGTGATGCCCACAATCTTAAGCTCCTCCTCAATCGATCACCTCCATGTCATTTCAGGGTGGCTCACCTTCTTCTTTCCCTGTGTGTTCCAGCGAAGTGCGTAATATCTTCTGATAAATTCTGCAGGGTTAAGCCGATCCATCGCCATTTTTCTGTGGGCAACTTGGGTGCTGATCGGTTCGTCATTTCTTCGTCTCCATAGCACCTTGTTGTTGATTGTTTCAGGCCATCGTATGCCTAAGATAGTACAATGCAGCCATGAGGAGGGGGGGAGGGGGCACTAACCAGTGTCTCTCCCTCTTATGCCGGTCCCAAGCCCGGATAAATGCAGAGGGTTGCGACAGGAAGGGCATCCGGCGTAAAACTTCTGCCACATTTCTCATGCAAATGATCAAAACAAAATTCATATCGGATCAGTCGAGGCTCGGGTTAACAACGACCTCCATCAGTGATGTCAACCAACAGGGTGCTGATGGAAATTGGACTACTGTTGGTCGAAGACGTCAAAGAAGGAGAGGCGGGAGGCGTGTCCATAGGCAGAGAGAGAAGAGGAAATGCGTGAATCTAGGACTGAGAGTAGGGACTTTGAATGTTGGAACTATGCAAGGAAAAGATAGGGAGCTGGCGGACATGATGCAGAGGAGGAAGGTGGACATACTGTGTGTTCAGGAGACCAGGTGGAAAGGAAGCAAGGCTAGAAGCTTAGGAGCAGGGTTGAAGCTGTTTTATCATGGTGTGGATGGGAAGAGAAATGGAGTAGGAGTCATCTTGAAGGAGGGGTTTGTCAGAAATGTTCGAGAAGTGAAAAGAGTGTCAGACAGAGTGATGAGTCTCAAGTTAGAAGTTGAAGGCGTGATGTTCAATGTTGTCAGTGTTTCTGCCCCACGGGCAGGATGTGAGCTAGAAGAGAAGGAGAGATTCTGGAGTGACTTAGATGAAGTGATGCAGAGTACCCCCAGCGGTTAAAGAGTGGTCATTGGGGCAGACTTCAATGGAGATGTTGGTGCAGGCAACAGAGGGGACGAGGAAGTGATGGGCAGGTTTGGTATCCAGGACAGGAACACAGAAGGACAGATGTTCATAGATTTTGCAAAAAGGATGGAAATGGCTGTGATGAATACTTCCTTCCAGAAGAAACAGGAGCATAGGGTGACTTATGAAAGTGGAGGTAAGAGCACACAGGTAGACTACATCTTGTGTAGGTGATGTAATTTGAAGGAAGTCAGAGGCTGCAAAGTAGTAGTGGGTGAGGAGTGTTGCCAAACAGCCTGGTGTGCAGAATGACGCTGATGGTGAGGAAGGTGAAGAAGGCAAAGGCAGAGCAGAAGACAAAGTGGTGGAAGCTGAAAAAGGAAGAGCGTCATGTTGTCTTCAAGGAGGAGTTGAAACAGGCTTTGGGTAGTCAGGAAGTGCTTCCAGATGACTGGACAATCGCAGCCAATGTGATCAGGAAGACCGGTAGGAGAGTACTTGGTGTGTCCTCTGGAAGGAAAGTAGATAAGGAGACTTGGTGGTGGAATGAAGAAGTGCAGGAGTGTGTACAAAAGAAGAGGTTAGCTAAGAAGAAGTGGGACACAGAGAGGACCGAAGAGAGTAAACAGGAGTCAAGGGAGACACAGCATAAGACGAAGGTAGCGGTGTCAAAGGTCAAATAGAGGGCGTATGATGACTTGTATGATAGGTTGGACAGTAAGGAGGGAGAAAATGATTTATACAGGTTAGCACAGCAGAGAAATAGACATGGGAAAGACGTGCAGCAAGTCAGAGTGATAAAGGACAGAGAGGGAAATGTATTGACTGATGACAGAAGTGTGCTGGGAAGATGGAAAGAGTACTCTGGAGAGCTGATGAATGAGGAAAATAAGAGAGAGAAAAAAAGAGTAGACCGTTGAGGACCAGGAAGTAGCAAAGATTAGAAAGGGTGAAGTGAGGAAGGCATCGAAGAGGATGAAGAGTGGAAAGGCAGTTGGTATGCCCTGGAAAGGAGGGGAATGAAGGTTAGTCTCAGTAAGACAGAACACATGTGTGTGAATGACAAAGAACCCAAGAGGAACAGTGAGGTTACAGGGGGCAGAGATAAAGAAGGTGGAGGATTTTAAGTACTTCGGCTCAACAATCCAGAGCAATGGAGAGTGTGGAAAAGAGGTGAAGAAGCGCGTGCAGGCAGGTTGGAATGGATGGAGAAAAGTGTCCGGTGTGATGTGTGATAGGAGAGTATCGGCAACAATGAAGGGAAAAGTGTACAAGACAGTGATGAGGCCAGCGATGTTGTATGGTTTAGAAACAGTGGCCCTGGGGAAAAGACAGGAGTCAGAGTTGGAGGTAGCAGAGATGAAAATGTTGAGGTTCTCTTTGGGAGTAACGAGGATGGATGTGATCAGGATTGAGTACATCAGAGGGACAGCGCATGTAAGACGTTTTGGAGACAAAGTCAGAGAGGCTAGATTGAGATGGTTTGGACATGTACAGAGGAGGGATAGTGGTAGTAGGATGCTGAGGTTGGAACTACCAGTCAGAAGGCCCAGAGGAAGACCAAAGAGAAGATTTATGGATGTGGTGAAGGCGGACATGAAGGTCGTTGAAGTAAGAGTAGAAGCTGCAGAAGATAGGGTGAGATGGAGGCAGATCATTTGCTGTGGCGACCCCTGAAGGGATCAGCCGAAAGGAAAAGAAGAAGTATGCCTAAGATGGTACGCAGGCATCGGTTCACATAGGTCTGAAGTTTCTTGGATGCAGAAGCAGTCAGCATCCATGGTTCAGAACCATATATAATGACAGACTCGACATTGCTGGTGAAAATCTTAAACTTGGTCTTGGTCGAGGTGGTCTTTTCTGACCTAAATTATTGAATTATGAAGTCTAATAAATAGCAAGGTACAGTATAAAACCTTAGCTGATTGTGACTCAAATGCATTGACATTTCACCCCCAGACCACCACCATGAGAAAACTCGTGTTTCAGTTCAAGCTTTTTAACTAAAGATCATTCTAGTCCAATCTAGATCAACAGCTCTGAATTTACAAGCAGATTTAATTTTTTGTGTGAGAGGAAAAAAGTTTATTTCAGTTAACACACACCATGTTTCGTCAGTTTAAGATAAATTAATTCTTTGGGTGAGTCGAATACATAAATAATAAATAAATGAATACATAACAACAAACACACTTGTCTAGGTACTGCATACACTCGAGCATATTAGAAAAAAAAAGGAACCAAAAGTCAGAGTGCAATCCGGTAATCTGTTGAAACTGGCTTTTAGAATGGCCACCTGCTTTAATATGTGCATGTACAACTTAATCATGATTGCATGTTCTATGAATAAACTCATAATATGAATATCTGTCAGTGTAAATGCATGTATCCAGACTTTTAAAGAAAACAAAGTTGTGACAAATATGCTGATCCCATTATATGGTATAAAGCAGACAGAGGACTTTACTCTTAAAAATGTAATACATCATACGACGTTTTCACAAAGCCACAACTTACTGTTCTCACCTCCCAACAGGACCAAAATGTCTTTCTTGGTTTAAAGTCCCTGGGTGAGGAAAGGTGGGGCTCAGGGAGGAAGAGAAAAACGGGTGGGGGTTGCTACATCACAGAGATGGCGGTAATTGCTTGCTGTGGAAACTTCCATTCCCTCTGGAGTGATCTACAGAAGCTATGTGGCAGCAGCTGGACCAACGGCCAAAACATTTTAATCATATTACACGTGGCTGCCGAAGAATGGGTCACCACTCCAAGTCATGGTGCAGAGCGTCACATGCCACACTGGGGGTTATCACAGCTCCCTATGCATACAGAGTAAGATTGAGCTGCAGATATTTCCTGCATGCCTCTGGGCTATAGGGAGGTTAGTGAGGGTTAGCATGCAGTCTGTGTTTCTTTAACTGATTTTCTCTCCCCTGCAGTGGGTTCACTGAATCCCAGTTCTAATCAAAGCCAGATCTAACTGCGGCTCTGATGTATGTCGATGGGACACACTGTTGCCTTTCACTGCTGACCTGCATTACCTGGGCAATCTTAGAACGTTAAGGCCAACTAAAATTAATAAACAATGCTGCTATTCAAATAGAACTCTACCACACTGCAAGAGTACAAATTGGTTCGAAAAGAATAATGTGGCCAAAAATGTTAAGTGTTTGGATTTTTAACCACTTGAGATAAAAGCATGGTGACTGGTTAAATATACTGTCTTTGAAATGTATCCTGTGACCTCTGACAAGTTTAAGATACGCTACCTTATATATATATATATATATATATATATATATATATATATATAGATATATATATATATATATATATATATATATATATATATATATATATATATAGTAGTTGAAATGCTGATTGTGTGTTCACAGGAAGCAATGCAGACATCAAGAGATCCAGTGTAACTCTATTAGACATGACTTCAGACTGATGATGGAAGAGGGCTAATCACCCACAATGCCAGTGGACATGCTTTGTCTACAGGGCACAGCATGGTCAATCTGGCTATAATCCCATTAAAATTCCACTTTTATTACCAACCACATGCTTTTCTTGCTATTGGATTTGCTCTCGGATCCAGGAATGGTTCAGTAAGATCTGAGAGCAAATCCAATAGCAAGAAAAGCATGTGGTTGGTAATGGCCTCCAACAGTAACAAATTCTTGCTATTGTCACTTTATTAAAATAAGTATTATCCATGTACCTATTTATGCCATTCTCAGTCTTGTGTAGTAATTCACTCATTTTCTGTTCATGCAGAAAATGCCTCCTCATGTTCCCCTCATGCCTAAATACACACAGAAACTGTTCACCGCAATGCATGTCCACTTCATCATGTCTCTGCAGCTCTCCAACCACCACGAGTTCCGACCACTTCAGAGCCACTTCATTTGATCGAATCCAACAACAGCCATATCACAATCATCTAAACATACTCCATCATTTCACATCATGAGGCCTGTAATTATGCCATAGCCTACAACTGTATCAAAACTCAGACTCACCCTTTAATCAGGCAGCTGTGAGTGAAGCCATTCTGCTCACACAGATTTGTCAGATTAAAAAAAAAAAAAAAAAAAAAAAAAAAAAAAAAAATCCTGACCATTGCGGTAGTGGGTTGAACTAGTTAAAGCTTAAGGAGCATGTTTTAATTAATGTTTTACTCTCTTTGCAACTAGCATCATTTATTTATTTATTTTTTTTATTTTTATACTGCACTAATTCCATAAGGAAAACTTTGACTGCATTTAACTCATCCAAAGTGAACACACACACACACACACACACACATAAAACTTTCACTTTTAACCCTCGGAATGCATTGCTGAATGGGCAATATGCACCTCTTGTATTGTATGTGATTATTTTTTTCACTCAGAGTTCAGTTTTTTTTTTTTTTTTTTTTTTTTTTGATTTATTTCTCATTTTCTCCCTAATTTATTTGTAATGTAGCTGTGAGGGGACACAAGCCAATGTTCTTTCTCCTGCCGGTCCCAAGCCCAGATAGATGCAGTAGGTTGCGTCAGGAAGGGCATCCGACGTAAAACCAATGCCAAACCTACTATCAATCAATATGACTTCCAAACTGGATCGGTCGAGGCCCGAGTTAACAACGATCGCCAGCAGTGCTGTTAACCAACAAGGTGCTGGTGGAAACTGGACTACTGTTGGTCGAAGAAGGAGAGGCGGGAGGCGTGTCCAAAGGCAGAGAGAGAGAAGAGGAAAGGTATGAGTCTAGGCTTGAGAGTAGGGACTTTGAATGTTGGAACTATGACAGGAAAAGCTGGCTGACATGATGCAGAGGAGGAAGGTGGACATACTGTGTGTTCAGGAGACCAGGTGAAAAGGTAGCAAGGCTCGAAGCTTAGGAACAGGTTTGAAGCTGTTTTATCATGGTGTGGATGGGAAGACAAATGGAGTAGGAGTCATCTTGAAGGAGGGGTTTGTCAGGAATGTTCTAGAAGTGAAAAGAGTGTCAGACAGAGTGATGGGTCTCAAGTTAGAAATTGAAGGTGTGATGTTCAATGTTGTTAGTACTTATGTCCCACAGGCAGGATGTGAGCTAGAAGAGAAGGAGAGATTCTGGCGTGAGTTAGATGAAGTGATGCTGAGTACCCCCAGAGGTGAAAATCGGTCATTGGTGCAGACTTCAATGGACATGCTGGTTCAGGCAACAGAGGGGACGAGGAAGTGATGGGTAGGTTTGGTATCCAGGACAGGAACACAGAAGGACAGATGTTGATAGATTTTGCAAGATGGATGAAAATGGCTGTGGTGAATACTTCCATCCAGAAGAAACAGGAGCATAGGGTGACTTATAAAAGCGGAGGTAGGAGCACACAGACAGACTACATCTTGTATAGACAATGTAATTCGCAGAAAGTCAGTGACTGCCAAGTAGGAGTGGGTGGGAGTGTTGCCAGACAACATAGAATGGTGGTGTACAGGATGACGCTGATGGTGAAGATGGTGAAGAAGGCAAAGGCAGAACAGAAGTCCAAGTGGTGGAAGCTGAAAAAGGAAGAGTGTTTTGTTGTCTTCAAGGAGGAGTTGAAATAAGCTTTGGGTAGCCAGGAAGTGCTTCCAGATGAATACCTGGTGCGTCCTCTGGAAGGAAAGTGGATAAGGAGACTTGGTGGTGGAATGAGGAAGTGCAAGAGTGTGTACAAAGGAAGAGGTTAGCTAAGAAGTGGGACAGTGAGAGGACCAAAGAGAGGAAACAGGAGTACAGGGATCTGCAGCATAAGGTGAAGGTAGTTGTGTCAAAGGCCAAACAGAGGGCGTATGATGACTTGTATGATAGATTGGACAGTAAGGAGGGAGAAAATGATTTATACAGGTTGGCACAGCAGAGAAATAGAAATGGGAAGGACATGTGCAGCAAGTTAGGGTGATTAAGGACAGAGAAGGAAATATATTGACTGATGACAGAAGTGTTCTGGGAGGATAGAAAGAGTACTTTGAAGAGCTGATGAATGAGTAAAATGACAGAGAAACAAGAGTAGAAGAGGTGACTGTTGAGGAAAAGGAAGTAGCAAAGATTAGAAAGGGTGAAGTGAGGAAGGCATTGAAGAGGATGAAGAGTGGAAAGGTAGGTGGTCCTGATGACATACCTGTGGCGGTATGGAAATGTCGAGGAGAGGTAGCAGTAGACCTTTTTGACAAGAATATTCAACAAGGTCTTAGAAAGTGAGCAGATGCCGGAGGAATGGAGGAGAAGTGTGCTTGTGCCCATTTTAAGAACAAGGGAGATATACAGAGTTGAGGCAAATACAGAGGGATAAAGTTGATGAGCCATACGATGAAGTTATGGGAAAGAATAGTGGAAGCTAGACTAAGGGCAGAACAACAGTTTGGTTTCATGCCAAGAAAGAGCACCACAGATGCAGTGTTTGCTTTGAGGATGTTAATAGAGAACTACAGAGAAGGCCAGAGGGAGCTGCATTGCGGCTTTGTGGATCTGGAAAAAGCATATGACAGGGTGCCGAGAAAGGAACTTTGGTATTGTATGAGGAAGTCTGGAGTGGCAGAGAAGTATGTTAGAGTGGTGAAGGACATGTATGAGAGATGCAAGACAGTGGTGAGGTGTGCTGTCGGTGTGACAGAACAGTTCAAGGTGGAGGTGGGACTGCATCAAGGATCAGCTCTGAGCCACTTCTTATTTGCTATGGTGATGGACAGGCTGACAGACGAGGTTAGACAAGAATCTGCATGGACTATGATGTTTGCAGATGACATTGTGATCTGTTTGGAGAGCAGAGAACAAGTGCAGGAAAATTTGGAGAAGTGGTGGTATGCCCTAGAAAGTAGGGGAATGAAGGTTAGCCTCAGTAAGACAGAATACATGTGTGTGAACGAGAAGGACCCAAGAGGAACGGTGAGGTTACAGGGAGCAGAGATAAAGAAAGTGAAGGATTTTAAGTACTTAGGCTCAACAATCCAGAGCAATGGAGAGTGTGGAAAAGAGGGGAAGAAGCGTGTGCAGGCAGGTTGGAAAAAAGTGTCCGGTGTGATGTGTGATAGAAAGGTATCGGCAAGAATGAAAGAAAAAGATGAGGCCAGCGATGTTGTCTGGTTTAGAAACAGTGACACTGAGGAAAAGACAGGAAGCAGAGCTAGAGGTAGCAGAGATTAAAATGTTGAGGTTCTCTTTGGGAGTAATGAGGATGGATAGGATCAGGAATGAGCACATCAGAGGGATAACACATGTAAGACGTTTTGGAGACCAAAGTCAGAGAGGCTAGATTGAGATGGTTTGGACATGTACAGAGGTTGGATAATGAGTATATTGGTAGTAGGATGCTGAGGTTGGAACTACCAGGCAGAAGGCCTAGAGGAAGACTAAAGAGGAGATTTATGGATGTGGTGAAGGAGGACATAAAGGTAGTTGATGTAAGAAAAGAAGATGCAGAGGATAGGGTGAGATGGAGGCAGATGATTCACTGTGGCGACCCCTGAAAGGAAAAGCCGAAAGGAAAATAAGATTTCTCCCTAATTTATTAGTATGCAATTCCCACCCATCAGCCATTGGCTTCTCTATCACACAATCACCACCGACCAGGGAGGGGCGAAAGCATGCACATGCCTATGTGACATGCAATGCTACTCACCACCCTCTTTTTCGAGATTAGGCGCCATGCGCGTTTGGGGGGGTGATCTTACATAGTTGGAGAGAAAGTGCTATCTGCTCCCTCATATGAATGAGCTCAGAGATGGCGCAAGATTGGCTGGAGCCCGCTGTGAGTGACAGAGAAGTGAGTGTATGCAGTCCCTCCCACCCGTGAGATGTCAGCCATTTAGCTCCCATTTACTCCCGACCACGGATCAGAGTACAGATTCACAGAGATTACAATATGCAATGCCAAATACAGACCAGCAGATTTTAAAGGCTTCACATTATAAGAACTAACCTTCAGGTTGTTTCCTTCCTCTTACGGAGATTAAATGAATACTCTTTTGGAATTTCTTTTGTATTAAGATTCGAAATGGAACATCTGGGATAAAATATAATAGTATGTGAAGAACTCCGAGTTTTAAGGGTGAAGGCTTCATTTCAATGTTGACACTAGAGAACTCCACATAATATTTAACCTCATGGGTCATTAAAATGCACTTCTACAGAATACCAACCCTTTTAATTCCACATTAGTGATTGCTTTCTATGTTGTAAGCGCCCATCAAGACGATCCTTCAATGTTTCTGCATACCAGAATAGCTCAAGAAGGTTTCCACTCAACCAGTAAAGACTCTTCCAGGAATACAGTTGAATGCTAACATAATAATTAAGCTTAAACAGACCAAATTCACTGATAACAAAACCAAAGGTTTACATCCACAGACCCTCTGGCAGGCTCGATGGAGAGGGCATTGTCTAAATATGAGTGAGACTTCCACTTGTGCAGTTATGGTTAAGAATCCTGCTGTCGTCAACATTCAACCTCAACATGATTTCCCTCAGAACTTAAAAATATGATTTTTGGTTCCATTTACATTTTGGGTATTTTTGTAACTTGATGGTGTGTATTCATGTAACTAAAGCAACTTCATTCAAGTACATTTCCACTGTTCGCCAGCCAAGTTAAATGAAGGCTATGTTGCTTGGCACTCTATCTTCCTCATGCTGTACTTTAAACAAAATGCAAGTGCAAAAGCCTTTGAATTAATTTTTCCAACGATATTCAAATGCCAGTACCAGAGACATCAGCACTTTTTTTCATGCAGAGACTGGATTACAAATGGAAAGGCAGCAGAGCCGGGAAACAACTGCCTTACCAAAACATTGTTTGAGGATAGTGCTAGTTGCTGTGGAGATCCAACTGTCTAAATGTAGCATATTCTTCTGTCAATAGACAGAACTGCAGCACTATTTCTGCTTTTTTTGTTATGTCAATAGCTTAAACCACAAATATCCTCTGATGTCTAGGCTAGTTATCATGGGTGATATTTTCCTTTCATGTTTCCCATAAGAAATGAGAAAAGTACTTTCATGCTGGGTAAATCAAGTCTGCATCCAAGGCACAAGCCTCCTTGTATGGCCTTGCCTGGGTATGACCCTAACTGGCTATGACTGTTACACTAGATGAAGTAAAGGCAATAAGGCGACATGACAAAGTCAGTATTAGTCTCACCTTCTGTCAATCCATGAGCACTAAAACCCGTGGAACTGCACTGCTCTGAGGTTTTCATCAGCAACCGTATGACAAGATGAAAGTGACTGGGGCTGGAAATGGGGTTCAGCATGATGTAGGGTAGAAGCAAACTACTTTCCTTTAAGAGCCCTCTCATGCTATGATGCACTTCGTTCTCTCAATAATAAACCCAGTTGGCATGTTTAAATCTTGCTACTCATAGCTGAGGTTAGGGGTTATAAAAAGCTACAGATTACTTCATGCATGTCTACGGCTCTATGTAGGTGGTTTGACGGTTTGGAGTGTGAGACAGGCCAAGGCGGGTCAAGCAAATGGAGACAGCAATATACTTGTCTACAGCCAGCACACCCTTGACCAGACACATTCCTGTCCGGGGACTCTGCCATTATGGTTGTCTGAGGAGTGTAATGCATGTTCAAAAGGTTGTGATCTCTGCTCGAACATGGTTACATCACCATGATTGGTGTTAGTCAGATGCCCAGTGCAGGTCCCAAAGCTCCAGACAAAACAGACAGAATGAGACAGAGGGCAACAGCTGAGTAATAACAGTCTGTCTTAGCAGTTATCTTATCTTTACATGTTAAGACCCATGAACTGTTATTAAGATGAAGATGTATGCGAGAAAAACCCTTGCCTACATTTATACTAAAGATTCAACTTACCAACATATATTACATGTATCTCTTCCAGTACTTGACTATTAGTTTCTGAGTCTTTGACATCTCAGTAAAATATTTATGTCCAGGGTCTCTCCCTATATAAGCGCACACACACACACACACATACACACACACACACACACACACATATATACATATATATATATATATATATATATATATATATATATATATATATATATATATATATATATATATATGCACACAGCTTGAGGGAGATATCATATAGTTTACAAAGGCAATTTTTGTTTCTATGTGATTAACCATCACACTTCCTATTTTGGTAAATTCCAGGGAATGGAATCACAGGTCTTATGACTGCAGTTTTCAGTTCAAGAGGTGAGTCATAAACACAACACAGAGCTTCATGACCCTGGGAGTAATGGCTCGCACAAGTTTAAAGTCTGTGTATCTAACCGTTTTTATTCCCCTTGTATCTGTTGACAACTTATTATTCACATCCCATCTTGCTGCTTCAGGCACACTGCAATGTTCTCATCAACAGTACCACATTCACAAAAGGAACGCAGGAAAATTGGTGGGATGCTGGGAAATGACATAAATAAGAATTATCATTTATGGAGCAATATTTCTTTGTGAGGGGGAAAAAAAAGGGCTATGCACCACACATGAAGATGACAATTCACACAGTCATAGAAACTCAATTTAGAAGGCAGTACTCAGGCCCAACTCAGAAGACAAAGGCCCCTCTATCCATAAGCTGAAATTCTCCAATAGAAACCGGAAAAACAGTGTCAGGTAGCCCAGCTGCCACAATGGCTCACACTCAGAAAAAGACCATGAAAGTCAATTAAGAAAGAAATTACGCTGGAAATGAATTATCCAGCACTGTAATCTCATCAGAGCCACATGGTAATTGAGAGGGCAGATTATCACTCCCGAATTAATGCACAGTTCAGCTGCACTCCCACGTCTGAATGTCTGAATTATATCGAAGACCAAGGTGAATGCGGCAAAAAGAGAGTTTCTTATATGGATGACGCAATCTTGTGATGTATCTGAATGGCATGTTCCAATTCATGTCGAAGAACAAAGCGCTTTAAACACCAAAAACTGGTGAAGCCCTGAGATGGTCTGGTGAGGTGTTCACAGTGCACCATGCCTTTGCGCAGGGTTGGCAGAGATAGGCATCAGTCTTCTCACAACCCTAGTAGGGTTAAGCGGTTCGGCAAATGGGTAGTGAGCAAGAAGTGGTGAAGAAGGTAATGTTAAAATCTGGGTCAAAGCACAAAGATATTCGATATCATACGAGAGTGTTTCAAAGGACCTAACGTGTCTTCAAACATGAACTAAGGACAGATCAAAAAATCTCGAGACCTTCAACAGGAATAATCAGTCCCTTTATGCAACACAATGCCTTGCTTTCACTCTTTAACCAGTAAAAATATCTGGAAGTGATACATTCTACTGGCTGCTGTGTACTGATTTTTATTTTTATAACATTACATTTGCACATGCAGTGGCTTTGTTGGCTTCATTCAGCTTGTGTTTAAGAAACTACTCCCAGATGTACTGTGGGATATCTCCACCCATTCTACAAGCACAGCGAAGCATGATAAAGGGAAAAACTAAAAGTCTGGAAACCAAAAGAGGTCATGTCTGAAGCCCCTTTAAAAAAAAGCACAAGAAAGAACATAAAGATTAATCGTTGAATTGCTGGATGTCCAGGTTTTAGCAAGTTTTGAAAAATCAAGCGTTTATTTGTTCTGAATGAAGTACTCCTGCTCCTGTATGTCGTCACCGGCAGATTCCATAACAGAAAATAACACTCATTCTCTTACTGGTCATTATTCTCACGGAGATGCTAGAGCAGTGCACAACAGGCTGGGAGAACGGAAGCTGCAGGATATAGTGGTTATCCTGTCTCATTAGTGTCCCTTCAATCTGAAGACCTCTCTCTGTTTTTCTGTCTCACCTACAGCTGTGGTTTCAGAATACACTGGGGGAATACTGATGGGTATGAGTCAGTGGATGTGGCAGAAAGTTACCCCAGCTGACAGGAAATCAAAGGCCAATGATCATTGTTGCAGGCCTTGGTCGCACTCAGATTTGTTGCTAATTTTGAAATAGAGCTAACAGTTCCCATTGGATTATGTCGAATCCACATCAAAGGCTTTACTGCATATCCTGGCATTTCTTTACCCAGAACAACCTTGATTTCATGTAACTACTACTGAGGCAGACCCAGGAGAACTGGAAGAGCCGGGGTCAAGAGACAGCAAACTCAGGCAGAGAAACTCATTCACATAAAAGGCACAACATCGCTAGTGGCATTTGAGCCTGACTCAAACCACAAGTAAGCCTTTAACAGAAACCCAGTCGCCTACTTGTATATACTAAACAAATAATTTGTTCTAGAATGTCAGGTAAAAATACTTCTGGAGTGGATGAAGGGGTTTTTGCACGGGTTGAAGTGAGATGGGTTTCCCCCCATTGCATGTGTTTGAAAGTGCACCAGAGATGATTTTGCAGAACCTGACCTGGTTTGTGTCCAAGCTCATTTCAAAGAAGCAGAGCCGGATCCTGTGAGACAGAGCCTGAGAGATTTGTAAACCCCCCCCCCCCCATCCGATGGGGAGAAACACAAGGTCAAGACGAAAGTATATAGTATGCAGTACATAGTTGTTATCTACACTGTCAGCTCATACCAAGAGTCAGATTAGAGACCCAGTATTAACATTCTTATCCATATTACAAACTCCAAAACAGCCATAAGACCACACCATTCCTGGACTTAGTTCAGATGCCATGCTGTATCCATGACACACTGAATGCCTCTTTGAATAGAATGCCCAAGTTTTTTTTTTTTTTTTTTATCTCAAATTCATTAGCTCCAATCGGCTATGCAGGATTCTGCCATGGAGATGAGATGTTCACCACATTTCCACTTCTCTTTCTAACACTAAATCTCCACAAAATCATCAGGCAGAACAGCAGAAGACATTGTGAATCATTCATTTCAAATTTTGTAGCTGAGGGCTAAATATAAAGAGAACAGTTAAAGAGATTCCCATAAATCCATGAGCAGATGAGAAGACATGGAGGTGAAAGCAGATTTTGGACAACTAAGACAAAACTAATTCCATTTTTTCTGTGATTGAATTAGCAGTAGGATGAGATGTTACCTGACAAACCAATTCAACTAAACAAACAACTATGTGCTAGATATCCTGACAACTGATAGCCTACATCACAGGATTATTCAACTATGCTATCTATCTATCTATCTTTCTCTCTCTCTCTCTCTCTCTCTCTCTCTCTCTCTATATATATATATATATATATATATATATATATATATATATATATATATATTAGGCCCTTGACTATTCGCGATTTTGCACCCTGAGTATTCGCTGACTGCCGAGCAACCGGCACTTGATTCAAATTCAGCTAATGGCTGTCCTCCTTTCTCCTGATTGGTTGAACTGATGGTCCGCCCCTTTCTCCTCATTCGCGCACAAGTTGTCAATGAGCCTCTTTTTTGTGTGTGTTTTAATTACCAGTTAAGCTCTATACCACTCAAACGCTATGCGTCTTCTCTGGCTAAGCGATAGATAACGGTGGATGTCTCTTCTGAAAAAATAAGACTTTCTCCTGAGAAACGACAATTTTCTCTGAACTGTTGTATTAAAATCTTTTTCAATTATTATTCCAGGACAGTACCTAGGCTACAAATCCGTCAGCATGTTTCTATCCCTTGCTAAAAGGGTTGTGATAGGAAGGGCATCCGACGTAAAAAAAAACTATGCCAAATCAAATGTGCGAATCATATGATTCGCTGTGGCGACTCCCGAGAAAGGGAAAAAGCCGAAAAGGAAGAAAGAAAGAATTCCAGTACAGTACCTAAGTTCATGTTTATGCGTGAGATTTTACTCTCTACTTTACTCTACGACTCTACTACAACTATAAGATCGGAGTATCTTCGGGCGTGTATAACGAAGCAGAGCTAATATGCTATTAGCAGAGCTAACATGCTATGGTAGGCAGCTCAATACGAGCCGCATCCCAGCTAACAATAAGCCCAGGCGGGAAAGGACCAAACAACAACTCCGGCGCTTGGGATTGCAGGGGATGAAGGTCGTGTCGCCGGCTGGTATAATCGCCTTATCGGGTGTACTCTCCTCGAGCAATGTTTCGCAGAAACACAGTCCTGTAGATCCCTCTCCGCTGCAATCTGAGCATGAAGCTCGTCCATCTTGTTTCGCAGGGACTGAACATTTTCAAGCAGTATGGCCGGAAGTGCTAACCTCTGAGAACTCCGCATGGGCGGTTAGCATGGAGCTCCCATAGCATAGCAGCTCATGATAGAAGTTGTTGCGTGCTTAGTTGCCCGAAGCTGCTCATAGCTGTAGTAGGGTCGATTGATCATAGACGAGCATAGTACAAAACATGAACAAACACATAAAACAAATTAAAACGAACAAAGAAACAATTTGACTGTGAGAACTCCACGATGTTTCCCTCTAGGCAGCGCCATCTTGGAGAAGTCACTCCAAGACGTCACTGCAAGTTCAATGTAAAAGGACATGAAGCGTAATAAAGTTTATCCTTTTGGTATCATTTGTTAAACTTGCTACACAACATAAAATCTCACGCTCAAACATTCTAATAATTAACTTAGGTAATATACTGGAATAATAATTGAAAAAGACTTTAAAATGAGTGCTTTACAACAGTATATGCTGTATAATGTTTATATTTTATCATCAATAAAAATAAGAGTAAAAACTGAAAAGTTTTTCTGAATCATTACTATATTTTACTAAGTTTAATACTGTATTAATGAGTAAGACTGTCTATTGAATGTGTTTAAGAAGCATATTTGAATGCATGTAATAGATACATAGTATTTTACTTCTAGCTGCTCATTCGCGCATGTGATGTGTTACATTGGGTTTTACTTCCGGGTACAGAACTCGCAGATTATCTCGATTCGTGGGAGGTCTCGGAAGCAAACCCCCGCGAATGTTGAGGGCCTACTGTATCTCATTCTCATAGATACTGTATATATATATATATATATATATATATATATATATATATATATATATATATATATATATATATATATATATATATATATATATACACACACACACACACACACACACACACACACACACACACACACACACACACAAACAGTCGGCCCCCTACTTACGAAACCCCTGGGTATGAAAATTCCAGGTTAATAAAAACATTTTCCTAAGTTTTTGTCCCCTCCTCTAACAAAAAGTGCCATATGTGCCATTCAAAATTCAAACGCGCCAATCAAAATTTCACACAATGTGCGAGTTGCTCTCTCATTGGCTGTCTCCCAACATTCCGCCCCGCTGGCCTCCCACTGGCTCGGAGGGATGACGCAGCTGAACGTAACACAAACTTCCTGTTTGTCATCCGTGTGAAGGAGACTTGACTGTTGGCTTGTTTTGAGATTGATCATGCAGCGTTATATTTCATTATCGCTGAAACCCTCTACAATCGGGATGATATTGAACCAGAGGGAGACCTTAAAGCGGAAATACAGTGACGTAGGCGATTGTTTCGGCATGATATTAAAACAAAGTGCTCCGTGGGAGAAGACCTCCAATCACTCAAGGAAGCAAGTTAATATTGAATGAGGACCTCTGATCTTTCAAACAGGTACTGTAATTCCGCTTTACATAAAACATCCCGTCCATTTAAACATTTAAATAGAATTGTTCCGTCAGATGTGCATTGTGTGTGTGTGTGTGTGTGTGTGTGTGTGTGAGAGAGAGAGAGAGAGAGAGCGAGAGAGTGAGAGAGAGAGAGAGATAGACAGAAGGAGGCTTAAGTCTTTAGTTTTTTTAAGTTGTTTAATTCAGTAAATATTTAATAAATGTGGAGCATCTGGACCTCCGATCCCTCAAGGAATCAAGTTAAAGTTGAGTTTGGACCTCCGATCTGTCAAGCAGGGAATGAGGTTTGAAATCCCGCTTGGGGGCGTAGCCCGCAGCGCCACAATAAACATTTAATGTGTATACAATACACATTTAATGCGTACTGTATTGTGTGTCTGCGTGAGAGAGAGAGAGAGAGAGAGAGAGAGAGAGAGAGAGAGAGAGATAGAGAGACAGGTGTGTGTGTGTGTGTGTGTGTGTGTGTGTATGTTTAATAATGGTTTAATTAATAAATATGTCAATAAAATGGTTTGATATGTTAAAAATGTTTAAATGGTTTAATGCATAATTTTTGTTTACTTTTAACACATATTTCAATACAAAATTGGTGTACTTTTATCATTTTTAAGGGGTTTATGGGGTAGTCTTGGGAGCCTTGGGACGAATCAGGCGTTTAACATGTAAAATGCACCCCTACTTACAAAAGTCCCATGTTACGAAAAAGGCCCTGGAACGAATTAATTTCATAAGTAGGGGGCCAACTGTGTGTGTGTGTGTATATATATATATATATATATATATATATATATATAGGAGGATTTTCTGAGTAGATCCTTCCGTGTATATATATATATATATATACACACACACACACACACACACACACACATATACAGGCATGGGGAAGATCACTCCAGGCCCCAGGCAACCAAATATAAATGTGGGCGAGTGGAAATTAATAAATTGATCGCCCATGAGGCGAATAAAAGTTTTAAGCCTATGTATATGTATTTTTACGGAGACAATTTCCTAAATTTCTGCTTGGGCAGTTATAATGCACAGCGGTATCACGATCGGTACGCACTCTATTTACTTATTATTATTGTTTTCACTGTTAATTTTTAAAGAAAATAGTACTAATATTTCTGACAAATTAAAATTAAAACAAATTAAAAATGTCAGAAACCTAAATATTTCACTTTGTTAATGTTTCTTTGTGTATAAATAATGTCTAAAATTCATGTAGCTTGTGTAGACTCATTTAACTTAGTCAGTTTGTAATAATGGTAGTGTACTATTCATCTTCTGAATATCAAGTACATTGTATTTTGTTTTAGATGAGCCACACGATGAAGTTATGGGAAAGAATAGTGGAAGCTAGACTAAGGGCAGAGGTCAGCATTTGTGAACAACAGTTTGGTTTCATGCCAAGAAAGAGCACCACAGATGCAATGTTTGCCTTGAGGATGTTAATAGAGAAGCACAGAGAAGGTCAGAGGGAGCTACATTGTGCCTTTGTGGATCTGGAAAAAGCATATGACAGGGTGCCAAGAGAAGAACTGTGGTATTGCATGAGGAAGTCTGGAGTGGCAGAGAAGTATGTTAGAGTGGTGCAGGACATGTATGAGAGATGTAAGACAGTGGTGAGGTGTGCTGTTGGTGTGACCGACGAATTCAAGGTGGAGGTGGGACTGCATCAAGGGTCAGCTCTGAGCCCCTTCTTGTTTGCTATGGTGATGGACAGGCTGACAGACGAGGTGAGACAAGAATCTCCATGGACTATGATGTTTGCAGATGACATCGTGATCTGTAGTGAGAGCAGAGAACAAGTGCAGGAAAATCTAGAGAGGTGGAGGTATGCCCTGGAAAGGAGAGGAATGAAGGTTAGCCTCAGAAAATCAGAATACATGTGTGTGAATGAGAAGGACCCAGGAGGAACGGTGATGTTACAGGGAGCAGAGATAACGAAGGTGGAGGATTTTAAGTACTTAGGCTCAACAATCCAGAGCAATGGAGAGTGTGGAAAAGAGGTGAAGAAGCGTGTGCAGGCAGGCTGGAATGGTTGGAGAAAATTATCCGGTGTGATGTGCGATAGGAGAGTGTCAGCAAGAATGAAGGGAAAAGTGTACAAGATGGTGGTGAGGCCAGTGATGTTGTATGGCTTAGAAACAGTGGCGCTGAGGAAAAGGCAGGAGGCAGAGCTGGAGGTAGCGGAGATGAAAATGTTGAGGTTCTCTCTGGGAGTAACGAGGATGGATAGGATCAGAAATGAGTATATCAGAGGGACAGCCCACGTAAGATGTTTTGGAGACAAAGTCAGAGAGGCTAGATTGAGATGGTTTGGACATGTACAGAGGAGGGATAGTGAGTATATTGGCAGTAGGATGCTGAGGTTGGAACTACCAGGCAGAAGGCCTCGAGGAAGACCGAAGAAGAGATTTATGGATGTGGTGAAGGAAGACATGAAGGTCGTTGGAGTCAGAAAAGAAGATGCGGAGGACAGGGTGAGGTGGAGGCGGATGATTTGCTGTGGCGACCCATGAAGGGAGCAGCCGAAAGTAAAAGAAGATGATGATTTTGGAAAATGTGCCAAAATTTTATTTACATTCATTTAGCTTTTGCATTTATATGATTTATTTATTGTTATTGAAGTTGTGCACATATTTTCTACCAAAATGAAAATGTCAGTAACCTAAATATTTCACTTTATTTATTGATGTGTCATTTACCATGTATAAATAATGCTTATAAATAAGACCCTATATCATTGCACCGTTAAAGTTTGTGGGCGAGTAAAAAATTTTTTGGGCGAGTTAAAATTTTGAAACGTGCCCATGCACCTTTATTATATATATAGGGATACCTCACTACTAAAATTAAAAAATTAAAAAATAAGGAAATTAAGAAAGAAAAGGGGAAACTGGTAAGGAAAATGTCACAAAAACAAGGCCAATTATGCAGGAAAAAAAACCTAAATCAACACAAAACAAAAAACAACCCAAAGTCTCCCATCAAAACTACATTTTTGTGCGTGTGTCTTTATGTCTGTATATTTATATTTTACTTACGTCTTATGCATTATTTTTTAATGTTTAATTGTTATTATAAGCATTTATAGCATTGACTATGTATTTATTGATATTATATACACACATATACATGTACGTATACGTCAGTTAGAGGGAATTGACCCTACTTCACTGATTTCAGTTATCATGGGGGGATCTCGGTCCAATTAACAGCAGAAAGCGAGGGACACGGGATCCCTTGCTACTTTGCGCTTCAATTCATGCAGCTTCAGTGCATTTCGGGTTTTCAAAAAATAAATAAATAAACATTCATCGAATTAAAAAATAAGTCAATTAAGGAAGAATAGGGGAAAAAGTTAAAGAAAATGCCACAAAAACAAGGCCAATTATGCAAAAAAAAAAAAAAAAAAACCCAAAAAACCCAAACCCCTAAACCAACATGAAATAAAAAACAACCCAAAAATCTCCCTTCAAAACTAATTACATTGTTGCATTTGTGTGTACGCGCACATATGTATCTGTGTGCGTTTTATGTGTATGTCATCTTCTCATGCAATACCATCTATATGTGTGTGCATTTATATTTTATTTACATCTTGTTTTTTTAAATGTTTAATTGTTATTATAAGCATTTATAGCATTGAATATGTATTTATTGATATTATATACACATATACATGTACGTATACGTCAGTGGGGGGATTTCGATGGTCGTTTGGGGATCTCGGTCCCAATTAAACGTGAGGGATCTCTGTATATATAAAGAGAGAGAGAGAGAGAGAGCGAGAGAGAGAGAGAGAGAGAGAGAGAGATAGATAGATAGATATATAGATAGATATATAGATACATAATAGATAGACAGGGACATACATTGATAGGTAGATAGAATTTACTGATATTGCTTAATTTGAAAGTTTCCCTTTAATGGTTTGTCCGAGTTAACCTTGTCTTGTTCTTATGGAGTTCACTAAGCTACATAATTGTGTTACTCTGTTGAATATAATAATCTGGATCACTGAACGTCAACTACTTGCCTATTTTGTAAACGTATGAGTGAATGCAAGCCATGATCTCGAATTACAGGAGAGAGAATGAGAACATCATTTTTTTTACTCACTAAACTATGTGGAAGTGATATAAACCAGATCAGTCAGGTGCCTTGTTTATCAACTGTCAGGAAATGCCTTTTCAGAACCTCTATTTACACTAAATTCTTACTGAACTGTCCATGTATCTGGAAAGAATGAGTGACACTGTCTAGGCTACACAATTAAGATAAGTGCAATTCATCAGTTGACCATCAGAGTGAGCTTCACTTTACTCTGTCACCTTGTTAATATAACTAGCAATAGTCAGTTCTCTGGAAGGAATAAGAAAAGTTGTGAACTATCCACACAAGCAAAAAAAAGGCTATGACATCACTAGAAGACTCATAACGCTACTGAAATGAATGACTAAATATGGGGAAAGATTCAGTAAAAGGAAATCTGTGGATATGAGATACTTGCACTATTTTTGTTTAGCTTTAACTTGAAAATCAAAAATTATGCTTTTTTTGAAACTTATATTTTTAAGCCTGACAAATGCGACACTTTTCATTGGAATGCCACCAGTTCAGGGAGCTGCTGACATATTTTTGTGAAAACACCATTTCCACATAGCATATAATGAATACAGTGAAACAGTTACAATGCAGAAGGATGCAGGAAGCACATAGTGTGTGTGTGTGTGTGTGTGTGTGTGTGTGTGTGTGTGTGTGTGTGTGTGTGTGTGTGTGTGTGTGTGTGTGTGTGTGTGTGTGCGTGCGTGTGCGAAGGCTCAGTAGGACTATTTTGTTGATTTAATTTCTGCTACCATGCCTTAGGCAAAAGCTTGCCATTTTTTCCCCCCACAAGAACATCAACAACCACTGTAGTGTTCTGTGGCTTTATAATTGTTCTGACCCAAACATCAGTTAAAACACCACAGACATTAGGAATGTATGTACATGCTTGGATATGCGCCACTGTGCTTAAACCTGGGGCCGCTTCGATTTTCTGCAGCTACAAAAAAAAAAAAAAAAAAAAAAAAAAAAATTGCGATAATTCTGGTTTGTTTTGATTCATGCAGAATGTCAGTTTCCATGAGTCACCGAATAAATTAGTGTGGAACACTTTTAGACAAGCAAGAAGAAGAAATACAAAAGCGAGCTTTAATGAGTGGACTCATTAGACTGGGTGATTGCTGTTCGGAGGTAGTTTAATTCAATCTGCACCTCTAATCCCAGCGTCTGCAATTCTTTCTGGTCTCCACTCTAAACAAGCGCAGATTGGCTCATTTGAAATTGAAAGAGGTATAACTATTGATCCCGCACAAAGAGACTCTCACTTTGTTCCCTGTGAATACAAACAATGCTGGTTTGCCCTAATCCTGACCCAATGAAGAACGAAATAAAACAAGAGCCGCTGAGTTCAACTGAAGTTTACGCAAATGATTACTGTAAGCACAAACGCTTAACTGCTGATTCGCAAAAAAATACAAATGTATGAATAGCGAGAACGTAAAAACAGTCAGTAGACGACACTGAAACAAGTGCAGTACTTGTTTGTTATAAAATAGTAGGATTCCCTCCCGGATTTTCTGAATATGGAAATGGAAAACAACAGTCTAAAAACACTTGAGCAAGAACTCGCAAAGCAAAATAATATTTGTTTTTGTACTGTGGCTGTGTGTGTGTGTGTGTGTGTGTGTGTGTGTGTGTGTGTGTGTGTGTATGGAGTTGCTATAATGGCCAGAGATCTGTAAAGGTTTGGAGAGATGGGTGGAGTGATGAAATCTGTGTTGTTGCTGGTTGCGTGGGAGTTCAGCACGAAGAGGTTAAGTAAAGTCGACTCACCCGGTGTGGGTCGTACTCGGTGCCTTGGCGTCGAGCTTCCAACTCCTCGTAAGCTGGAGCGGCTCCCTCTCTCCGGGCCTGCTGATACTCCCTGCGCAGCTGCTGGATACGGTCCATACTGCTGCACCAAACACACACACGCGTGCACACAATGTTGATTTCCATATTGATTTAGTCTTAACAACTACATATTAAACAATGGCTGACCTTTGTTTAATGTGCGCTCACCCCTGCTGTCTAAAAGCTTAGAAATACAAATGCTAATAAGTTTTTGATGCCCACACAAACACATAAACATTTAGAGTAAAGGTTTTAGCATAATAGATTTTAGACATTAGATGAAGGTCAAGGAGGGCATGTTTTGCTGCTGCTGATGAAGTCAATGAGGAACAGGAAAAGTTTTGCATCAAACCACATGGACATTCACAGCCCGAGCGAGAAGATAATCAATCTTCTCCCTACAGTACACGTGAGTACAGGATTAAGAAATAAGACTCACTGGGTAAAAATGTACGTCCTAAAAGTGTGACGTTGTTGAAGAGGCTTTGCCGGTCAGTTTAGGGCTCCTCACACTCAGATACAAGATACTTGTTTGAGATTGACATATTATGAAATAGTCCTCTTGGGAAGAGCATCTGGAGCCCTGTGGTCTATTTTTATTTGTTTTTGTGTGCTTAAAAACATTTTATTAACATAATGTGCCAGGCAGTGGTGACCTGGTGGTAAGGTGTTGGATTATCGATCGCAAGGTTGGTGGTTCAAGCCCCACAGTCAATGGTTGTCATTGCCCCCCCCCCCCCCCACTCACACCAGTGTAGCTAACTGGGTTATCAGTGGCCGACCACTGTCCGTGGCGAGAGGCATGTAAAAGAACTATTGCTGACTTTCGTCAAGAGTACGCTGCATAGCCGTCAGCGTGTTTCTGCCCTGCGATGGCAAGGCGACCTGTCCAGATTATACTCTGCCAGAATCAGCTGAGATGAGCTCCAGCCTCCGCAAAAGCCTAATTAAGTGGTTCAGAAAATGAATGAACATTATATGACTCCTGCTCTGATGATTTGAAGGATAAGCTGACCAAATGCCAAATAATAAGTAATAAGTATTTAAACAAGTTAAAGAAATTCAGTGCTTGAGAAAAGAAATAAGTCTGCAGTGTCAGTATAATATTCTCCATGAAGGGAAAATAGCTTCATACTTTCCAAGTATTGTACTATATCATGTTAAAAACAAGCAAACATGCAAACAAAACGTTTGCATCCATACTGTCACACTTTTGGAAAAAAACAAAAACTACCAGACATACAATGGTGAGATTGCAATGTCAGACGATCGCATTCAGGTTCATGCTGCTCCTTTTTTGTTCAGAATCATATGTAACTGAGAAACAGCTTAGACCATGAAGACAAAGGGCCAGATGTTGTCCCGAGTCGCCTCATGAAATGGCCTTAACATAAGCAATTTCACTATTAAAGCCACACACATTATAACCCAGTGTATGCATTCCATACAAAATATTATATAAACCATGGGAAGGCTCTGTATTTTTATCCATTTGGGTGGGTTGGTAACCTGGAAGGTTCATACACAAAACATGGACTAGTTTACACAAAATAAGTAAATCAGTCATTTTAAATATATATACTGGACACACACACACACACACACACACACACACACATATATACATATATACACACACACATATATATATACATATATACACACACACATATATATATACATATATACACACACACATATATATATACATATATACACACACACACATATATATATACATATATACACACATACATATATATATACATATATACACACACACACACACATATATACACACACACTATACTACAGTGGCACCTCACCTTACGATAGTCCCAGCAAACGAAAAATCCAGGTTACGAAAAACTTGACTTGATTGACATCGCAAAGGAATATGGCCAAACCCATCTACCATCGGTACGATGTTGAAGCAGAAGGAGGTCTTAAAAGGTATGCTTTTATAATTTTTAAAGAGTTTAGGAGGTAGTATTGGGAGCCTTGGAACGAATCACACGTTTTAAATGTAAAATGCGGTTCAACTTACGAAAAATCCAGGTTAAGAAAAAGGCTCTGGAATGGATTAATTTCGTAAGGTGAGGTACTACTGTACTTACATACTATGAGCAAACATACACTTACATCAAGGAAAATCATATCCATATGCTTTGCATTTTATGTAATACTATATTTACAGAGTGTTGGATATATATTTGTAAACTGCACACAGTGGCAGACTGTCCAACAACAGTGTTACCGAGGCAACAGAGTTTAAATAAACACACAGTGTCCAACACCGAAGTGACTACATCTGCTGTTTGGATGAGAGCAAATGCTCAGGATTTTTATACTTCACTATTTGGGGCACTGAAAGCTACAACGAGACTACAACATTTAATCATTAATGCCAATTTGACCGAGAGAACCATTCCCTCTCTCTACCCATTTATTTGGATATCCAGCCGCCTACAAGTTTTCATACACGTGTCATGTCATGACATGAGACTGTTCCTTTTAGGGACAACATCCATCCATAATTTTAGGTTCTCTCGATTCCAGGTGGCATGCTAGTTACATGTTCACCTCATGACAAGGAGGTTGCTTGGACGTTTCTGTGTGTAGTTTGCATGTTCTCCTTGTTCTTACACTGATTTCCTCCTACAGTGCAAAGGCATACACATTAAGTTGACTAACGAGAAATTGCCCCCAGGTGGGGATGTGGTGTGACTGGTTGTGTACGAGTTGGCCCTGGGGTGGTCTGGAAAGCTGTTTGGGGTATACTCTGCCTTCACCTTCAGCTCTCTGCAACCCTAATAGGATTAAGCAGTTTTTGCAAATGATTGTGTGAGAGAGTCCCAGATCCTTAGCTCAAGCATATGTTTGTATGTACATCAGGTTAGTAGCTATTATTATTGGAAGGTCAAGTCTCCTTGCCAATGTCCAGAAGTACATTCAAACTGTCACCTTCAGCTAAAAATAAACTGGTTGTAAGGAACAACCCAGGAACTAAAAAGTAACATGCCTATTATTAACAGGAAGCTGCTGGAACCCGAGTGTCACTGTCTACAGTCAAGCAAGTGTTACACTGTCATGGACCAAGAGGCTGCAGTCAAAGCAGCTCTACTTCAAATTTGACATCATCAAATTCGGCCAGAATTTGCAGCAGACCACATGAATAAAGAAAAGTCCTTCTGGTGGAAGGTTTTAAGAGCAACGAAGAAACAGATTGAGTGGTTTAGCCACAATATCTATACATATGGTTTGTGCCATAAACATCAGGAAATTTACTAAAGCGGAAATACAGTGACAGAGGCGATTATTTCGGCACAAAATTAAAACAGAGTGCTCCATGGGAGAGACCTCCGATCTTGCAAGGAAGCAAGTTAATATTGAATGAGGACCTCTGATCTTTCAAACAGGTACTGTAATTCCGCTTTAAATACAACATCCCGTCCATTTAAACATTTAAATAGAATTGTTCCGTCAGCTGTTCCGTGTGTGTGTGTGTCTGATAGAGAGAGACAAGTGTGTGTGTGTGCGCGTGTGTGTGTGTTAATAAAAATGTTTAATAATGGTTTAATTAAAAAATATGTTAATAAATGGTTTAATATGTCAATAAAATGTTTAAATGGTTCAATAAATAATTTTCTTTTACTTTTAACACATATTTCATACAAAATTGGAGTACTTTTTCATTTTTAAAGGGTTTATGGGGTAGTCTTGGGAGCCTTGGAATGAATCAGGCGTTTACATGTAAAATGCGCCCCCTACTTACAAAACTTCCGCGTTACAAAAGAAGGCACTGGAACGGATTCATTTTGTAAGTCGGGGGCCGACTGTAGATATGTAGATATATATATATATATATATATATATATATATATATATATATATATATATATATATATATATATACATATATACACACACACACACACACATAATATATATATATATATATATATATATATATATATATATATATATATATATATATATGAGCCCCTCCACCAAAAGTAGGCTCTTAGGTCCAAAAATAAAAAATGAGATTTTTACACGGTCAGATAGAGGAGTCCAAAAGCTGCAAAATGCATCAAATAGTTTGTCAATACCTTGAAAACTGAGCGAGCGATGCCATTTCTTGTGTCAGCATTCAACTAAAAATTTCCAAAGACGTTTCCGAGAAAAATGAGCACAAAGATTGCACTTCTTCCAAGATCATTAGTCCTTAGCAACCAAACATTTTTAGGCACTTCAGCCATATAATCTTTTAGAAAACATGTTTAGGAAAAGTTTTATGAAGAGATGATAAGAGAAATCATTCTCATTTTAATCTGACAGGCCCTTTTTAAACCCATCAGTCAACGTGGTAAGCCCCAAAAATTAACAAAAAAACGACTTTTTCTTTTTCATTTCTGTTTATTCCAATAAGATCAGTATGTATCTTTTTGACCATTATACAAAGGTTCAAATGCCTTCAAATGATACTGATTGAAAAAAAAAACACTGTCAGGGTCAAACAATCACACTGAAATTAAAAAAACTATATATAAGAAAACCATATAACAAAACTCTCTGATCTCTTTATACAAGTAAGTTTCATCAACTCTGCTCTCAGCATTATCATCTTCATCTAAATCCTGCTCAGCAGATAAGATCACATCTTCTTCACAAACACCAGTCATCACACTTTTATTAACAGATGCCTCTTCTTCATCAACATCAAAATCAAAATCTTCATCAACACAGCTGGCATAGTCATCGTCAGTTTGTTTATATGTAAAAGGTATTATACGGATTATAGTGTGTCTTGTCCCGAACTCAGTGAATAATTGCAAAGAAAACCGGTAAGTTTGCTACTGTTTTTATCTAGTTTTATGAGGGTACGTGCCAGAAAAAAGGGAAATAAAAGACATTTTTAGTGAGTTTTAGCTGATTTCACTTGAGCAAGTGATAGATGAATACTTGTTTTAATGATTTATGCAAAAATCCGAATTTCGATAAAAAAATTACCATTTTTACTTTTCAAAAGTAGTCCATGCGACAAGCGCCTACATTCGGTGGAGCGCCTCACATATGTGCAGATAGAAGCAGTTAAGTACAGATAAGGGCAGTGTTATGGGTGGGAATAAATTAGCATTAATTTACATAAAAGCAATACACAGATGTTCTATGTGTATGTGTGTGTGTGTGTGTGTGTGTGTGTGTGTGTGTGTGTGTGTGTGTGTGTGTGCATATACAGGTATACCTCGACTTAAGTCGTTTCAAGTCAAGTCGTTCTCAATTACATGTCGGTTTTCAAAAAATATATGAAAACAAAAAATAAAGTTTATATCATTATAATCATATATTATAAGCCCGCGGCCCCGCATACTTGAGGATTTTGCTCTCATAGACTATTTTAAAAAAAAAAACACGCCATGCCCCCAACGTGACTATAAATAGTATTATTTGTCTATAAAATTGTTATTAATACACCTCTGCATAACATTGTATCTTTATGAACATTAAAAATAAAAAAGTATTGAATAATAAAAAAAACCCACTTAATTCTAGTACACTATTGCGAAAAAGCATGTTCCCCAGGGTCATACGTGCTTCCTCTGGCATCACATCATGCCCGCCAAGGGGGTTGCGCCCCACTATTTGAGAAGAACTAAATTAGCAGCAGCCCCGGCAAATTATACATGTGCATCATCACGGGATTACTGGCATACGATTCAAGTTCAATCAATAGCTGAGAGCTTTTGTTTCTTCCTACTGCTGATTGGTTGCAGATGATATGTACACCTCTTTTTTTTCCCTCCTTCGCGCACGTTATCAATGTGTTTGCTTGAATTGTGAATTAAATTTTTTAGTGTGGTTTTAATTATTATTTAAGCCCTATGATGCCAATCAAACGCCCTGCATCTTCTCTAGCTTCTGGCAAGGAGCCCGAGCGCTTTATTTATTCATAAATATTATCACCGTACAAAATTAAAAAGTTTTTACTTAATCATTACTACATTTTATTAAATTATTACTGTATTAATGAGCAAAAGTGTCTATAGAATGTGTTTAAGAGGCATATGTAATATCATACATAGGGTTTTAAAACCGCATCAATAATTCGCGGATATGCGGGATTGGCAAGTAGGGGAGAAACGTGATACCCATGAATAATGGTGGCTTTCTGTGTATACACACACACACACACACACACACACACACACACACACACACACACACACACACATACATCTGCACTGTACATTCGACGTGATAATCGCCCAGGGGGGCTTATTAAAATGTTACCAGCAGAGTGGAACGGTAAGTGCTTATTACCATCGAGGTGGAAACCATGAATAATAACAGAACAATAAGAGTTTTACTGGTATTTGTGTTATACATTTTGTGTTATCAACCAAATTACTTACATGAAAGCTGAAAATAAACAGAAAACAGCATAAATAAATAAATTAAAAAAAAACCCTTACTTTTCTCCCCGGTCTTCTTCTTTTCCTTTTGGCTGTTCCTTGAAACATTTTCCCGGAAATTAAAAAAAAAATTGTGCCAATCAACACAAATGACAACTTTAGCACATGCCACATTAAACCAATCAACATGAACAGAAACAAAAGCACATGTCCAGGAAAGTCCTTAAATTTATGAAGTTGGTGAGCAGGAGAATCGGTTGAAAAATACTCGTCATCACTTTCTGATTGTTCCATATCTGGCTCTTCGCTCCATTCATTCAGAGCATCCCATAGTTTTGCTGTAGCGGTTTCTAATGGTTCATCGGTTGTTGGACATTTACCAAGAGAAAACAGCTAAATATTTTCCTGTATTTTTAAAGCACAGCAGAACAATCAAATGTGTTGTTACTGATGAGCATACATTCCCCAGTGTCAGGGAGTCTTGAAATACCGTCTAAACTCACTTTTACAGGCAGTGAACGCCTCATTTTAAGGTTACAGAGACTGATCAAATAAAATTGCGAAGTTTGATCTACGATTTTGCTCCTAGTACACATTGGCAGTTATTAGACGTAAGATAAAAAAACACTGGGAGTGGTTGAAGGCGCTTATTGGAGCAGGGCGCTTATGATGTCGAATGCAATATATACATTATATATATATATATATGGATATGTGTATATATATATATATATATATATATATATATATATATATATATATATATACACATGTTGTTGTAAATGCATAATTTTCCAAGGCTGATTTGTAAGAATCTTGGTCAATTATTAAAAAAAAAGATCCATACCACAGTTACGTTCCAAACTCGAACCTCACCTGGAGATATTTCAGTAATAAAGACTTTGACACGTTTTACTGTGCAATATTTTACGCTTGTTACTGTTCAAACTCAGTCAAAATTGGTGACTGTTGGTGAAATGCAACCTTGAAGACATTCGCTGATTTTCAAAAGGTTTTAATTCAGTTGATCACAGGGTGATGAGAATAAGAAGTTATTATGTGCCCTGAAATACAGAGCCAAAAAAGCTGAGAAAACTCAAGACATTGGAAGGGAATCCAGATCTGACACAAAAAATGTTTTTCTCCGAGTTAATAGGAAAGGGGCAAAAGAACAACTGATGCTCTTACTTGAATAACTGAGCCCTGACAACTCCAGTCCCCTACAGGCACTTGGCAGAATGCTCAAATTTAATTTGGGCCTTCACTGGGCTCGCAACTAATCAGTCTGTCTACTGTTTACCCACTGCCTCACACATCCTTTGGTACATAGATACACAATTGAACAGAGTGAGAAGAGAAAAAGAGAAGGATGGGGAGACCGAAAGAAGAAAGAGAGATCAGTAATGGAAGAGAGGATATGAATTTACTGGAAATACAAGTTTGTGTTCATCATACCAATAAATCAGTAAAGTGAAAAATAGAGGTTAAAAAAGCAGAATAAAAAGGAGGAATGGCAGTAGATAAAAGTTATAAGATTCAATAAACTGAAAATTCCTTATTAAAAACTCAGCAGAAACACTGCAAGCAATGCAGTAGGAACAGTGTTTACAGTCAAATATGTACACAAATACACCCAGGGTCTTCCCACTTTCTCTCTCTCTCTCTCTCTCTCACTCACACACACACACACACACACACACACACACACACACACACACACACACACACACACACACACACACAGCTGTGTCAGAAAAGGATCCACCAGCCCAACAATGTACTGTGTGTAATGAGTGTTTTCCATGAGCAACAAACTTGCTTTGGTCAGTTGCTGTAAGCCTACAAACTTCACTTACCTGGTTAATGTAATTGGAAAAAACAGGCTACTAAATATGTGTAATATTACACATAGCCAACATAGATTTTGTATGGGTGTGAATGAGACCAGAACAAGACCATTGTGTGCCTTTGCTTTGTGGACACTCGGACAGAAATAAACAACGCATGACACTGAACTTGCATCATACTGTTGCTTACTTCCTCTCTATTTCTCTCTCTCTCTCTCACACGCATTACACACACACACATGTACACGCACGCGGTCACACACACACACACACACACACACACACACACACACACACACACACACACACACACGTCCCCACAACACTGATTTCATGTGCACTGGGAGAGGATTAATGCTCAGGGATATGGGAGTTATATACAGAAAGGATGAGGGCACTAAAGGCCTACAGAAGCTCATCTAGAGCAGGAAGACTCAGAGTTATGGCCCGCCCTCCCTCCTGCCATTTTTCACCCCTCAATTTCTGTGATGGAGGGCCAGAGAGAACAGAATTGAGACGTGTAGCTGCATCTATCTTCTGCTTCTGCTGCCCAAAGACAGTCCCTCATGGCTAGTTTATACAATTTATGGGGTGCCTTGCAAAAAAAAAAAAAAAAAAAAAAAAAAAAAAAAGGAAGGATGAATAAGAAAGAACTCAGGGTGGTGGTGGTTGTGGTGGTGGTGGGGGTGTCAGGAACTCAGTCAGAGAAGTGTAATGATTGAAAATGTAAAACACCAAAAAATAATTAGCAAAAGGAATATGCGTAATATCCACTTAGTATTGGAGATATAAAACAAGACTTATAGAATGAAAGGTTAAAAAAAGCATTTTGAGGCATTTGGCTTTTTCCCTTTCTCAGGGGTCGCCACAGCGAATGATTCGCAAGTTTGATTTGGCAGAGGTTTTTACGTCGGATGCCCTTCCTGACACAACCCTTTAGCAAGGGACAGAAACACGCTGACGACTTTGCAGCTCCACTGTACGAAAGTCAGCAACGATGCTTTTACACGAACCACCATAGACAGTGAGAAACATGTCCGGCCTTTGATAACCCAGTTAGCTACCCGGGGGGGGGGGGGGGGGGGGGGGTGGACGACCACCAGTGAGAACCTTGTGGAGAGTGGGACTCGAACCCCCAACCTTAAGATCAGCGATCCAGCCTCCTATACCACTCTTACACCACTGCCCCCTCCACACCAATATGCAGATGTTCCGAAACCGTTGGCCACAAGAGGCCCAACCCTGTAACTATTATCTGTGGGTTTTTTTTTTATCCATTTCAAATATGTTCTAGAAGACGAACTACATATTTTCAGCTTTCAACAGTTACTATACTAAACCCACACAGTGGAAATATACCGTATATCAAAAGACTGAATGTTGAATACTTTAAGAGGAAAAACAGAACGGAAGGAAATGCAACATTACTTTGCAATTTATTTTAGAAGCAATCAGAGACAAATATGGAAGTGATGTCACCACTGCAGTACAGATCTGTAAATAAAATGTGTTTGCAGGAAAGCGTTGAAGCAGCAGAGACTGACACAACTTTAAATGGAGCATGCTGCTGACTCCATTGTATGATCACACACAGCAAAAATCTTCACCAAAACCACAATAACCACTTCTTTTGCAGGAATGTTATCCTACTGTATTCGACAAATATGAATTGAAAAGCAAATATAAGAATAAACTTACTTCACAAATTGGCTGAGTGACACCATGCTGATGACCTCAAGCTCCATTGATCATTATTTAATACAAAATCATGGGGCAGTGCTGGCTCAGTGGATGAGGCAATGGGTTTCTAATCCGAAGGCCAGCGGTTCAATCCCCACTATCACCATTGTTGGGCCCTTGAGCAAGGCCCTTAACCCTGAATTGCTCAGTTGAATAAACAAAAAGATAATTGTAAGTCACCCTGGATAAGAGTGTTTGCCAAACGATGTAAATGTAAATATAAACTGTACCAATAAAAATCCAATCTTCAGAACCGCTTCATCCTAATTAGGGTTGCGGCGAGGCTGGTGCCCATTTTAGTCGACTCCAGGCGAGGGTACAGTACACCCTCGACAGCTCGCCAGGCTATCACAGGGTAGAGACAAGCTAGCAGTTATGTAGCCTATTCTTGGCAAAAGTCAGCAATGGTTCTTTCACGTGCTTCTCACCATAGACAATGAGAGACATGGCCGGCCTTTGATAACCCAGTTAGCTGCACTGTGGGGACAGAAGTCCCAACCCATTAATTATGGGGCTTAAACACTAGACCTTGGGGTCAGTGATCCAGTACTTCACCTCCCATCCACCACTGCCCCTAACCTCCAACCTTTTGAAGGTAAATTAAAAAAAAAAAAAAAAAAAAAAGTTAAAAATGACCAAATTAATATTTGCACACATGAAAGACCGATCAATAGTTTTTAGGCATCATGCTTTAAAGATGATGTCCTCTAAATAATTTCAATTGTTGGTTACACAGACTTGGAGGCTATTTTTGAAGGTTGCCATGGCTGGACGGGTTATATTGGGTGGAACAGCAGCTCTCTTGCTAAATAGCAACCTCAAGGGCTTCAAGAGTTTGGGTTGAACGAGGACACACTCAGGGTTTAAGGTAGCCCCACACAAAAATTCACAAGGGGTGAGGTCAGGAGAACGGGCCGACCACCCAAACATGACCATGTATCATCATCATCATCACCAGAAACATGTCCCACAGCACTTCCAATGATCTTCAAGCTGTGTGTGTGTCATAGCTCCACCTTGTTCAAACCACAAATTGAGTTCTTCAAGCTCAAGGTGTTCAAATGTGGACGGGCTACCAACAGACCTTAGCACTGCCTCTTCTGCTTCACAAAGTTTCATGGGGGTAAATAATGATGAATAAAATCTATATCGAATGAAAAGTCACGTATGCAAATAAAAATGTGATTATCTTTAATTATTTATTTTAAATTTGCCATTGAAATGTGGAGGGTTTGGGGTTACCCTGCATTAGCACATGTATTATTATGATGTAGTGCTTTTGCTCTTTTGATAATATTTCTACCTGCGTGCGTGTGCTCGCTCGTATGCTCTCAGGCTACTTTTGCGGATTGTCCCATCAAGTCCCAAGATGGAGCATGTACTGGGGGGGATGAAGAGCTGTGCACGTGACCATATTTTACCCATGAAACTTAATTACATCTGTCATTTTGATAAAGCACAGCCTTCAAATTTTAAATGAAGTCTACATCAGTTACGTCTCAGTTACACACATACAGAACTAGAGAGAGAGAGACAGAGAGATAGAAGAGAAAGTTCGTGAAATAGCCTGCATTTCCACCAGATCTGTGCAGATACCTTGAAATTCAGAATGTATCATCAACCGAGAGCCTTTCACTCTACGCACAAGAGAAAAACAGTGAATTAAAACTGATTACCAAGATTTTTTAGTATTTTTTTTTTCCATGAAGCGGTATCCGAGTCCACTGCATTCCCGACTGTAGCTCTGACTGCTATTTCTATTGTTGGTTCCACAACTTTCAAATAGCATCAGGTGCATTAAGCACCATTTTGGTGGAGCGCTATCTTACGTTTTTATAGAGAAGCAGCAGCTTTTTATTGTTTTTTTTAATCAAACCTAAGGAAGTAGTGCTTTATAACAAGAGTCTCTTAAGTTTGTGTTAAAAAAAAAACCCTTTTCAAGATGAAAAACGAATGGTGTTGTTTGAGGTTGGTTAATACTATTTATCTATAAAATTCATTCATTCATTCATTCATTTTCTGTAACCGCTTAATCCTAATCAGGGTCATGGGGGGCTGGTGCCCTACCCAGCCGACTCCGGGCGAGGGCAGAGTACACCCTGGACAGCTGGCCAGGGCATAGCAGGGAAGAACCACACTGACTGCTATGCAGCGACTCTTGTCGAAGGTCAGCAATGGTTCTTTTACATGAACCTCACTCCATAGACAGTGCGAGACAGCCTTTGATAGCCCAGTTAGCTGCACTGGGGGTATCTATAAACAGTGATACTAAAAAAACAACATGGTCGCCACTCAGGGGAAACACAAAGTGACAGATGAACCCACTGGGATAGGCAAGGGAGTTAAGGAAAGCGTTGGAAATGGCCGAATGAGTCCTATATTTCTCTTGCCCCCGATATAAAAGTACTACTGGCACAAACTACCACTACAGGAGGCCTATCTCAACACAAATCAGAATTTTTTGACACGCTAATATCACTTACAAAAATGTTTGGTACACCAACCAGAACGGAGCCCAATCCCTGTCTGTGGAAACAGGGTAAGAGACAAAGTTTACAAATCAGAACAGAGAAGAAGGGCATGTTACCCCATCTTTCAAGCTGGCAGAGGTAAGCCGAGCTCCAGTACCTGATGTCTTTATCTGCTCTCCGCCGCTTCCTCTCTTCTACAATGACACTTTACAAAACAGAAAGCAGGAAAATTTAAGGGCTACAGATATCCGTTCTCTCCCTCTCACAGCAGCAAGAGAGACAGACATTAACTACAGCCTATGCTATCGATTCCCTCGGGCAGCAGTGATGGCTCTGTGATTGCAGCAAGAGAGAATTAGTGCTTGGCCAGAAAGATAAATAAATAAATAAATAAAAGAGACAATTTTTTTATTCTATTCATTTCATGCGCAAGTGATTGGGTACTTGGCTGGAGTCCAAGGAGGCTAAAAGATGAGAGATACTACAAATGAATAGAGTCATTAATAAGGCATGCGGTAACCTGGTCTCTTTCTCTCACTCACTCACACACACACATACACACACACACACACACACACACACGCACGCATACACGCACGCACACACGCACGCACGCACACACGCACACACTCTCTCTGTCTCTCTGTCTCTCTCTGTCTCTCTCTCTCTAAATGAACTTGCCAAGATTTTGTAATTATTCTTAGATTTATTTTAATTAATAAATACTTAAATCAGTGGGAAAAGTCTTTTTACTGGTCATATAAAAAAGTATTTTTCATTCCATACACCACAGACTCATCCTGCCCCAGATGCATCACTAATACTTTTTATTTATGTGGCCCTATGAAAAGATTAAATCTCTATCTCATATTCAAAAGTATAGCTTTAGGCACCAAAACTGCCATCAGTGGCACCGTCATCAGCAGCCACTGACCCCAAAACGTCTTGTGATGATTAGCTATTCAGGCATGCTTACTGACAGTCGGCAATGAACCCTGTAATAGGAGTGTGATATCGTTAAATATAGATCACCAACATCCGGGAATGCTGAAGGCCTCAGAAATGTGTCCTAAATCTTTGCTTTTCCAGTGCGGTGCTCACAATATGGCTCATGCTTCAGCCCTACCTCTCCATAAACATGCAGGACAACAGCAAGACTTTCAGTTTCAGTGCTTTCTTACCTGTATAGACCCCTTCGAACCCCCCACCCCCCCACCCCAGCAACATCTATTATACACAGCATGTCTATACAATAATTTTTTTAACATAATCATTTATTGTTTGTAAGCCTGGTTGGTTCCCGCCCCTCCGTTAGCTGATTTACGACGGAGCGAGTTGAGGCGTGGAGGTGAACAGATCTTAAGTGCAGAGTAAATAATGGTTTTCAGTTAGAACCCGCATAAATCCAGCAGACAGGCTGCAAAACCCAAAAGCGCAGTCCAGTGCTCAGCTAATTATGTCATCTCGAAAATAGACTACAGACCCTGTGAGGAAGACCAACAGAGAGACAGTGGGTATGATATAGAGGAAAAGAAAGAGAGACTACTGACAAGAAACAGACTTCAAAAGAGTGGCATCATTATCCGTTCGACAAAAAGCAAAGCGTGTATACACTCTGCTCGATCTGCAGCCTAATCGGGCAACATGAAAAACAGCACATTTTACTTTCTCTTTCCTTCGGTGTTAATCTGTTTCTCTGCTCAGTTTCATTCTTTCTTCTCCCTTTCAAGCCTCCTCTCTCTATTTTGCAGAGTTGCTGTGGCAGAATCGTGAGTCTTCTACAGTTCTTTCAGAACTAATCACATGTTAGAAGTGTTAAATATATTTATTAGTATCTCATACTACAGCACTCTAGTGTTTCTGAAACACACTGTTCAAGGTGTTGGTTCATATTTTATAGCAACAGTTCTGACACTGGTCTGGCTATAATTTTCAAATCTTCAATTTATCATAAAACGTATTGAGTATGAAATGGGGGGGGGGGGGCAGTGGTGGTCTAGTGGTATAGGGTGCTGGATCGCTGATCCAAAGGTTGGGGGTTCGAGTCCCACTCTGCACAAGGTTGTCACTGTCCCCCCCCAGTGGAGCTAACTGGGTTATCAAAGGCGGGCCATGTCTCTCACTGTCTATGGTGTGAGGCATGTAAAAAAAAAACATTGCTGACTTTCGACAAGAGTAGGCTGCAAAGCCGTCAGCGTGTTTCTGCCCTGCGATGGCCTGGCGAGCTGTCCAGGGTGTACTCTGCCCTCGCCTGAAGTTGGCTGGGATGGGCACCAGCCTCCCCGCGACCCAAGTTAGGATTAAGCGGGTACAGAAAATGAACTGAACTGATGAACTGAGTATGAAATGGTATTGTTTCTACAGTAACACATTTCACAAGGAGCAGGTTTAAAAATAACACCACCATAAATTCTCACAATGCATGACTTTGTATGGTCTCAGTGACAGGACAAGCTGCATTTTATCTTAGAAATTTTAAAAGAGAGAAAACAAACAAGGCCGGTGAGAGTGCGATTGTTTATAGCTGTTAAAATATTAAATTCATAATTTAAATATAAGCACTGACTAGGGGATAGCTCATACATTTCTTTTACATGCCTCGCATCATACACTGTGAGAGACATGGCCAGCCTTTGATAACCCAGTTAGCTGCACTGGGAGGACAATGGCAACCTTGTGGAGAGTGGGACTCGAACCCCCAACCTTAGGATCAGTGATCCAGTGCCCTTTACCACCAGACGACCACTGTCCCCCCAAAATAAAACCAACCAACCAAAAAAAAACCCCATAATAATAATAATAATAATAATAATAATAATAATAATAATAATAAAGTGGATAGGGCGCAGTATTGCTGATCCTAAGGTTGGAGGTTCAAATCCCCACAAGGTTGACACTGTCCCCCCAGTGCGGCTAACTGGGTTATCAAAGGCGGGCCATGTCTGTCACTGTCTATGGTGAGAGGCATGTAAAAGAACCATTGCTGACTTTCGTAAAGAGTAGCTGCAAAGCTGTCAGTGTGCTTCTGTCCCTTGCTAAAAGGGTTGTGACAGGAAAGGCATCCGACGTAAAAACCTCTGCCAAATCAAACGTGCGAATCAGATAATTCGCTGTGGCGACTCCTGAGAAAGGGAAAAAGCCGGAAGAAAGAAAAAAAAAAATCAGTATCAATGAAATGGTTAAAACTCAATCAAGTGTAATTAACCATCCTATCCATTGAACACTGTGGGGCCGGTGGTATAGTGGTTAGGGTGCTGGGCTCATGATTGGGAGGTTGAGTGTTCAAATCCCAGTTAGACCCCACTGTGCTAAGACCCCTGGGCAAGGTCTTAACCACAAGTGTGCCTCTGTTCACCCAGCAGTATAAATGGGTACCAGTAAAAATATACTGGGACGGTAACCTGCGATGGACTAGCGTCCCATCCAGGAGGAGTTGTACTCCTAGTAGTCGCTTCACGCTACGGAAACCAGGGATAAGTACCGGCCTGATGAGCCACCAGGCTCAGGTGTAAAAAGCCCAAAGGACTTACCTTACCTTCCATTGTACACTATGATAATTTGCTTACACCTATGATCAGTTGTAATCATTATGATTATTTTAGCAAGCAATCAACTAAGGGTGGCAAGGCACTGCAAGATCTCAAAAGATAAAGTTGTGGACAGGCATATGATGGGAAATATACACAAGAAAATTTCAAAGGCATAAGACGCGATCCTTCAAGGCAGAGTAAAGTCCATATTTGAGAAATGGAAAGTGTTTGGTACTACAAAGACCCTAACTGGATCAGGCAGTCCCCTCCATATCGAATAAGGACCTTGAGAAAAATTGAGAAGGCCCATGGTCACTCTGAAGCAGTTACAAGATTTTGTCGCAAAGAATGGTCACATCACAAAGGAGTCTGGTACAGGACACTTCGACGTTTATGTGATTACACTAAGTACAACAGACAATGCAGCTTTTCTTGCATGAACCTCACCATTTAGACACCAAGCAATTACATGTCCATGGTATGTTCATAAACAGCCACAAGCAAGTACAGCGAAGTCTTTATTTAGCACATAAGAAATGCTTCTTGCTTTTAAAAGCTTGCCATTTCTTCAGGCTGCAAGATCCCAAATGTGCACCGTTCTTTCACATCAACTAAACATACACATCTCATCTTATTCCTCGTGTTTCTTTGCTTGACCCTATACCACAAATCGCCAAAAAAAAAAAAAAGAGAGAGAAAATTCCCTGGCTTCAGAACCAAGTTTTTCAAGCTACGACAAGGCAAGACATGAGGAGGTGCTTGCGAGTATGTGAATGCTCTAACAGGCAGAACCGAGGGAGCACGGAGCAGAACACTGTGGATCTCTCAATTTTCCCCACTGCTCCCCTGCTCACTAATAGCACCAGGCCTCTGCGCTCTAATTGGTAGACATTTCTAGAAATGAAATCTGACAACAGAAGATAGCCCTCAATGACAGCTTGGCTGTACGGCATCCTAACAAGAAGTGACAGCACTTTTTACATGTCATTTGCAATTGAAGAAATAATTAGAAATATTTTGGCTAGCATAACATTATTTGGACAGGCAATCAATTTTTTTTCTCTTTCTTTCTTTCGTTCTTTCTTTCATCTCTCTGTGACTTTTCCACTCTTGTTCTCTCTACCTATTCTAATTTGCTGCTATGCAGGTGATGGCCAATTGAAACCAAGGCTGTTTTATTAAAGCAACTCTGATAACCCAAACACTGCTGCAGCACAACAGCACATCAGCCGGGCTCGGCTAGTCAATCACATTTTTGACAAACAACATGAAGTAGCAACCCTTCTTTGGTCAATCTGGATCAGAATTATTTGCTATACCAAAAAGATTAAAAAAAAAAAAAAAAAAAAAAAAAGCTTAACATTCAACTGAATTATAGAGCATTGAGATGCAATCGATTCAAAATCCCACAAAATAGTCAAACCTTAAATCCTGCTGTTGCTAAAAACAGAACACGAGACATCTTAGGAAAGACTTGTTGCTAAGCTACAAGATGCATCTGTAAGAAGAAGAAAAAATTGTCAAAATCTGTGTTTATTTGCTCTTCCTCTTCTTCTGTATGCACCTATTCCATTGTGAGAGAGATGTGGAATTACTTTCATTCAGTAAGTGGTGGCTTGGAAGTTACTGAACAAATATGAGGAGCTTTCCTCTTTCATTTTTAACATCACCGCTCTCGTTTTTTGGTCCAAGTATGAACACACATGCACATAAGGTCCCACATCAATTACCTGTAGCAGGGACATGGGACACATGGAGAGAGAGAGAGAGAGAGAGAGAGAGCGAGAGAGAGCGAGAGAGAGAAGGTTTTTGGGAAGAGGGAGGGCAACTGGATTCAGGGAGACACTCAAGAGCCCATCTTGGCAGTGTGTAAAAACAGCAGTGGAGTGTACATCTGGAGCACCCATTCAGCTCAACAGAATGGCTGATTAATTAACAGGGAGAGACGCTCTCGAGCACTCACCCAACCTGCACTAAAAGCTTTTTTTCCTCCATCTATTGATTTATATAATTACTTTGACAGCAGTGCAGCACTAGCGCTGGATGCAGAGCAGGAGGGAATTGGGTGGTGGGAGATGGGAGGGGATGAGAAAAATCCCTGGCTGTGGCCCACTCCTTCCAGCACGGCACAGCACAATGTAAGCTGAGAGGGTGCTTGAGCAAACATAGTTGACCTGCCGAGTTTTTATCGATAGATACGTGCAACGTTCAGTCCTGTCCGTGCTGGATGGCTGATGGGGAGCAGTGAGCTGTTTGTTTGGGGCAGCGTGGCGGTTATTGTGCACGGTATATCCTGAACACTCCGTGCACTACACAGCAACAGCGTGAGGCTGATGATTCTTTTTCTTCCATTCCACCTGCCAGGTCTATTACATTTATTTCTTAGGAAGGTCTGTAGAGATGGGACCCCACAATGCCCATCTCTGTTTCCGTCTCACCTTCCGAGTCGCTGTTCACAAAAACGACCCCCCTCCCCCATCCTTCCCCCTAGTCCCTCTCTCCAGAGAGAGAATGATTAGTTTTTAATTGGAAAGGAGCAGAGCTCTGGAAGGCTGGGATTCTTACATCAGGAATGTTTTTGTTCCAGGAACACTTTAGGTTTGGAGATGCAGCCTTCACCCCCCTCCTCCAAACTCCTGCTCTTTTCCCACACAAGAAGCACCTCAAGAGCTTCACTGCTTTCAATCCACACAGCCTCCAGCCCGCCTGCTCTCCAGCCCTGGCTCTCAGATGAAAGGGAAAATGGAGAGGTGGAAAACAAGGGCAGTGAGGTAGAGTGCCTGCATGCTAAGAGCAAAGAGTGAAAAGGAAAGGTTTTTTTTTTTTTTTTTTTAGGTGAGGGCTAGGCTTGAAGGAATAAGAGTGAAGTGCCTGCTCTCACCGAACATAGTCCTGGGCTCATACATGAGGGGACGAGAGAGCAAGCTGAGCTCACATACTGGTGCTTCAGGGCAGGTATCTGGTGTTCCTGCAGTCTGAAAATTTGGCCTTCAACAGGCATAGGCTTTGGGAGAAAGCATTAGATCATGAACCCTTGCTTAAGAGGTTACACCATCAGAACTCCGCAAAACAAGAGAGAATGGGATAGTTTGATTCCCACGTGGCCAATTATTAAAGAAGACCCAGTATCAAAAAAGGTTAAAAGACATTTTGAAAGTATATTTTACATGGCATGGTAGGGTAGTGCTGAGGACACCTGCCTCATAACAAGAAGGTCCTGGGTTCAAGTGGGCTCCGGAGTTTGTGGAGTTTGCATGTCCTCCAATGCTTGCATGGGTTTTCTCCAGTTACTCTGGTTTCCTCACACAGCCCCAAGACATGCATATTAGAATAAATGCTTATTTCAAGTTGCCTCTAGGTATGGAAGTGAATGTTGTGTGTGTGTGTGTGTGTGTGTGTGTGTGTGTGTGTGTGTGTGTGTGTGTTGGCTTTGCAATGGTCTAGTGAACTGTCCAGGGTGTAGCCTGACTTTGCCAAGTGTTGTCTGGAATAGGTATCAGCCTCCCTCCGACCGGAGTAGGATTAAGTGGTTCAGCAAGAGAGTGAGTGAGTGAGTGAGTGAGTGAGTGGGTGATAATCTTAAATCTGCACATGTACATTTTGCTTGAAAGGAAAAATCTTTCTAAAATGATGCTTGTCTGTAATGTCATTTACAAGCAACATCCACATCACTGCAGATCTCAAATATCCCATCAGCTTCAGTCTATGTAGCGCAACAAACAAAAATAGTTTAATTGATTAGATTCAATATTGCAAAAAAAAAAAAAAAAAAAAAAAAAGAAAAAAGAAAAAAGAAAAAAACCTCATTCAATTTTCTTGTTTTAATTAAAAGGATAAAATTTCTGCTGCAAAGAAAATCTCTGTGGCCGCACCATGACATTAACATTTGCGAAATAATAAAAATAAAATACAAAAAGCGATCTGGACATTCAACCATATTAATATTCAACCATTCAGGACATATACAGGCATCTCTACTTTCCTGGGATTTTGTTGGGTGTCTATTCAGAACCTTCGCCCTGTTGCATTAAACTCTTAGTGAAATGGAAATGGAGTGTAGAACCATTATAGGCTACTGAGCTTGACCTTCTGGGGAAACTATAAATAATTTTCTATAGAACCCTACAACAAAGTAAGTCTGCATCATAAATAAAACTAAGAACAAACTAAACAACCCTTAACTATAAAACACAATAAGAAAAAAAAAAAAGTGTCCTCCAGGGGTTCAAGCTGAGCCTGGATATTGTTCTTGGGAAGTAGCCCAGAAGTGGAAACTTGTACTTGCAGAAGAACTAGCATAACCCCTGCGACTACCGCTGCTAGCAGGCTATTAGCATAATAGCTACCATGGACTCCAAATTTCGCCGCGTGTTAAGTGCGTCGTCCATATGGGTCGGGCTAGCACGGTCAGGTTTTTTGCAATATTGGATTAAAACCAGAAGAAATTTTTGATCTGTTGTATTAGATCAGTACAACAAAAAACTTTGATGAACATTCATAACCAAAATGGTTCTTTATTTAAGTATTTTTATTTGGATTGGTAAACGTTTATAGCTTATCGGAGGGGTTATATTTACCATCTTTTGAGGAAAGGAACTGTTCTTGAAGGGTTTCCCCAAAGAGCCAAATCTAGAAGCATGCTGAACTAAACACTGAGCTCTACAATGGTAGAGTCGCTCTTAAGGTGGGAGAGAGATGGGTGGGGCGGCTAAAAAATAAAACAAACTTTCCGATGCCCATCATTCCAATACTAATCCAAGTAAAGCTAGTTTCCTCCAGAAGTTCAAAGTGGAAAAAAAAAAAATAAACAAAATGACAGACTGAGCATGGAGTGGAGAATGTTATAACGATTAATGACTTGCTACACTCCCTGGTCTGTGTGATAGCAGGGGTGGTTGAGCGGACTTTTTTTTTTTTCTTTTACGACCGTTGCGAGCAGCAGACTGTTCTAAATTGCTGGCCTTTCTAAATAACTCGCTTTCTTTAATGGCTCTCTGTGGCTGGTATTAAATCATACAGCCTCTTTACGGCACAGCGACTCTCACACTTAGCAGACTCTCTGATCGCAGGCGCCACTGATGTATAACTAATTCATCACGCTATGTCAACATGCCTGCAAGTATCACATCAGCACACTTTCAGAAATCCAAAGTGAGGACTTCACGGAGAGACAGGTGGGGGAATTAATATGCAGTTGAATAATACGGCACACCTGGGCAGCAGGTGAGCGAATTAGGAACGCTTTATTCATCAGAGGTGGCAAATCATTTGTCATGGGCCCTAAATTAATTTCAGCGCTCATTGCTGGGTAGAGTGACCCATCCCCCTCCACACACACACACACACACACACACACACACACACACACACACACACACACACACACACACCCTGCCTCCACTACTCAAGGTGGTCATAAAAGGAGTGGTAGACCAGGAGGTCAAGAGCAGCCCATCACTCACTCGTGGGGCTCACAGGCCATTTTGTGATGGATGATGGAAAAGACACGAGGTCAATAATATGAGCATGGGTCTATAGTAAAGAGCAAGAGCAATGATAGTGTGTAAGTGCGTGTATATGAGGATATATTAGTGAAAGATGAGACCATGCAAAGCAGACCTGATTTAGTCTTAGACACCAACACTCGAGTGTACATGATATCACTTACACTGCTGTCCAAGGTTCTGGCAGTCATTAGGATAAAACCCACAAACAGTATGCACATAAACATAATCACACGATTAGCACTGGAGCTCATTCTCCCTCGTGCAGCCTGCACTGAAGATAATTTACATCTGACACACATAATCTCCTACACAAAGACATGCCACATCAGCATTTTAGTTTGCTGATTATTTTCAACACTCAGAGGAAATCTAAATGCACATTCCTTACCACAGCTCTCAACTTTTTTTTTTTTTTTATTGACACAGAAACAAGTTTTTTGGAAATGCATTTTTTAATTTCTTGAACCATTTTTTCCCGTTTATCAAGAGTCAGGATTTTTAATAGCCAGTTGTGTTTTTTACACAGATAGGAATTCTTGTGCGGTTTATTAGAGTCACAATGAAGCTGAAGCCCACCCCAGCCGACTCTAAGTGAAGGTGGGGTGCATCCTAGACACCAACTCATTGCAGGCTGAACACACACACACACACACACACACACACACACACACACACACACACACACACACACACACAACTCACAATCATATTCACATGGAGGGGCAATCTAGACTATCCAATTAGCTTAATGTGCATGTCTCTGGACTGTGGGAAGAAAGCAGAACACCTGGAGGAAACTCATGCAAACACAGACAGAACATGCAAAAACACACAGAAATGCCCTTGACTTGAACTCAGGGCCATCTTGGTGTTAAGCAGAAGTACCACTCCGTCACCACGGCGCCCTGTAGAGATTATTATACTGTACGTGATAATTCGCATAAACGCCACATTGTCATTTGTGCTTCAAACTTGAACACCATTCCGTAAGCAAAAGGTTTACTTAAGGATATGAAGGAGAAATGACTGAGTAATTTATTACAGTTTACCACATTAACCATCCTTATCAAATAATTATGTTTATGGAAAAGACAGATATGAAAATACATGATATGTAGAATACCTGACTTTATTATATCTGTCACCGTGGGCTATCATTGGGGACATGTGGGATTTATAGAGAAATGTTTAAATTCTTTAATTCAATTTGTTTTTACAATGTAAAGCTGCTTTGTGACAATGTCAGTTGTAACAAGCTCTATATGCAGATAAAATTGAATAGAATCGAATAGCCACTCCCCATAGATCGAAGCATTTTTCTCCCCGACTTCCATAATATCAGCGGTATACACAGTACTTCAGGTACATAAAATACGATCGTAAAATTTGCCAAATTTACTCTACTCGAAAACAAAACTACAAAAAATATTTAAAAAGTGACAATTTATTTTAAAAAAAATTGATAGTAAGAACATTTTTAATTTTCAAAAATTATTATTGATTTTTTCAGCAAAGAAAGCATTGTTGTTGACTGTTGCTGTAACATTGTCCACGGTATACTTTAAAATGCAAAAAAAAGAAAAAAAAAGAAAAAAATGCTATACAGGGATCCCTCACTTTCCACGGTTAATTGGGACCGAGATCCCCACGCGGCCATCAAAATCCGCAAAGTAGGATCACCCCCCCCAGCCCCCCGACTGACGTATACGTACATGTTTATATAATATCAATAAATATATATTCAATGCTATGAATGCTTATAATAACAATTAAACATTCAAAAAGTAATGCATAAGATGAAAATAAAATATAAATACACACACATACAGACGGTTTTGCATGAGAAGACGACGACACACATACATATGCGTGTGCACACACAGATGCAACAATGTAACCAGGTTTGATGGTAGATTTTGGGTTGTGTTTTATTTTTGTGTTGGTTTAGGTTTTTTTTTTTTTTTGCATAATTGGCCTTGTTTTGTGGCATTTTCCTCAAGTTTTCCCCCTATTCTTCCTTAATTTCCGTATTTTTTAATTCAATGTATATTTATTAATTAAAAAAAAACGCAATGCACTGAAACCACATGAATTGAAGCGCGAAGTAGCGAGGGATCCCTGTATTCAATACAATCCATTGGGTGCGGAGATAAACAGTTACTTCCCTTAATCTAGTCCTGGCTGAGAGCCAGTGTGAGGTTTATCAGGTCATGAATGGCTGGATTTCATTTCACAGAGTAACTGCTCAATATACATATTTACTCCTGCTTCCTGACACCACAAGTACAGCAGTAGCCGTTGACCTTTCTAACTACTCATCATATATGCCTGTGTATCATGTAGGGATGATTATTCATTAATAATCATTATTATCCCATTCTCCACTCATGATGCACTGGCCAATGGTTTTCTTGGCAATGTATGATTTTTACCTGTAATAGGTTGAAAGCATCCTTCCGAACCTGTTCTCCATGATAATCAATTAATGAATGCATACTCATTAATTATCCAGAGAAAATCCACAAAACCTGTTCTGATACAAATTTATAAGAGGCAGTGCTAACCAGAATCATACCAGCTGATACTACCAAGAAGTTGATTTGTCAGAGTGAAGAAATTATTGATTTAGATACGAGTCATTATTGAAGCCTCCATCATTTGTTTTTCTTCTTCATATCCTCACAGTTTGAGTCTCTACTTCAAAATGGTAACATTTTATTTCACCGATCATTCACTCTCTTACCTATTCAGTTGCTGAGCTGCCGAATCCTACTAGGGTCGCAGGGCGGCTGGTGCCTATCTCAGCCGACACACGGCAAAAGTGTCGTGCACCCTGAAGATCACACCATACCATCACAGGGCAATACACATCATTCACACTCACGCTTAGGGTCAATTTGGAACAACCAGTTAGTGTAATGTACCCAAAGGAAAGAAAAAAAACCCAAAAACCTCCACACAGACACCCCTGAGCCCAGGAAACAAACCCTGGACCCTCTTGATGTAAGGCAGATGTGCTAACCACTACACCATCGTGTCGCCCTCAGTAATCATTACAAACACTAACAGCGAAATCTCAGTGGTTCCATACCTCTGTCTCATTTTAATGACTCTGCTTGAAGAATTGCTCATGCAGGGGAAATGCCTAATAACTAATAATACTTATGCCATGTAGTAAGAATAGCTCCTGAGATACATGTTCACACAAAACCCGGCAAAAGGACTAAGATTTAAAAATACCTTGTTATACACAACACACACGCTGCTTTTACACATGTATTGCGATTTAATAACACAGAATGAACAATTCATGAACAATCCCAAAAGAGGCAAACTATCATACTTCAAATGCAAACCTTAAGCACAGAAGGTAAGCTTGCTTTTTCACCCCCTCCCCCAATGGCGAGGGTGAGAGCTAACACATGCTTCCCCTGAACCCAACATAGCTTTTTTAACTACACTGTGAATGTGTGAAAATATCTGTAAAATATGTGGGTTTTTTTTTTTTTTTTTTTACTGGATGTGTAACTGGAGGTTTTTAAAGCCTACATCGAAAGCATTAAAAAAAAAAGCTAGATTACAGTTATATGCACATACATGTGGGTTGAACAATCATGGTTTTTTTTGGAGACATGTCCTATGCTCTGATAAAATAAAAAATCTAACTGTTTGGCCATAAATAATAACCATCATGGAGAACAAGGGTGACGAACATCATTCCAACGATGAAGCATGTGGGTGGCAGCATCATGTTGTGGAGTGCTTTACTGCAGCTAGAAGTTATATTATCCCCAAAATAAGTGGCACCACGAGGAAGGAAATGAAAGTGGCCATTTTGAAAGATCATCCAGTTATCAGCCAGGAAGTTAAAGGTTGGTCTCACATGGATCTTCCAAATGGGCCAATTTAATCTTATCGAATGACCACTAGCAGACTTCGAATGTTGTGGATAAATGTCTCCAGGACAACAAAGTTCAGGCATTGGAGTCACAATCATAATTCCCTGACCTCAATCCAACAGAAAATGCATAAGTATAACCAAAACAGCGTGTGTGAGCAAGCAGGCCGACCAACCTGGCTCAGGAACACTAGATCTGTCTCAAGGCCAAAATTCCAACAACTTATTTAAAGATGTATGTGGACATAAATGCAACACTTTAACCCAATTTAAAGGCAATGCTAAATGTTAACATCGAGAATATAATCGTCATCGCACTAGAAACGTGATGAAAACCCTGTAATAAATCAGTGACCCTAACAAAGTGAAGACAGGAAATTTTCAAGAAGTTTAAATGTATTTGGCTAAGTTGTATATAAACTTGTAAGTACAGAGGTAGTTAAGACTCTATGTACTCTGTGTGGTGTGTGCTTCTTACCTGTCAGCACCATGTGGAGTTGGGCCTTTAGGCTTGTTGATCTTAGCATAAAGACTATCGAGTGGATCTTCAGTTGATGGTTCTCGGCTGTGATTGGTTGGGTGAGTTGCTCTCTGAGGTGATGGACTGCGAGTCCCGTATGGGGACTGAGATGGAGATGGGCGTCCTCTGAATGCATTGATTTGAGCATAGTTGGGGTCCGCTTCGTCATCTTCTACATCTGCAGGAACAAAACGGTCTCGAGCCTGTCGATCTCTCAGCTCCTGGTGCTTTGCTTCAATCCTGGTGAACAGAGTATCCAGAAATGTGCAAATATAAACAGAAACACAGGATCAGTTTCTGCACAAACACACTCATTAAAGGCATGTGGCCTTACTGGAGTTTACTGAGTGGAACTCATTTTACTGCCCATGATACGTCAGCTTGTTATTTATTCTTGATGACTTTGCTTACAGAACTCTGACTTATAGCATAACTAGCGACGTGATCAATACTCTCATGTAGAAGGTGCAACAGTTCTGATATTTTTCTCTTTCTCAAGCCAGAGAAGGCTAGAAACACAGAAAAACAGCTTCTGGGCCACACTAGACCATATGGAAGGAAACAGGAGGAGGACATGCTTCTCTTGACTCACCATAAGCCTCAGAAAACACAACACAGAATAATATTAAAAATCTCTGTTGATTCAACAAAATTAATTTATTTCTTGAGTCTCTGCTTGCAGGTTTCAAACAACCAAGCAAGAGATCTCATAAGATTTTTGTTGATTTTATTCTGCTTTCTTATTACAGTTTGATTACGGAGTATTCTAATAGTTCTTGATTCTTTCAAAATAGCCAGCTGAAATATAGCTATTCAATAATTTACCTCTATACTGTGACTATTATTCTTCCACGGTTACACATCCTGGAAGAGTTTTAATCTTTTATTAATAATGAGGACAATATCTTCCAATATTTGAGGTACCAATGCTTTCGAAAACATGTATTTAAATAATTACATTCCTCAAGTTAGAAAAAAATCATGTATGTAGCTGCTCTGGCTGTTAGATAAATCACTAAAATAGAACAGTGGAAAAAATAAACATGGAGTCCGAACCCGAAGGTGTCATATATATATCGTGGTGCTTGAAAATTTACAACCCCTTTACACTGTTCTACGTTTTAACATCAGATTTTTCCACAGATCTGAGAGTAGATAAAGGGAACCATATAAAATGAGACAGATTATATCATAGTCTTTTTTTTTTTCTTTTTTTTTGAGAAAAATGATCCTATACATACCTGCAACTAGCAAAAGTATGTGAATCTCTAGGATTAGTTGTTAATTTGAAGGTGCAATTAGAGTCAGAAGTTTTCAATAAAAGGGATGACAATCGGGAGCTGATTGGAGGCACACACACAGTCCGACTTTCACAAGATATCTTTATTAAAGTGCACCATGGCATGAAACAAATGAGGCTTATTAGGACTTCAGACAGAAAAAAAAGAGTTGTGAATTCTCATCAGGTTGGAAAAGCTTTCAAATTGGGTTCGATATACCACTCCACCAATTCACATTCAGACTGATAGAGGATAGCTAAGCTGATTGTTGCCCTCTCCAGAAGTGGCTGATCAACAAATATGGCTTGAAGACCAATAGTCTAAAAGGCCTTAAAGGAACCCAGAGGAACAATCAGTTTCACTTTTAAAATCGGTGTTATAATATCGGGTTCAGTTTTTATTGAATATCATTTTTATTTGACTTTTCTGGTGAAATATTACAAGACTTTCAGAAGTCTGTTGGGTTTTTTACACCCGATTATACAGGTTCTCCGATTTTACTGACATAATTAAGAACAAAGCTATCCTATATGCAGATGACTCCTCAGTTCTAAGCATCATTAAAGATAGGAAACACAGAGCCACAGCAGCTAAAAGCTTAAATGAAGACCTGCAAGAAATCCAGAAATGGGCAACTAAATGGAATGTCCTCTTCGGAGCTGCAAAGTGCACAAGCATCACAGTCAGTCGACTGAAAGATGCAGAAGGGAACCACCCCAACCTCCATTTCTTGGACGCCATCCTAGAAGAGGTGGATGAAGTGGAGTTACTAGGAATTACCAGACGCAAGGACCTCACATGGACCCACATCGTGAAAAAGATGGCTAAAGATGCTGGCTGTCACTTGGGACTCCTGAGAAGAGTGTCCAGGTAACTGAATCCTGACCAGAGCGCTATGATATATAAGAGTATGGTGAGGTCCAGGATGGAATATGCCTCATCGGTCTGGATGGGTGCCTCTCCTCCATCATTATCATGGCTTGATACCATACAAAGTAGAGCTATTAAAATAATAGGATCTAAGCCAGGTGACCTGGATTCAATGCAAATTCAGCCTCAGGAACAACGTAGAAATGTAGGAGCACTAACACTGCTCCACCGTATGTACCACAAAGAAGCCCCTGCCCCACTAAATGCCCTACTCCCTCAGCCTAAACCAGCAGGACGTGTTACCAGACAGTCTAGTGCTCAGCACCCAGCAACACTAGAATGCCCCCGCTCATCAACAACAAGCCACCTGAGGTCTTTTCTTCCAGCCGCACTAAGATTGTGGAATAGTCTCCCTGAAGAAACTGTGACCACACATGACAGGCAAAAATTCAAATGTGAAGTCAACACCTTCCTCAGTGCTCAACGTCAGCATCCCACCAAGTGACTGGTGGCCCAGCTGCTAATGCTGAGGTTAGGACAATGCATAAACACAAAACAAAACAAAAAAAAACATCTAACCAACAGAATACCTCTCTCATTGACCAATGTTAATGACAATGCTCATTGTCCAACAACAATGCTAGACATCTATGGTTTGCTAAAGATCATTTGGTCAGGCCAGAAGGCTACTGTGTCAATAATCAGTATCAATGAAATGGTTAAAACTCAATCAAGTGTAATTAACCATCCTATCCATTGAACACTGTGGGGCCGGTGGTGTAGTGGTTAGGGTGCTGGGCTCATGATCGTGAGGTTGTGTGTTCAAATCCCAGTGAGACCCCCACTGTGCTAAGACCCCTGGGCAAGGTCTTAACCACAAGTGTGCCTCTGTTCACCCAGCAGTATAAATGGGTACCAGTAAAAATATACTGGGAAGGTAACCTGCGATGGACTAACATCCATCCAGGAGGAGTTGTACTCCTAGACGCTTCACACTACAGAATTTGGGGATAAGCACCAGTCCGATGAGCCAGTAGGCTCGGGTGTAAAAAGCCCAACGGACTTTACTTTAAAAGGAAAACGGTGTATTCCAGCTTACAAGTGTCCTATCTGTAAAAATTGGGGCAGTGGTGGCACGGTGGTAGGGTGGTAAGGATCTACTGTTCAAGGTCGTGGTTCAAGCCCCATTACCAACGGGTTGTCACTGCTGTTGCCCCAGTGCAACTAACTGGGTTATCAAAAAATGGCCATGTCTATCACTGTTTATGGTGAGATTCATGTAAAAGAACCATTATTGACTTCTGCCAAGAGTAGGCTGCATCGTCATCAGCGTATTTCTGCCTTGTGATGGCCTGGAGAGCTGAACAAGATGTACTCTGCCCTCGGCCAGCGTTAGCTGAGATGAGTTCCAGCCTCCGTATGACCTTAATTAGGATTAAGCAGTTCAAAAAATGAATGAATGAATAAAACATCGGGGTGGGAATACAGTATTGTGGTTTTGGCCTGTTTTGCTGCACCTGGGTCAGGATAGCTTGATTTCCATGACTACATCAAAACTAGAACATCTGTTATTGTTCAAAAAAAAAAAAAAAAGGAGGAGGAGAAACTGTAGTTAAACGTGTTAACATTCTGGGCATCCCACACGTGAGAGTAGATTTTTTTGGCAAGTAGTGTTGGGGTGGACAGAACACAGAAAGTTTGAAAATTTCTACAATCATTCAGATTTCAGTTGTATGAATTTGCGCAGAATGTTTACTTATGGGGGAATTTAATTTTAAATGCTTGCCACTCTCGCTGAAATTGTGACTGCATGTTTATAAGTTGCACAGAAAATGAATTGGTGTCTGTCCCTTTGTTGCTTGCGAGTGTGAATGAAAAATAATCGTGGTTTAATTCCCCTTAAAAACAACTCCATGTAAATTCTAATAGAAGAGAACGAGTTATTTTTAGGAATTTACATCAAGAGAATGTAATATATTGCAGAATTAAAACGTGCTCGTGGCACGACAGTGTTTTAAGAAGATTGCAAACACTGCCATAATTTCAACACTCAGATCAATATTCGGAAACAGTGCGAGAAACCTGAAGAGCAGTGGGAGGAAACAACTAAAAGCTCTAGCACAGGTGTTCTCACCTCTCCCTCTCTTCTTTCATCCTCTCCAACTCTTCCTCACTCAGCATTTCTGGTGTCTGCTTCGGTGTGCTTGTCTTGTTCTCACCTTTACTCTTCTCTTCCTTCTTTTTTCCAAACCTGTGAGAGAGAGAGAGAGAGAGAGAGAGAGAGAGCGAGAGCGAGACTGAATCAGACTGAGATAACAGTGAACCATCACTGTTCTATCCATGCACCCCTAGCAGCTCTGTATGCAAGTGCCTTTAGGGATGGGTGGATGACATTAAATATGCCACTCAGATAACATGCATCATCATTGCGTCATTGAGCGCCTCACGATCCCAACTGTATCTCTTCAGCACATGGAGGTCATTTCTTATTCGCACTAAATTCAAACTGCTTCACCAAACACCCGACTGTAAACAGAATATCAGCCTTGTTCATTAAAAAAAAAACAAAAAAAAAACCTGCACACACATGCACAGTGATTCCTACACACATACAGCATGACACACTCCAATGATATTAATGACAGTATGGGTCATGTCATAAAAACAGCAGCCGAACATCACCTCTCAAACAGGTATGATAAGGTGTTGCACATGTGGCGTTACGGTGGCGTTTGGGTTAGCACGTCTGCCTCACAGCAAAAAGGTCCTAGGTTCGATTCTCAGCTCAGGCATTTCTGGGTGGAATTTGCACGGGAGTTCCCCCTGTCCTTGCATGGGTTTCCTCCAAGTACTCCAGTTTCCTCCCACAGTCCAAAAGTATGCACAGTAAGTTAATTGGCTGTTCCAAATCACCCCTAGGTGTGAGTGCAACTATTAATGGCTGTGTGAGTGTTGGCCCTGTGATGGCCTGGCCTCCCATCATCATCATCACCATCTTCTGCCACTTCTTCCGTGTTCGGGTTATGGGGACAGCAAGCTAAGCAAAGCGGTTCAGACGTCCCTCTCCCCAGCCACTTCCTCCAGCTCTTCCGGGGGACACTGAGGCGTTCTCAGACAAGCCGAGAGACAAAGTTCCTCCAGCGTGTTCTAGGTTGACCCAGGGTCTCTTCCAAGTTGGACATACCTGAAACACCACACTAGAGAAGTGTTTGGGAGGCATTCTGAACAGATGCCCGAGCTACCTCAACTGGCTCCTCTCAATGGGGAGGAGCAGTGGTGCTACTCTGAGCTCTCCCCAGATGGTAGAGCTTCTCACCTTATCCCTAAGGGAGGGCCCCGCCACCTGGCAAAAGAAGCTCATTTCAGCCGCTTGTATCCACGATCTTGTTCTTTCGGTCACTACCCAACGCTCGTGACCACAGGTGAGGGTTGGAATGTAGATCAACTGGTAAACTGAGAGCTTTTCCTTTGCCACCGGTCTCCCCACGACCCTAATTAGGATTAAGCGGTTCAAAAAATGGATGAGTGAATGTTACACCTGTATCAATATGTTGGGCAAATAATTTTTGAAAATAAAATTTTCATTTCAAAAAAAGAAGAAACCATCTCACAACCTAATAAACTAACACAAGTTTGAAAATAATCAACAATTTGAAAATAACCGGGTCTCATTTTGATCTCAAGATAAGTTTTAAGATACTAATCGAGGCTATCTAGTCATTTAATTTATTCTTTCTATTTTCCACCGAAACAAAAATCGCAGACCTGAAAAATTTCCTCAATATCGAGTGCATCAGTGAGTGAAATCCATATCAGTTATTTAAGCTTTAATGTTAATGCTCTCACTATATATACACCAGTAAGAGTGTGATTAAAGACCTGCTGCAGACAGAGAGGAGTCAGGTAGAACAAGTACTAGGTGATGGATCTCATCTGGGTTTAATTACGGGTAAACAACTTTGTTTTACTATGGGGTGGCGGTGTGACTGAAAAAAATAGAGCAACGTGACTAAACAAAGCTAGAGTTAATGTGAATAAATAAATAAAGTGAGTTTATGACACTTCAATCTCCCAGGCACGGGTTAATTTCCGCACTGTGGCACCTATTTGACTTCTCGAATACCCGAATATGAATACCTGGCCTGGGGCGGCACGGCGGTATGGTGGATAGCACATGCACTGAAGGGAAAATGTTCTGAATCCTCACACTATGAAGTTTTTTACTTTATGGAAAATTACAGGTTGATAAACGTTTGCAACAATCAGGTGCAATTTCTACTGTGAATATTCTGAGACGCCAGTGTCTTGTCTGACCTTGCTCAGTGGAACTTTTTATCTCATTTTGGATATTGTCCAGCTGCTCCTATACTGTGGACTTGTGTTTTTCTTGTGGAAAAGTACTGATGACCACCACCAGCCCTCTTAGACAAACCAGCTTCAACCAGTTCCTCACCTGGGGTGGGGTGGGGTGGGGGGGACCAACTTAGAGCTGTATTTATGTGTACGCGATCATTGTGTGTTGGTGATTCGTGAATAAAGACTGTTGTGTTTTACGTGGACTGCTGTCTTTTTTCATGACTCGCACCAGAGCGCTCTGGCTGACAAAGACGAATCAATTCTTGAGGAGTATTCATGTGGGCCGATTCAGTAACCTAACATGCACCTCATGGCAAGGTCATCCTGGGTTTGAATCCTGGGCTTGGTGAGGGCATTTCTCTGTGGAGTCTGTATTTTCTGGGCATATTAGGCTAATTGGCTGCTCCAAATCGCCCCTAGGCGAGCGTGTGATTGAGCTTGTATGGCTGTGTGTGCGTTGTCCATGCAATCATCTGGTGAACTGGCAGGTTGTACCCGGCCTTCACCCAGCGTCACCTGTGATAGGCTCCAGCATCCCTTACAATGCTATTAGGATAAAGAGGTGTAGAAAATGAATGAATTAATTGATGGACTCTTTTTTTTTTTTTTTTTTAATCACAAAGACAAACTTTTTTTTGGAACAATTTGCTTAAGAACAGTCCGACCTGTGTGATAATAGTCAGAAGGTCAACAACATGTAACAGCAGTGATAAAGGATGTGTGCTGGTACATTCGTATATGGTAACTAATATATCACGACCTCCATATATTATTGAAAAGTACTGATGTTCCATGGAAGTTTTAAAATACAGATAGTTGTGGGTTTTTTATGTAACAGACTTGACATGCACAGCGTCTTTCTGCATTCAACACGCCTACAAAAATGACCCTGCTGTACACCACGCAAACTCAAAATAAAATTAATTGAGGGTGAATATAATTCTGGTAAAACACAAGTAATTTAAAGTAAGGCACAAAATCTGCCCTGCGAAACTATTTTTGGGTGAAATTACTGATTCTGACTTTCATCATCTCAGCTTTCTGCTTTTTTTTTTTTAACACCCACTCTTCTTTTCTTAAAGATTAGTTCTGTTTAAGCACAGAATCATTATTTCTCTATCTCTTTTTATCCATCCATCCACTCCACAGTCGGAATGGAGAGCCACAGAGAGGAAGGAGGTCAGGTCATGTCCACGTGATCAGGATGTTGTAACTTATTCCTTCAGAACTGCACAGACTGTACGCAAGGTTCCGAGCTGTGTCCTATTTTGTTTCATTTATAATGCTACATTTCTGTAGTATATTTCTAACAGTCTGTGCTGCTGAAAGAAGTAAATTTCCCTCTAAGCTAAATAAAGTTGCTAAATTCATCTATTGTCTATTGAGCTATCTGTCTGTAGCCAACAGTGGACATGACCTATGTTTGTGCTCCTAGCAGGCAAAATCAATGGTGAGTGCTGCTGATGATGATACAAGCAATCTTATGTTGACTTTATCTATAATAAGTTCTGGTAATTTTCATCAGGTTTTTTTTAAATATCACAGATTTTGTTTGCCTGACTGACAAAGAAATATTGTGATTATTATAGAAACCTTGTTTTTATTATCTGTGTGAATGTGTAATCCATTCAGACACCAACAGTCACATTTGCACGGATTATGCACTCAAAATGGGCGAAGACCCTGAACTCTGGTCATCATGGATCACAGAGAACAGCATCTCCTTTCTATTAAAATAGAATTTTATGACAGAAGTTGGTACACATTAAAGATAAAAATAATTATTAGGTACAGTATGTTGTGTCAATTTACAACACCTCATCATTTAGACTTTGTAGATGTTAAGTTTTCACGCTAGTTAGGAACAGGGAGACATGGAAACAATAATCTGTATACCTCCAATACCATATATCATTCATATCTTTATTATTCTTGCGAATATAAATTCCTATTGCTTACAATGTTCATGGAGTAACCAATGTGTCTTACACCTGCATATGATATTCATGACAGAATTGACTGTGTGTGTGTGTGTGTGTGTGTGTGTGTGTGTGTGTGTGTGTGTGTGTGTGTGCGCATCATAGAGCACAGGGATCTTGCTTTTCTCATTAAAAAATAGGCCACTGCCTTTTTTCCTCCAGATGAATTTTAATGTTTAATTAAAATGCTGAATTAATGTTTTAATATTCAGCTTTCTTACTAATTTGTAAACATCATTAACTCCATCACAGAAAGGGAAAACATTAAATGCTATATGAATTAGGGGAAAGGAACCTTAATGTCTTAGCTCATACTTAAGTATTTTTTATACATCCTATATTTATTTAATATTTTTATATATGAAATTTTTTTTGAGCAAACTGAATATGATGCCGAACATGCATTAATAATGTCCTCAGGTCCTGGGCAGATCAGTTTGCCAGATTTAATTTCCAACTGAGTTTCCACTGAGAGGAAAAGCAAGAATAAAAAGCACATTATAAAAAGGGAAGAATAGAAAGTTTACAACGGTTACACACAAGAGAAAAGTATAAATGTGCATGGACCAATGTGCTCAAACAGCATGGCCATAACTGCCCATTTACTTAATAACCAACTTAATTAACTTGTGCTTAATGGCCTGTAAGTGTTATCATGCGTAAATAAAAAAAAGAATAAAGAACCCTGACTTGATTTCCATCAGCAAATGACTTTATGTGGCTGATAAACGGAAAAGGAACTGTGGCCCAACTTACAGAACCTCTGAGAGCTGCAGTGATGATTTATAGGGGATTTTTTTTTTCTGATCACAACAGCAGAAAGGATTCTAAAATCTTCACTGAGCTTCATGCAACACTAAAGAAAAGGGATTTGCTCCAGACTGTGACTCTGGATCAGCCAGACTATGCCAAGATTTTTCCACCTGTCCCATGACTCGATTCAATTCATCAAGAAATATGATTCACTCACATCCGTCTCTCATCCTCCTTCCAGCCAAAATTCACCCTCTCAATCCCTGCCTCCAAAATCAGAAGTACGTACAGCAAAGCGCCTTGCGAGTAGAGCACCATCGATAAGGAAAACATGTTTAAGCATTGAGTTGCTTTTGGAACATCAAGACAAATATTATACACTAGTCCTTCTCAAAAAATTAGCATATTGTGATGAAGTTCATTATTTTCTGTAATGTACTGATAAACATTACACTTTCATATATTTTAGATTCATTACACACAACTGAAGTAGTTCAAGCCTTTTGTTGTTTTAATATGGATAATTCTGGCAAAAAAGCAAAGAAAAAACTACAATCCCTATCTCAAAAAATTAGCATATTTCATCCGACCAATAAAAAAAGTGCTTTTAATACAAAAAAGTCAACCTTCAAATAATTATGTTGAGTTATGCACTCAATACTTGGTCGGGAATCCTTTTGCAGAAATGACTGCTTCAATGTGGCGTGGCATGGAGGCAATCAGCCTGTGGCACTGCTGAGGTGTTATGGAGGCCCAGGATGCTTCGATAGCGGCCTTAAGCTCATCCACAGTGTTGGGTCTGGTGTCTCTCAACTTTCTCTTCACAATATCCCACAGATTCTCTATGGGGTTCAGGTCAGGAGCGTTGGCAGCCCAATTGAGCACAATAATACCATGGTCTATAAATAAACCATGTACCAGTGGTTTTGGTACTGTGAGCAGGTGCCAGGTCGTGCTGAAAAATGAAAATCTTCATCTCCATAAAGTTTTTCAGCAGATGGAAGCATGAAGTGCTCCAAAATCTCCTGATAGCTAGCTGCATTGACCCTGCCCTTGATAAAACACAGTGGACCAACACCAGCAGCTGACATGGCACCTCAGCCCATCACTGACTGTGAGTACTTGACACTGGACTTCAGGCATTTTGGCATTTCCTTCTCCCCAGTCTTCCTCTAGACTCTGGCACCTTGATTTCCGAATGACATGCAAAATTTGCTATCATCCGAAAAAAGTACTTTGGACCGCTGAGCAACAGTCCAGTGCTGCTTCTCTGTAGCCCAGGTCAGGCGTTTCTGCCGCTGTTTCTGGTTCAAAAGTGGCTTGACCTGGGGAATGCGGCACCTATAGCCCATTTCCTGCACACGCCTGTGCACGGTGGCTCTGGATGTTTCTACCCCAGACTCAGTCCACTGCTTCCACAGGTCCCCCAAGGTCTGGAAACGGCCCTTCTCCACAATCTTCCTCAGGGTCCGGTCACCTCTTCTGGTTGTGCAGCGTTTTTCTGCCACACTTTTTCCTTCCCACAGACGTCCCACTGAGGTGGCTTGATAGAGCACTCTGGGAACAGCCTATTCGCTCAGAGATTTCTTTCTGTGTCTTACCCTCTTGCTTGAGGGTGTCAATGATGGCCTTCTGGACAGCAGTCAGGTCGGCAGTCTTACCCATGATTATGGTTTTGAGTAATGAACCAGGCTGGGAGTTTTTAAAAGCCTCAGGAATCTTTTGCAGGTGTTTAGAGTTAATTGGTTGATTCAGATGATTAGGTTAATAGCTCGTTTAGACGACCTTTTCATGATATGCTAATTTTTTGAGATAGGAATTTTGGGTTTTCATGAGCTGTATGCCAAAATCATCAGTATTAAAACAATAAAAGACCTGAAATATTTCAGTTGGTGTGCAATGAATCTAAAATATATGAAAGTTTAATTTTTATCAGTACATTACAGAAAATAATGAACTATCACAATATGCTAATTTTTTGAGAAGGACTAGTATATATTGTTGGCAGTGGTGGTCTAGTGGTATAGGGCGCTGGATTGCTGATGCTAAGGTTGGGGGTTCGAGTCCCCACAGGGTTGTCACCGTCCTCCCCAGTGCCGCTGACTGGGTTATCAAAGACAAGCCATGTCTCTCACTGTCCATGGTGAGAGGCATATAAAAGAACCATTGCTAACTTTTGCAAAGAGTAGCACCAAAGCCGTCAGCATGTTTCTGTCTCTTGCTAAAAGGGTTGTGTCAGGAAGGGCATCCGACGTAAAAACCCTTGCCGAATCAAATGTGCAAATCATTCACTGTGGCTACCCCTGAAGAAGGGAAAAATCCGAAAGGAAATCATAATCGTATATTATATATATATATATATATATATATATATATACACACACACATATATATTTTAGGGTGGCCCTTATTTTTAAAGTTTTTAATTTGTGACCTCTCACCCCGGCATTTTGTTCCATTTAATAAGAAGCCACTTTGTGCAAAAAAAAATCATGAAAATGTAATCACTTTTAGGCCATGCTCAAAAACAATGACATTTTGAAGTATAATACTATTTGGAAAAAAAAACAAAAAAACAAAAAAAAACAATGTCAAGTTTGAAATGCGAGGTTCTTTTAGTTTTCTAGCTCATGAACAATTGTCTCTTTTCTGGCATCAGGGAATCTTTTCCTGTGGTCCTGAATGATCTGAAGGAGGAACTGATGTTATTGTTCATCCTTAGATAGAAGGCCACTGTACCCAGTCATTGAACCACACCTTCCTTTCTCCCTCTGAGCATTTAGAAATTCTTTGTCTTTGGGTATTTTTATCAGAGAGGAAGCATCCTGGTGCGCAATATAAAATAGATCGTCAAAGATTTCCTTCAAGTTTACTTGTTCTCTAAACTTGATTCTTCTTTAGTGCTTCCAAATTCTGCACTCATCTCTCAAGTTGTTTCACGGCATGATTGGATGGTCTGACTGGAATCCGGGCCTTGTTCCATGTTTCTTCCAGTACTCACACTGTAGCCACTGCAGCATCATGTTTTCTTAAATATCCTTTCACTAGGTACACGTAATGCTGCAGAGCATCTCTAATTGTAGGTAGTTTACAACCTCCTGTGTATGCTTTTGCTGTTTGTAATAAATAAATCTGATTCTTTCATCTCAAATTGCTTGCCATTTCACCCGTATAAAAAGATAGGAGAAGTGAACAACATTTCACATATTTTAATACTTATACGATGACGCTTTAATATTGAGCTTATGGGCAATGAAAGAGGTGGCTTGAGCACAGACTAAACTTTGTTTTATATCCAGAATATTTTGTCTGACACATTTTTAGACCAAAAGGATCAAATTTAAAGGGTGAGACAGTTTAATTTCCAAGAAAAAAAATTGCTACATATAAGGGCCACCATAATATGGAGGGGTATATAGAAGTCTTTGTAATCCGCATAATTCTTTTTTTCTTTTACATATAGTCTTTTCTCTGTAAGCCCACAAAATGAAGATGTGGCAAGATTATTCATTGGCAAAGATGGACTATATACACACACACACACACACATACAGACACACTGCGCTTTTTACACCCGAGCCTAGTGGCTCAACAGGCCGGTGCTTATCCCCAGTTTTTGTAGCGTGAAGCGACTACTAGGAGTACAACTCTTACTGGATGGGATGTTAGTCCATCGCAGGTTCCCTTCCCAGTATATTTTTACTGGTACCCATTTATACTGCTGGGTAAACAGAGGCACACTTGTGGTTAAGACCTTGCCCAGGGGTCTTAGCACAGTGGGAGTCTAACTGGGATTTATTTATATATATATATATATATATATATATACACACACACATACATATGCATATATATACATACATATACATATATATATATATATATATATATATATATATATATATATATATATACACACACACACATATACACATATACACACACACACACATATATACATATATACATATACACACACACACACATACATATATACATATACACACACACACACATACATATATACATATACACACACACACACACACATTAATATATATATATATATATATATATTAAACAAAATCAAGCAACATGTAAAATTCAGGTGAAAACTGAGGCATTATCTTGCCCAGACTCAGACGGGACATACTAATAACAAAAGTCAACTTGCTCGAAACTTGAAATGGGGTAAATGGGAGCAGATGATATACAACATGTGTGAGCAACGCTGCTACCAAGACAGGCAGGATTGCTTTCTCAGGGGTAACAGCCATACTGATATCACCAACAGAATGATGTAGATGGAAAGACGCATACACAGGTCATATGTCAGAGGAGTACGACCTGAAGAGAGAACTCAGCTGTACATCACAGACAGCTCTGAGTGGCCTGTACAGGTGTTCCACACTGACTTGCACACAGTAATCCTTTGTTCTATTTTTTATTGACTCATTTGCAGGAGCATTTTATCTGGTCAAAAAAAAAAGAAATGGTATCATCTTACAACACAATGTTCATCTTAAGTGAGAATGAGAATAACTAAGACATTACGTATTTGGTGTCTGCCTCACCCTAGACAATGGGTGATTTATCTTAAAAGGTGAGTACAAAATCACAACTGGTATGTTGATTGTACAATGGCATGTGGAAAGTTAAGCAGACTCTATAATGAGAATATGTGTTGTATGTATTGAATAGGATATAGCACAAATTTGTATCGAAAAAAGGTGTCATCAAGACCATCATTTAAACAAGACCTCTGCTGACACAGGTAAGATCGGTAAAGTCTTTTGGTTTTTTTTACTCCACAACCTAGTGGCCCCAATCAGCTGGAGTTTATCCCGGTTTCTGTAGCATGAAGTGACTTGGCGTTCAACTCAACCTCGATGGGACACTAGGTTTGTCCATCCATCGGAGGTTACCTTCTCAGTATTTTTACTGGTAAGCACTTAAATGGACACACGTAGTTAAGACCTTGCCTAAAGGTCGTAACATGGTGGGGGTTGAACAAGGATTCAAATCCATGACTTCTCAATGATGAGCCCAGCACGCTAACCACTGACACCACATACCAACAAGAATTTCTTGTTTATTGTAATTCTGCATACAGTTATTCCTTCATTTCAACTTTGTTATTTAGAATTTTGGCAATATATCACGTCAATACATACAACATTTTATAGTTGTCTCTTTTGGCAAGTCAGTAGAGGAGGTCGTTGCAGAACCCACTGATGGTGGTCATCAAATTTTCTACCAATTTCAGAACATTTCAGACTATCTTTAGTCAGAAAACCCTGATAACAGCTGTCTTTAAACCTCTCTCACAGCATGGTGCGGGACCTCTGAGAAGATCCACAACCAAAGCCATTGCCTAGATACAGTTAAGATATCCTGGATTCATGTTCCGAAATCAGCTGGGGCATTTCTGTGTGGTGTTAGCATGTTCTTCCTGTATTTGCATTGTGTTTCGCTTCTCCAACAGTACATGACCAGCAGCAAATATGGTACATTAGGCTACATGGTTGTTCTAAACTCCCCCCAAACGTGAGTGTGATTGGATGTTTGTGCTTTTCCCTGCGATAGACTGGGAAGCCGATGAAGGTGTAATCCACCCACACCCAGAGTTGGCTGTGATAGACTTTAGTGTTTCTGTAACCCCAATGGGATTAAGCAGTTTGGCAAATTAATGAATGAATGAAAATTGGAGCAATCCAAGAACTTGCTTCAGACTTAGCACACATTTTCTACCGTTCTTGGTACAGGCAAAGGTCAACATTGTTGTTTGGTACAACCAGAAATACTCCACAGATGTGGTTGGAATTAAGTTGAAAAAATGCTGGAGTATTCCCTTAACATACACACACACACACACACACACACACACACACACACACACACAGTCCTGTCATTTGTCCTCTGGCATACTATCTGTGTGATTCACACTACTCTCATAACTTAATTGCTACATTTATCTCATTAAACAAGAGCTATTTCATCGTGGTGTTTGGCATGCAACCATAACACGCCCATTCAGCTTCCTAATTAAGACCAGCACATCTGTGGCCTGAATGCTAAACAATGTACTTCCAGACTAAATCGAAAATGACATGCAGATAGCGTGCATACATCAATATTTGTATTGATACAAGAGGGTGATTACAAAGTGTACACTGGTACACAAGGACACCATCAAGGAGAAAACACTGGACAGGAAACATGAAGTCTAATATGAACCCATCTGGAACACAGTTTACAAGGTTTGTTTGCTTGACATGTGTAAGCCGTGTATCAACTGCAAAGCATGCGTGGTCGCTTAATTACAAACGTATGTTGATGTGGAGACATGTCAAGCAGTTTCTTCTTAAACAAACAGGCTGACGGTCAGCTGTGAGCTGAAAGCGGCTGATACCAAAAAGCCAAGGCAGAGAAGAGTCAAGCAAATGAATAACTAAAGGCAATAATTAGGCTGTCAGAGGAGGCCATGCTGTTGGCGTCAAAGATTCAGAGGAAAAGCTTCAGATGCCATTACACGTGCTGTCAGTTAAACAAGAAACAGAGAGAGGGAGTAGCAGATATGGTGCTGTGTGTCACTAAATTTGTGTGTCAGACAGACACTTGCATGTGGATTTATTACCTCTTACTGTCTGCATTATCACCCCCCAAGTTCGTTCAATGAAGTGTCAACTTAAAGACATGCCATTTCCACCCACTTTTCTTCCACTGGTAGCAAACTAACAAACAAACTGCAAAATATATCTTTCGCTGTAGTAACATCTGCAAGTCTGGGATAGATCTCGATAATCTTTGCACATCTGGAGACTGATGTTTATGTCCATTTTTCATGGCAAAATTGCTCAAGTTTTTTTTTTCCATCCCCAAAGATTGCATAAATACTGTTTGTGAATAGATTGGAGAGGCCGTACCTACCAATCACAACCTTCCAGTTTACACTGTCGCTGTCCACATGGGTGTTGAATTCTCTCAGAAAAATGGGGGAGTCCCCAAGGAAGCATTGTCCAAGACACCTCTAAAGACTCCAAAAAGGGCGGGTACTCTCAACTTTCATTTTGTGCACAAGGACAATTTTGTCAACCAGGGCGAACCTCAATATGTGGGCACCGAGGCAACAATGATGTCCACATTGCCTTGCCATCTTTCTCCATGAGCACCTCCAGAATGGAATAAGGTTCAGCCCTTCTCATTGGTTCGGGAGCCCAAGCTATGTGTTAAGGTGAGTCCAAATATATCTTGTCGGTATATCTCTCAACCTCAGGCTCCATGTCCCAAAATTCAGAGTTGTAGCTGCAAATCTGTCCGATAGAGCCTATATCTTCAGTTGCCACCCAACAATGACCCCTATATCCCCTTCCACAGGTGATGGATTCATGGGAGGATAGGGTTCTTTTCTGCCTGGGCCCGGTCGGACCCCATGAGCAGAATCCCGTCCACCAGGCGCTCACCTTCGAGCCCCTTTCCAGGCTTGGCTCCAGAAGGATCTCCATGACCTGTGTCCAAGCAAGGGAACCTGTGTCCTTTTGCCCCTAGGATCATTAGGACACAAACACCTCCACTATGACAAGGTGATGATTCAAGGACGGCCCAACAAATCTGACGTCAAAAACTCTCACTCTCGACTTTGATTGATCCATTCTACAAAAATAAGTTTCTTTGGTGTGGAACCACTCCACTTGATTTCTGACAATACTCTTAGTGTTACTGTCCTGTTGGAAGGTAAGCTTTGGTCTCAGTCTCTGGCAACAGATTTTCCTCTAACATTGCAGCATATCTTGCTATACCCATCCTGTCCTCAAACTTGACGAGTCTCCCAGACTCGGTCAATAAAAAATATCCACAAAACGTAATGCTGCGCTCACCATATTTCAGTCTGGCGATGGAGTTATCAGCTTTGAGGTGTGTTGGGTTTCTGTTAAACCCAACCCAAAACCTAAAGCATGCAAGATCAATTTTAGTCTCACCACACTAGTGAGCTATTTTTGGACCTCAGTCTGATTCTTTGAAGGGGATTCCATATAGCTATATTTTTAAGTATTGCCATTCTTCTCACAGACATAATTCTCTCCCATAATTCTCAGCTTTCTGCAGTGCCTGGATTAAAGTTGTGCTGTGGACAGTGCTTGCTTCTCGGCTGTGGATCCGGAGCTTTCAAAATTATGCTTGTTTTTTTGTTTGTTTCCCAGAGTAAAGGCTCAGTCTTTCTCTCAGTCTGAGGATTTTGGTGGGTGGTCACCTCTAGCTAGCATAGCCTTTTGATTAAAAAAAAAGAAAAAATGGTTTGCCTCAAAAATTGCAGATTGTTAATAACCAAACATAAACGATGTGTTTTTCAGAACTTTGTCCCAAATTTGTTTTGACAGTTAAACTCTGAGTTTCTAGGGACAGTACTTTACATTAAAATACTACTACTACTACTACTAATAATAATAATAATAATAATAATAAACTTAGGAAAGATTGAGAAATGCTTGTTATTATTGTTATCTATTTCTGTGCATGTGGGTATCATTACTGAAAGTTAAATTGCCACAATAAATGCTAATAAATCTAAAAGTGTCTCCAGAATAAACCTAAAGCAAATTAAATAAACACATACTGTAGCACTATGCAGCACACTTATATACAGAGTAAAAAGTGCATGGGAATAAAGCTAGCTAGTCACCAAAGCTTGAATATACAACAGAAATAGATAGATGAATGGAAAGCTACCTCACCTACAATACTGTACATCATGTGTGTCAGAAGAAGAACAATAATGATGTAATTTATATATCACCGAATGCAGTACATTGTGTAGAATCACAATTCTTTTAGCAGTTGTTTTATGTAAACATTTAAATTCTTATGAGCATACATTTATTACAACTGAATCTTGCTGTTGGATACACAACATATTTTTGCTGAGTCAGCTATGCACATGTTGTGGTACAGAACTGTGTGTGTCTAGACCACAGCTCGAGCACACTGGATAAAACAGCTGTGATGAGTTGGCATCTTAGTATATAAAAAGCACTTTAGAGACAAGGCAAGCATTTCTCAAATCCAATACAGAGGCCGGCACTGGAATAATTACCATAAACGCAATTACTAATGCCTTAACACACACTGTCATTTTCGAATTACAACTTGCCATTTCCTCTCTCTCCTCTCACAAACACACACACACTATATATATATATATATATATATATATATATATATATATATATATCTTCTTTTCCTTTTGGCTGTTCCCTTCAGGGGTTCAGGGGTTGCCACAGCGAATCATCTGCCTCCATCTCACCCTGTCCTCTACATCTTCTTCTATATTTTTCATATATATATATATATATATATATATATATATATATATATATATATATGAAAAAGTCTCCCTCTACATTGCACAGTCATTCCGATCGTTTATTATACATATATAATAACAGTATTATTCTATCCATACTCATTGGATATGCACATATGAGCAACTGTGATAACATACTACTAAGATATCAACTCCTGTCATTAAAAAGTGCATTATTCGAAGGCAAAAAAAACCCCAAAGCAAAATGCATGCAAAATAAACTGAGGTCTAAACTGAGGAATAAAACCTCATTCTAAAGTTATTCCATTAAAAGCAACAAAAATTGGAGCTTTTTTCACCATCATGTCAACTATGTCATGATAATTCGACAACCATACAAAATCCAATTATGCAATTTTCAGAAAGTGCAGGTATGACTGAATATTTATAGACAGATATTACAGAATTTTACTTATTTGTTTCATACTGCGTTGGATAAATGTATTTATGAGAGCAAACATGATGGGTTAATTTCTCAGATGAAAAAAAACAAACAATTATATTGGTCAAATAACTAAGGAGAAGAAACAGTTTATGTAATTTTCTTGTGTAAATCTGTATCATTACTTTCTGTGCAGAATTGTTAAAGGCCACAACTAGCTTTATCATTCATTCATTTTCTGAACCACTTAATCCTAATTAGGCTCTCAGGGAGGATGGCGCCATCTCAGCTGAATTTGGGCAAGTGCATAGTACCGCATTTTCTGGGGCATAAGGCGCACTTTAAAGTCCTTGACCCTAAAAGCCCCACAAACAAGCAAAAAAAAACCCAAAACAAAACCTGACAGTACGCCTTATAATCCGGTGCGCCTTATGTGTGGATACGTCCTTGGCTCCATCTCACTGCCACCGTCAAAGCTCAAGTGAAGCAAACTAATCTAGAGCTTGCCACCATTCTGGTGGATTAACCAAAGAATTCCAACCGCTAGATATTGATGTCAACTGGTCATAAGTTAGAGGGATCCGGGCTTTATGTCCAAATACCAGGATAAAGTACTGCTACAGGTGTCCCCCTGAGAGCTCTGATTAACTTTCTTGAATTTAAAGTTACACTGATAAAGCGCCTCAAGAGTCATGACCTCCATTCTGTAATGAACACAGTACTAATGCGCTGCCTCGTTAAGGGGGCGTGGCTGAGAGAAGGTCACAACCCAGGAAAACTTCTAATCTTCATCTCTATTGATCTGACTCCATGTGCGAGGGAATACTAGATAATAAAATATAACAATATAATATAATAATAAAAAATAATAGAGGGATCCGGGATTTATGGCTAACTCGCACAATTGTTAAACTCGGACACTGAAGATGAAGCATTTGATGGATTTGTGGAAGAGAAATGAACTGAAAAGGTGAGTTTATGGTTATATATTGTTACAGCTGAACAATCTTGAGAGTTACTATGAGAGTTGAATCAAGTTTGACTTATCTGACTTTTGTTTTGCTTGATGCGCCTTATAATCTGGTGCACCTTATGTATGGACAGAGGCCGTTCATTGGTATTGCTTGCGCCTTATAATCCGGTGCACCATGTGTGTGTGTGTGTGTGTGTGTGTGTGTGTGTGTGTGTGGCCGGAGGCCGTTCATTGATATTGCTTGTGCCTTATAATCCGGTGCGCCCAGTGTCCCGGAAAGATGGTGCGCATCCTGGGTAGCTCGCCAGTCCATTGCAGGGCAGAAACATGCTGACGGCTATGTAGCCTACTCTTGATGACAATCAGCAATGGCTACTAGCTCTATTAACAAAGACAAAATTGGATAATAAATAAGGGAGAGGAAGCTGCATTTTTTTGTCATTTTGAAAAGCTTTGCTAAAATTGCATAATTTATGAACCTCTACATTCTGTGTAGAAATTTAAAAACACACAGCTAGCAAACACAAATAAAACAAACAAAATTGACATCAGTCATCAAAAAATTAGGGAAGAATTTAGAAAATTGTGACGAGACAGACAGACAGACGCTCCTATCAAAGATTTCACCCATCAAATGCAACTTCATCTGCCTGCTCTGTGAAGCAAGCCGCAAGTGTTTGGTGTTGCCTGATGCTGGTGACCAGAAAGGTCACATCATTAGTGGTGTGCAGCAACCAGGTGGTGTTCCATGCTAGGCTAAAACCATACTGTTTCTTCTGTTACATATTTGATAGTAGGAAATGTTTTTATGATTATTATCATTATTATTATTATTATGATTTGGGTTTTAGTGCACATCTGACTCAGGCTCATGGGATAACAATTAAATATAAGTGTGAGATTTAAGTGCATTATGCTCAAAAATATGATGTCTCTTTTACTTGTTCTTTCTGTGTGCATGAGCTTTAGGCAAAATTCTAATCCCTAAGTTTAATCTTTAATCTAAAACACAAAAATTAAACAAATATGGTATGAAAAACAGCACTAATTACTTCTAACATCTGCCAGGAAATGAACAGATGTGTACCAGTTCACATTGTTCTCAATAACTTTTTACCTAACAATAAGCAATCAAACATGCAAAACCATCAAAATGAAAAAAACCCACCCCCTCAGAATATTCCTTATTAAGATCACAGCAATATTTCACAGACGAGATCTGATTTCTATAAGGATAATTAGTGTAGATACCAAAATGTGTATGTACAATGTGTCAGAGTGAATGTGTGTTTGTGTGAATGGGGAGAGAGAGAGAGAGAGAGAGAGAGAGAGAGAGAGAGAGAGAGAGAGAGAGGTAGATTAGGACGAGGAGTGTTACAGGACACCTGCAGACCAGCGCAAAGCCTGCCTGCTTTAATTAGCTCTCTCTGCAGCCTCTCCATATTCATTACACACTATTCCTGAGAAAACCACACACACACACACACACACACACACACACACACACATTCTCTCAAAAACACACATACCACACAGGGGAAAAGAAAAACATTCACAAAGGTCCACAGAAACAGTCTCTCTCTCTCTCTCTCTCTCTCTCTCTCTCTCACACACACACACACACACACACACACACACACACTCAGTAAAGAGAAGCTTAAAAACGCTTCCCAATATGAGTTTGTGACAGCCTCTATGTGAGAATAAGAAATATGTAAAGAAAGGAAATGAAATCTCTTTTAATTCCAGACTTTTCTTTTCATGTCCTTCCTCTGACAAGAGGAGTCCGATTACTGCGGGATTCGAAGCTCAAATGAGATTAGCCGCGGTTGCGGTGATGTCACGGCTTTGACCTTTGCGACTGTCCGTGGCTCCCGATGGGGCCTGAGCTGAAATAATGAGAGCCGTCTCTATAGCAGCTTAATAGGTGCCAGTTGGAGTAAGTAAATGAACCAATCAGGGAACAGAAAGGAGAGCCATTCTCGAAAAAATATACCTCAGTGGCTTAACATTACCAACACAACACACTGTTCATTCTCAAGATCCACAAAGGTGATACATTATCATTATTATTATTATTATTATTATTATTATTATTATTATTATTATCATTATTATTATTATTGAGAAGATGCAGAGGATAGGGTGAGGTGGAGGCAGATGATTCGCTGTGGCAACACCTGAAGGGAACAGCCGTAAGGAAAAGATTATTATTATTATTATTATTATTATTATAACAACAACAATAGTTTGGACACACATCAATACATAAACAATAGAGCTGACAATTCAGAGAGTCCTGATTGGCAGAGAGAAACATACTGAAAGAATCAGGATTGTTCAAACGGCCAATTAGCAGTTGAGCCTGATGAATTCATTAGCATGCTCTCCAGTTATAAGAGGAAACACACGAGTGAATGCTGAATATTCAACAAGAGAGCAAAGATGGAACAGCACTGCGTGTTCTTCTGTTCATTAGCATAAAACGCAGCCATTTCGAACAGACTCGCGCGCGGACACACACACACGCCATCTGTGCTGCACAGAGGCAGCACACACCTTTACTTCACATGCACTTTCAAATACATCAAGCTAAAATACAGGGAAACTAAGAACAACAATAAGTATGAGTACAGAGCGTTTAAACAATTAATGGCAGTCTCCCTTATGTACATACCACTTCTTCACTGATAACAGGGGCTGAATACATGTGCTGATTAGCCATAACATTAGCGCCACTGCAGCTACACAAAGCCCCATACAAATAAAGCTGCAATGCACTTGTGTGCTCTGACACTTTTCTTTCCTAGCTAGCATTAGCAATTTCGGCAGTTTGTGCTGCAGTATCTCTTTCATGGAATCAGAGCAGACATACTAGGGCAGAGGTCGGGAACCTATGGCTTGCGAGCCACATGTGGCTCTTTTGATGACTGTATCTGGCTCTCAGATAAATCAGGTGGCCTTTCTTAACGGAATAACTAATACACAATTTTAACTGTCATTTAAATAAAAATACAAAAAAGCCATCAATCAGATGAATAAATCTCGCACATTTAAATCTATACATCTACTGTGTTTTCAATGCCACGTCACTGTGGCGCGCAGCGGAGAGCCAATCCTTTCTGTATGCCAGTATGTGGGCGGGTCCGATACCTTGAAACTCTAATTTTATTGGATTATAACAATAGCCACAGACTGCGCGTGTTGTTTTTGGGTAAAGAGGTAAATGTCCCTCGTTTTTGATCGGCTCATTTGCACGAAGACAAGCACAGCTGGCACGCAAACACAAATGGACAGACATGGAAAAACTTCAACCTGCAGACCAGCTGATTGCCAAAACTTGGGACGTGCTTCCTGTCACATAAACACTGCCGCGTGAGAGTCTTGCCGTATTGACCATGGTTGGTTCTACATGTGCACGCGAGCAGTTCTTCTTACCTGAAAAACATCAAGACCAACCTGCGGTCAGGTTTAACAAATGGAAGCCTAAACGTCTGCATGAAGCTGAACCTCACCACGTATCAACCAGACTACAAAGCCATTAGCAAAACTATGCAGCACCAGAAGTCACATAATAATAAGAATTACTGTATTTTTCTTATTTATAAATAACTTTCGTTATAACAATGCCGTTTAAAATAAATTCAGAGTCTTATTATACTCTCAAATTGTTGGTCTTCTTTTTCAATTTAGTTGTATTCAGTATATATATAGCTCTCATAGGATTAGATTTTAAAATGTCTTTTTTTGGCTCACTTAGGGGTCATTCAATATTTTCCTAAGCGTACAAAACGTACGCTAGTGGGGAGGGGGTAAGAAGTCTGTGTACGCTTTTTAATATTATAAAAATGTCAATCAACAATAATACATGCGCTCGTGATTTTTTTTTTTTTGTGCGTGTACGTTTGAAACTCTCAATGCGCAATTCGTCAACCACCTCAGAGCGGTTCACGCACAACAACAACAACAACATCATTTGATTCGCTCTGCTTGACATAACACCGGTGTTAATGCTTAAAGCTTTTCAAGTTTCAGGCTACGATGGAGCGTTTCAAGGACTTTGAACCTTTACTGAAGTATTGTGTGACACGGATAACAGTTGTGCACAAAAATCCCAAACTGTTTCACCAGCCAAGCTGACATGAAGCGCCATTTATCTCTTATCCATGGTGGGAAAAGGGCTACAGATGAGATCCGAAGGGCTATAGCTGCAGATGAGACACCAAAGCATATCTGCAAAGTCTGCAATGAATACTACCCAACCCGGTATCAGCTGCTGAAATATCAGAAGGCAGCTGATCACAAACTAAAGCGTGGTCGTCCAAAAGCCAATGACCAATAAAAAACGCAGACATTTTGAATTATATTTTAATATAAAATAATATTATTACAAACAATGTCATTTTTATTATTAAAACCAAATGTCTTAATATTAATATAGACCTGCGTCTGTCTTCCTTTCGGCTTTTTCCCTTTTACTCAGGAGTCGCCACAGCGAATCACCTGAATCGCACGTTTGATTTGGCAGAGGTTTTTACGTCGGATGCCCTTCCTGTCACAACCCTTTTAGCAAGGGACAGAAACACGCTGACAACTTTGCAGCTACTCTTTACGAAAGTCAGCAATGGTTCTTTTACATGCCTCTCACCATAGACAGTGACAGACATGACCTGCCTTTGATAACCCAGTTAGCCGCACTGGGGGGACAGTGACAACCTTGTGTAGCGTGGGACTCGAACCCCCAACCTTTGGATCAGCGATCCAGCGCCTTATACCACTAGACCACCACTGCCCATTAATATCAAAGCAGGTGTCAACGTATAATTTTTTGTTGATTTCATTATTGTTTGACTGGTATATAAAAGAGGTATTGATCAAGGAAATACATTGATTTATTTTGTAAAAGAGGTTTGACCATTGTTTTGTTTAATATCTTATTAAAAAAAATCCTGCTGAGAGATCATCAACATTTATTTGAACACTTTCGGGGGGGGGGGGGGGGTCAAAAAAAGAGTCCTCTCTGTACTCTGGGGAAAATGTTGAAAATGTTGAACCGCCCCTTAGTCAAAAAGGTTCCCGACCCCTGCACTAGGGTTTGCTCCCCGTGAATTTGAATGAGCTTTGAGCACTTATGACACTCTTGCCTGTTCACAGATTTTCTTTCCGTTTGTTACAGCCCATAAAACCTGCCATCCTTTTAAACATTTCTCAAAGCTGATGTGTTGGACACTGGAAAAATGAGCAAGCGAGAGGGGCCAGATTGAACTGGTTAAATGAGTGAGTCACATCATGGACCAAAATTCTCTACTGCGTACATAATATACTAGCATATAACACATCTCACGCCTTAACCATTTGTCTGAGGAAATATAGCTGAAATAAGAGAGGAAAGACAGTGACAATAAATAAATAAATAAACAAATAAATAAATAAATAAATAAAATATCCTATAAAAGGTGCTAGGACATGGATGAGACTGACGCTGACATTTTAATCATATTCCCTTGGCATTATCAAAATAATTCCATCACTCTGTTTTTAATTTATGATTATTAGAACAGAGTTGTTTTAGAAAAGAGTTGGCATGTGTGGGAGATAACTTTTAATGAAAATCTTTAGTACAAACACTGAGAGCTGTGGGTTTTCTCTCTCTCTCTCTCTCTCTCTCTCTCTCTCTCTCTCACACACACACACACACACACACACACACACACACACACATACACAAGTCTGTCATTGCGAGCTGTTTATCACTCCTGGCTTGGCTTTGGTTAAAATGTTCACCTTTTTAAAAATCAGACACTGCCGGACTAGCGAGTCTGATCCATCCCCCGAGCCTTAATCAGAGAAATTGCGAAACTGTGCTCAACTCAGCAGAAAAGAAAAAAAAAAAAGTTGTGTGCAGCCCACACCTCCATCCCTCCCCTAGATCTGGCCATTATGAAAAGCAAAATGCTTGTAATTATGTCTTTCCATTTGGCTGGTAGGGGGTGCTGAAGAGAGGGCTATATGCCACTCTCCATGCCTGCAGGATAATGGTGATGAAAGCTGAATGGAGCTGGCAGGGGTGGTATGCTTAATGACATACTGGGTGCATGATGCTGAGTGCTGACAGTGAGATAGACCTAGAGCTGCAGGGACATCTGTTCCATGTCAAAGCCAGGCGGGAGGGCGCAGGACTGTGGGGTAGGGTAGGTAAGGAACCTGCAGTGCTCTGGGGTAGCCAGAGTTCAACTCATACACAACTGCTACACTGGAGAGCTGAGTCATACAGAGAGAGGAGAGGAACTGGAGAATACACTCGCTCCGTCTCTGTGGGTGTGGATTCTCCAGTTCCTGGTGGATAAGAAAAGAAGAGAAAACAGACAGAATCAAAATCTAACATGTTGTGGAAAGGAATGAAAGTAAAACAAACAAACAAACAAACAAACAAGAAACAAGAAACCTGAGCAGAGTGAGAAACACAAATATAAAAAGATGGAGGAAAAAAAATGAAGGTTTTGTCCACAGGAGTGGCACTAGATACCCCAACGAGTGGGGGTTACAGATACTACCTGACTTAAGTGTGTGGCATGTGCATGTGTGTGTGGAACAGAGACGAGTGACACGGTGAGTAAATCCACCAGAGGTCCCTTTCAATTCTTTCGTGTCAGTGGGTTCCACCCCACATCACTGGATGTGTAATTATAATACAATGAGCTGCTCTATTAGTGAGACCATCGTTAAAGCTAATAACGACACAATGACAATGCTAAGCTAACACTGCCCTAATAATCACTGTTACGCTGATCAAACAATACATTTAAGATTTTTTTTTTTTTTAATGTAGCATATAAAGTGAAGACAATGCAAAGCGCCAGGCCTCAACAATCTTTTTGACAAATGTGACTTAAATGGCAGAATAATTTGCAGTAATTTCCAGTCGTTTTACTCTTTACTGGAATGACTGTATGACTCTGACAGTGAGCATGACTGAACGAACCACTCACATTCATGCACACACAGACCCTCGGGGAATGGGACAGCAAAACAACAAAGGCCCTCCAGAGACTGGGTTCTTGACCTGGATTTCACACTCACTCACACACAAGTACGCACAAAAGCACACACACCAATCACAAACATCTGCAGCTCTTCAGTACGCTTGGGCAGGGCAGCGTCTTAATAGTTACATGAGAATAGAGCAATGACTGATTAACATGCCAACCCCAACCCCAACCCCAACCCCAGACTCAGACCTGAGGGCTTTTCCCAGCAACAAAACGACTCTTATACGCAAATGTAGCTTCCTGTCAGTCTGAGTGCTTTCAGTCCAATGTGCACGCGCAATGTGTTACAGTGGAACGACTGTCAAGGGTCGAATCAGGTTCCCTTTATTGGCCTAAACCCTCAGAGGGGATCAAACAGAATTACTGTTGATGCTTTATTGTACGGACGGATCTGAGGTGGGACAGCTAAGTGCACCTTGGTGGACAGATCAAAAGCAAGTGAGCTGAAGTCAAGAATGCAGGAAGCAGAGGCGTCCAAACCTCTCAAAAACATCCAAATTCCACTGAAACATCAGCTCTATCCCTTTTCGACCGAGACAATGCGCATGACGGCGACAACTGGCCTGTGTTTTACTGCTGAACCAATCATCAGCTGCAGAAACCTTTTTTTTACCCGCCATTTTACAATCGATTCCTTTATCTCTTCCCAGTTCAGCATTTGGTTGATACCAAACAACTAAGAGCTCCGAGTTGTTTCCATGGTGAAACCCTGACACACTCATGTCACAGCGAGCTCTTTGATGGTATGAACCCGCAGCACGGCTTCACGTCAGCCAGCTGATATTGATGGAATAGCACATATTACACGAGAACACGGGGAGTTTCCAAATTCTTGAGCTGGTCCCTTGCTCACAGTCATGACGCTCTCATAGAAGACCTGAAAACTAATCGTTTCTTGAGGCATTCGTTTGTCTTTACTCTTTAGCTTAACCCCCTGTTCCCGTCTGTCTCTCTCCATCATAAGTTAGCAGAAAGGTGCTTAACCTCCTTGAGAGATCTTGGGTTAGATTGGCTTTGAGCATGTGAGGAAAGTAATGGCAGAGGAAGCCAATCAATAGCTCTCTGCCTGATGATGGTCATTCAAGTAGTAATTGCGCAGGGCACCTTTCCCTCCAATGGAACATAACTGCTTCCTTTTCATCCCACAGCCTTCAGAAGACCATGCCATTATGGGCTTTGTCCAGACTCTAATGGCTCTCGCGTCTGCGTTCTGTCTGACAGGTGGCAAGTGAAGAAACTGGACATTATACAAAGTAGATTACCGTGTATAAACCTTTCTTTACTAGAACAAGCGCATGAAAGGGGGAATGGCCTACGATCTTGAGATAAATAATGAGTCACACAACAGGCCTTTGGAGAGGTTGGTGTGTAATTTGTAGCAGTCCAGTTCATTTTCAGAGGTGAGAAAAAGAGCCATGTGGCATCCGCACCGTTCCAGTTGTACAGGCCATCTCAGTGACAACCTCCTGGACGTTTGACGCCACACCTCCCACTGCCGCCGCGCCAGCCACATCGCTTGCATACATCAACAGCTTCGAACAGCGCTGATGAGCTAAAGCCTCATCACACCTCGTCAAGCAAGCAGCCTGCTAATTACATATAGAGACACTGTCCCGAGTGACTCTGAGAGACAACTGCACATTAAAATGAATGTAAGAGAGGTTGGCAGTGCTAGCACACATTAAAAAAGGATGCTGTCCTTCTGCTTTAGCAATTGGGCCCAAGCATGAAAGCTTCTAAGTGCAAGATTATCAGAGCATGGATAGACAGAACAGCAGAGAGAGAGAGAGAGCGAGAGAGAGAGAGAGCGAGAGAGAGAAAACAGAAGGAGCGAAAGAACCGTTAGCCTGCATCACTCAGAAAGTGGTGTGGAGCAGAAGGACAGGGCTGGAGGGACAACGCAACAGACTGCTGAGCAGAACGCCTTTCCTCTGCTTGGGTCTGTGGATCCTGCCTTTGTTCATCACCAGACTCTCTGCGAAAGTCTGGAAGTAGTTTTCCTGTGTCCATCGCCCACTTTGTTCCATCCTGACCTTGGAAAACATTGATGGATCTGCTGTGTTCCACCTGCTTTGTTCAGGAGGTTGACACATTTGATTTGTATCTCAGCACTGAAAGAGGCCTGCAAGTCGAACAGTTCGAATTCAGGCTCAATGGGGTTATTGCTCTTAAATGAAAACTGCTCTCATCATTGCATAAGTGATTAAAAAAAGTTGAGATTGAGTAAGTTCATTCATTTATAAATATTTCTGCACAGATCATTATTATTTTCCCCCTGCCAGCCTCTGACACTTGAATGACATAGGGTATTGGTGTATGAGAGAAAGGTTTGAGAAACATATCCAGTTTGAGGAGGAAATATATAATTCATTTAGTTGTGACTGTTTTCTGACTTAGTGTGAAATGCAAACAGACTCGGGGCGGCTTAGAGGAAGGAAGAAGCCCACGCGAATTCCCCAGTTAAAAAGTGCGCCCTTGTAATGTTATGGTGTAGTGTGGATTTTTTTTTCCCTCTGAAGGGTAGAAGTGCATTGCTACTCAAAGTAAAAGGAATCTTTCTAGTAACATAAGCTTAGAACAGAACCAGAGTAAAATACAAGACAATAGTGTGTATTCACTATTAGGTGTAACTGCTTTTTGTCAAGAACAAAAAAAAAAAAAAAAAAAAAAAAAAAAGCAGTTTTCTTTAGTTTTGCTCATGGTCACTGAACATGATCATACCAGACCATTATACCAAATATGGAGTGAAAGCCTACAAGGCATAGGGTATGCGCATGGTTATGCACAGAGCTCCACTAATCTGTCCTGTTCATTAGCACACAGCGCTCATTGTTAACATTAGCCATACAGGCCTGTAATAGCACAAATTACACTGTCATCCTCCAGCGTAATCATCAGCCTGCACTCCAAAGACATCAAGACAAAGCAAGGCCTCAAAACTAATAGACGAGCAGGTGGGTAATGACACACAAATCGGCTGAGGATAACACAGAATGGGAACTCAACCTACGTACTTCAGTGATTTATAACCACTCGTCCTTCTGCAAATGATCTTATCAAAGTTCTGCTGTTAATCACGACTATAACTCACGGATGGCAGAAAACACAGCTTTACTAAATTAGATTAGTAGGGTCAGTTCATCATGCATCTGCTGACCATGATTCCTTCCAATGTTTTCATTTATTCATCTCGAACATCTCATAATTAAACACAACTATGAATGCCTTAGTATTTACTCTTAGTATACTCTTGGTATGAGCAGTGCTGGCTCAGTAGTTAATGGTCTGGGTTACTAATCAGAATGTTAATGGTTTAAGCCCCAATACCAACAAGTTTCCATTGTTGGGTCCTTTAGAATGCCCTTCACGCTCAGTTATATAAAAACGATAATGAATGCAAGTCAATGTGAATATGGGGGTCTGCAAATTTCCATAAATGTAAATATTTTATCTTTTGATCAGCTCCAAAAGAAGACACTACCTCATTTTAAAACTTGCATCCACTCTGACCTGTAAAGACACTGCTGCAAAAACAAGCAATGATAATCTTAGTTCTCAGATATAATACGAATACAGTGGTACCTTGACTTACGAATTTAATCCGTTCTGAGGGCAAACTCGTAAGCCAAAAGATTCGTTAGATGAAACAATTATTCCCATAGGAAACAACAGCAAACCAATTAATCCGTTCCAACCCCTCCTAAACTCATATAACCTGCCACAAACATGTATATTTGACCTAATATATTAAACATAAACAAGTAAAAACAATAAATATTTCAGAATAATAATACATGTACATTAACATTAATGATAATTAACAATAAATAATAATAAAACAAGAATATACAATAAGTCAACGAACCCTTTCAATCATCGACTGCGGTGAAGGTGTTATGTGGGCAGGCAGGAAGTGGTGCGTAACAGAGGAGGAGGAGGAAGAGGAGAATTTTGTGCATTTGCAGGCTACGAATGCCAGAAAGGTAAGGTTCGTGGTGAGCTTCCACAAGGCCAGTGCTTCTCAAATAGTGCGCGCCCCCCTTGGAGGGCACGACGTGATGCCAGGGAACGTGTATGACCCTGGGGAACATGCTTTTTTACCATACTGTACTAGAATTAAGTGTAATTGTGCATCCACTACAGTAGATGGCAGTGGCACTCTCATTGTCGCACTATGGTGTAGTGACAAAACACCGAGCAAATGATATAAAGTGCAATAAACACTATTTATAGTTGCGTGTGGAGTGCTGGGGGGGGAGGATGTTTTTTTTCCCTTCCTATAGGGGGCGTTACAGAAAATAATTCAGAAGCACTGCACAAAGGAATTCTCGGAGCGTGGAGGAATACACGCAGAAGAATATGAGGCTACTCGGAAAAGCCATTTCCCAGCAGCGCTTGTAAATCAAAATTTTACTCGTTGGATGGGGCACATTTTAGGTTGGATCAAAGCTTGTATCATGGAAGATTCGTTATAAAGGACACTCGTAAGTAACACTGAATACTAAATCTGACCTAAAAAAAAATCAATCAATCACACCTGCGCAAAAATATTTGTGAGGCCCTGAAGATGTAAATGTTAAAGGTCTTCATCCAAATATTCACTGCTGTCAATACCCCCCCCCCAAAAAAAAAAAAAAAAAAAAAAAAAAAACTCATGTGGGTATGATGGCCTGGCGTGCTGAAAAGGGTCCAGGGTGTATCCTGCCATCAAATAAAGCCGGCTGAGATGAGATGTGACCCTAATTAGGATTACAGTAAGTGTTTCAGATGATGAAATGAAATTCAATTGATTCTCTTTTTTTAATAATCAAAATTTTTGGACCACCTCCAGCCTTCTTTAAAGTCTGTACTCATTATGGCATTGTTACATCAGTTGGTCAGGTTGAAGCTCAGAAACATTATGTGAAATTAAGTCGGTTCATGACCTGAATGACCAGGTTGTTCAGCTTATCAATGACATTTTTTCCCCCAGTAATGGCACAGATATAAATTTGGAGCTTAAATACTGAGCGAGTGGTTGAGAGAGCATGAGGAATCATTTTCATACATGAACTGGTGCTGCAGAGTCCTGAGATTAACTATGTTGAAAGTCTTTGGGATGAGCTGGAGAAGACTTAATGGAGTGGTTTGATTTCTCCATCATCAGAGAAACTCAAACTAAACTTTGGATGAAAATAAATCTTTCAATTTCACATAAGTTTGTGAAAACAATGCCATGACAGTCAAGATTAAAGGCAGTAAAACTAATTTTTTGGTCAGGCAGGGTATTTGTAAAGCACAGTCTTCCTCACTGCAGCCTATTCAAATATTTTCATTCTGTCTTTCAACCTTTTTGGTTCCACCTGCAAGAGCATTGGAATGCACGTGTCCAGTTCATAAGCCTTTTGGTTAGGGCACCAACATGCCAGAGAATGAGAAACAAAGAAAGGTGACATTGGGGTATTAAAATCTAAATCATTATATCGGCATGGCAATAAATATAGTGATCCCTTGATACTTTGTGCTTCAGTTTCTGCAGCTTCAGTGCATCGTGGGTTTTTAAAGAATATTCATCAAAAAATAAAAAAAAATGTAAAAATCAGGAAATTAAGGAAAAATATTACAAAAGTTAAAGTAAATGATGCAAAATAAGGCCAATTATGCAAAAAAACCAACCAACCAAACAAACAAACAAACAAACAAACAAACAAAAAACCCCAAACAAACAAAAAACACAACTCAAACCCCACAAGAGGAACAGTGAGGTTACAGGGAGCAGAGATAAGGCAGTTGGAGGATTTTAAGTACTTAAGCTCAACAATCCAGAGCAATGGAGAGTGTGGAAAAGAGGTGAAGAAGCGTGTGCAGGCAGGTTGGAATGGTTGGAGAAAAGTGTCAGGTGTGATGTGTGATAGGAAGGTATCGGCAAGAATGCAAAGTCTACAAGACGGTGGTAAGGCCAGCGATGTTGTATGGTTTAGAAACAGTGCCACTGAGGAAAAGACAGGAGGCAAATGTTGAGGTTCTCTTTGGGAGTAACGAGGATGGATAGGATCAGGAATGAGCACATCAGAGGGACAGCACATGTAAGATGTTTTGGAGACAAAGTCAGAGAGATGGTTTGGACATGTACATTGAGATGGTTTGGACATGTACAGAGGAGAGATAGTGAGTATATTGGTAGTAGGATGCTGAGGTTGGAACTACCAGCCAGAAGGCCGAGAGGAAGACCAACGAGAAGATTTATGGATGTGGTGAAGGATGACATGAAGGTAGTTGGTGTAAGAGAAGGAGATGCAGAGGATAGGGTGAGATGGAGGAAGATGTTTTGCTGTGGTGACCCCCTGAAGGGCACAGCCGAAAGGAAAAGAAGAAAGAATACCCCCCCCCCCCAATAAAAATACTACTTACATTTTTATGTGAGGTGTGCACACGCAATTGTGTGTGCCCGCATGTCTGTATGTATATTTTATTTACATCTCATGCATTATTTTTGAATGTTTAATTGTTATGATAAGCATTTATAGTGTTGAATATGTCTGTCTTCCTTTCAGCTTTTTCCCTTTTCACTCGGGAGTCGCCACAGCAAATCATCTTGATTCGCACTATATACACATATACATGTATGTATACGTCAGTCGGGGTACTTTGCGGAAATTGGTGGTCATGGGGGTGGGTCTTGGTCCCCATTAACCATGGAAAGTGAAGTATCCCTGTATTCCAACAATAATAATAATAGTGAAAAGTACCTTTTTCTAATAACTTATTAGACACGGCACACTCGCAGCATGAAGGCGTGGGTTCGATTCCCAGCTTGGGTGTTTCTGTGGGGAGTTTCCATGTTCTCCTTGTGCTCATGTGGTTTCCAACAGATCCTCCGGTTTCCGCCCACAGTCAAAAAACACGCACAGTAGGCTAATTGGCTGCTCAAAATCATCCCTAGGTGCGAGTGTTGGTCCAGTGATGGGCTGGCAAACCGTCTAGGGTGTACTCTGCCTTCGCCCCGAGTTGGCTGAGATGGGAGCCAGCCTCCCTTGACCCTAATTTGGATTAAGTTGCTTAGAAAATGAGTGAATGAATAGTAAACACTGCATCTCAGAACCAGTAATTCTAGAGACACACCCCCTTTAATAATGATTAAAGCTTTTGTCAAAAGAGTATTCGGGCAGAGGGATTTGATTTGGGTTTGCTATTATATTTTATATTGGGTTGTATACCGCTGATGAAATCTGACCAATGCATACTGGTGGTACCTCGTTCTAAACTCAGGACCAAAGAAGATTGTGCTTTCAAAGTTGTAGCTTCAAGGTTTCGGAAACGAAGTTGTGTCCATTGAAACTTACGATCCGTGGACACTGTTGAAACCTCCAGGCACAAACTTAAGACCTACATGTGCAGACTAACTTTTATTAATTTTTAACCAGTCATAGTGTTGTTGTATTCTTGTGTTTCTTTGGTCAATATTTTTCATATTGTGAAACATTCTGTGACCTTTGTTCTTAAAGGGGTACGATACTTATTAATGTAAATAAAGGAAAAAAAAAAAAGTCATGTGTGTTCATATTAGCCATTTGGAGTAAGTCATAAGGCCAGCCACAGGTGCAGTTGCCTCATAACAACATTGCATTTTATTCTTTTTAAAGGACGCATGACGCAAATACCCCTCAGTCATCTAAAGTTCAGCACCAGATGCAAATAATAATCTTGTGGCACTGAACATAAACTTAACAATGCCGTGATAACTGTTCAACTCCTTTGACAATCATCTAGTAAATCTTGTGATGATAGCTAATTTGGAGTGACTACCTGAAACTATGCTCTGTCAGCTAAAGCAATGGGCAAAGACTGCAGACTGCGTGGTTAAACCACAATAAAATTCACCTGATAGAAAAGCCAATTCACTGAAGGGGATGTTATTAAATGATAAGCATCTCCTACATTCCAGTTACTGAAGTAAAATTAACTGCTATTACAAACAAATGCGCATCATTAATGCTCCACATCCTTTCCCCGTCAGTTAATTAAATTTCCTTCGGGGACATTTTATTGAACTTTATTTTCTTGTTCACACAGACTTTAGACTATTTGGCTAAGAAAGCAGAATAGTGTAGTATCTACAGGGGGCGGACAAAATAATGGAAACACATAACATTTTTGGCATCATAATCTTTGAACATAATTTAAACAATCAAAACTTGGCATATGTTATTATTTTTTGTATAATAATTTTGTTATTTGATATGTTGACGTAAAATGGGGAAGTGGTGGTCTAGTGGATAGGACGCAGGATCGCTGATCCGAAGGTTGGGGGGTTCGAGTCCCCACAAAGTTTGTCACTTTGCCCCCCCCCAGTGCAGCTAACTGGGTTATCAAAGGCGGGTCATGTCTCTCACTGTCTGTGGTGAGAGGCATGTAAAAGAACCATTGCAGACTTTCGTAAAGAGTAGCTGAAAAGCCCTCAGCGTGTTTCTGTCCCTTGCTAAAGGGTTGTGACAGGAAGGGAATCCGACGTGAAAAAAAAAAAAAAAAAAAAAAAAACTTATGCCAAATCAAATGTGCAAATCAAATGATTCACTGTGGCGACTACCGAGAAAAGGGAAAAAGCCGAAAAGAGAAGAAGATATGTTGATGTAAAAAATTTTTTTTTTCTCCTTTTTCAGATATTGAAAACATTAAACAGATATTGAAAACATTAATCATACTCCATAATGGCAGACCTCTCAGATTTTAAAAGAGGCCAAATTGTTGGTGCTCGTATGGTCGGCGCTAGTGTAACAAAAACTGCCCAAATGTTCAGTGTTTCAAGAGCTACTGTCTCATAAGTAATGACTGCCTTTGAAAGAAAGGGAAAAATGTCCTCAGCAAAGCACAAGTCCCCCATCGTCTCTAAAAGAGTTGGAGGGTATTCTAACTGAAGAACGGCTGAAAATTCGTTTGGAAACAATTCACAAGTTGTATGAATCAATACACATGCCAAGTTTTGATTGTTTTAATTATGTTCAAAGATTATGGAGCCAAAATGTTAGGTGTTTCCATTATTTTGTCCAACCCTGTACATGGCTGCCATGTTTGCACCAATGACCAAAAAAACAACCAAGCTAAATCCACCTCCGTTAGGAAAGGAGCTGATGCCTTTAGATCCCAATAGTGAGCCAATAGAAGCCATACCGTCTCATTTTCCACACCCAATTTCTTTATTTTTTTTCCACTGCCTATTTCTGAAAGAGCTGTAACTGAGGCTAGCACCACTAAATCACAAATCAGTGACAGCACAACCCATTTAAAAAAAAAAAAGAAAAAGAAAAAAAAAGACCTGGATGTTTTTTTTTTTTTTTAAAGAAAACAACAAGAAAAACTGCATACAAAAAATATTTTATATCAACTCTTGTCAATAGATTTTGGTTTATGTTAATTCTATACTGCCCCCTTATTTATGGGCGTCCACCAATTTTCAGTACCTAGGCTGTTCATTTACATTCGTACTTTCAACACTTTTATTTTTTCTCCGAGACACAGTGTAACACTCATCTTTTTCACATCCAATGGCTAACAATAGCTTTTTTTTTTTTTTTTTTTTACCTTTCATGAGTCATAGCGTATGAGTGGAGTGAAGGAGCAGCAAATTTCTCTTTCTGCTCAAACCCTTCAATAATCACTCCCACTCCAGCTTTTCTATTTTTGCTCCGTGTTGCACTCCCTACTCAAAGCCTCCTGTAAGTGCACCACTCACTTATTCAAACTTACTGTTAGGAGTTTTAATTAACAATTTTTTCAATCATTTCCCCAGTGCCTTTGTAACATTACTTGGCAAACTACACCTGCTTGTAAACAAATATATTATTAAATTAAATACTGCTCTGTATATAAGCATGTGTTATCCTGGGGTGATATGAAAGTAATCTCTGGAGTGAAAAAAAGACGACATGCTTCAATGCTCCCAAGAGCCAGTCCGTTCGCTCACATATCTGGGTATGAGTTTGTCTTCCATCTGGTAAAAGTGGGAAAGGCTTTTAGCTAAATCTAGACATTTATGGCATTTAGTAGACACCCTTATCCATAGCAGCTTATATTTATCATTATAAACAACTGAGCACATGAGGGTTAAATGGCCTTGCTCAAGAGCCCAACAGTGGCAGAATCAGAGTCAGAATTGTTAATTGTAAGATGTAACTGCTTATTGATCCTGGAAAATATTGTGTAGCTTGGTGGTACTGGGGCTTGAACCCCTGGCCTTCAGGTCAATAACCCAGAGCCTTAACCACTGAGTGCCCAGTACTGCACCACGAGCCTGACCTTTCTGATTTTGAGTGTCACCAGGGCTTTGAGGTAAATCCTTTGTATTTACATTCATGAAGGTGTCTCTTAATGATGATCATAAGCTTACTCGCTGAAGAGTGTTTTTGACTTGGCTTGTATGTTTTAAATTGGGCTTTTCTTTCCCGGGGAAGGGGAAGAGAGGAAGAAGGAATGAATCCATGTTCACTTTAGTTCAATGCATTTTGTTGGTGTGAAGCTCATCAGTATTATTCCTTCTTTTTAAGAATTTGCCAAATTGTTGATTTGGCCACTCCTCAAGTTTCTGCTATCGCAGAGATAGGTGTCTTTATTAGTTCAGTTCAATGGCTGCCTTCTGCACTTGCAGACATATCTTTGGAGCACACATCGAGAGTCCCATAAAGAGCTGCTAAATGCAAATATAACCTGGAATATATAGTTGAAATAAATCCCAGAACTGTTACATTCTTAATTTGTCTTGAAATGATGAAAAAACCTACCATAATTACCCATGAAATGTCAACTGTCCAATTACTTTTAGACCTGTGAAAATGGAACTACTAATTTAAAAAAGTATTAAAGCTGGAATTCTGAAGTTCAATGATATCTTGATTGCTTAATTTTTCATTGAATTCAATGGATTTTAATTTACATCCATGCGGTGCACTTCGACAAACGTAGAATACAAGTAAAAACACCCTTACAACACTATCCAAATACTGATGGACCTTTTTGTACAGTTCCAAAGTACAAGTTCAACAGAAACACAAAAAAGGTAAAGACAGGATGAGACGTGTACAGTAGGCCTTTGACCATTCACGGTTTTGTACTCGCGCCCCCGCATATTCGTGGATTGCTGACAAACCTGGAAGTAACTGGCATGTAATTCAAATTTAGCCAATGGCTGAGAACTTTTGTTTCTCCCTCCTGCTGATTGGTTGAGATGATGTATACACACCTTTTTCTCATTCGTGCACAAGTTGTCAATGTGCATTTTTGTGTGTGTTTTTAATTACCAGTTAAGCCCTATGATGCCACCCAAACGTCGTGCATCTTCTCAGACTTCTGCTAAGGAGCTTAAGCGCCAGAAAAAGGTAATGACGCTGCATGAAAAAGTAGAACTGCTTGATATGATACAGAAAGGAAAAAGTTATGCTGCAGTAGGACGCCATTATGCATATATATAATTGCAATGTATATACGGTATACTGTATATATATATTATATTTATCAATAAATATCACAGTACAAAATTAAAAAGTTTGTACTCAATCATTACTACATTTTACTGCATTATAACTGTATTAATGAGTAAGACTGTCTATAGAATGTTTAAGAGGCATATTTCAGGCCATGTAATATCATACACAGGGTTTTACTTCCGTGTTAATAATTCGCATATGTAATATGATACATAGGGTTTTACTTCAGGGCAAATAACTCGCGGAATTTCTTGATCCGCGGGAAGGGCCGTACCCAAACCCCCGCAAAAAAAAAAAAAAAAAAGGGGGCCTACTGTATTATAATCACTCATACTTTGCTCATTGTTTACGGTTAAATCTATAGGAATGTCCAGATCATTGCCGTCTCATAAACAGAGACATAGTAAGAATCTCCAGAGGCCAGGAACATGTTCCAGCTTTATAACACAAACTGAGTTACTATGACACGAGACACAAATATACAGTATGTACTGTACATATAAACTATTCTTGGGCAGATAAATAGTGAAAAGCAAGAGACAAAATGACTGACAGGAAAGATGGTGTTCTCATACTTCCAAATAAAAAGATCGCTCTTTCCACGCTACAGCCAGGTCACCGATTGTTAAAAATTCGGAAACCAGCCTGAGCAAGCCCGCGCCTCATCTCCTCTCGTTAATGTAATCAAAGGCGGGAATGACCAGATAATGAAAAGTGGAATAAGATGGAACAAGAGGCTCGGCATAGAGGTGCTATTCAGATATGTGAGAGAGCGGGGAGGCCGAATCAAGCTGTCGTCGTGATCCTTTCAGAAGCCAGACGCAATCATGTATTCATGGATTTCCCCATTCAGCGAATAATCTTAATCAGGACATTGTATCTTGAAATCAAAGAAGCTATGATTGAACTTCTATCAAAAGAGTGGCTTTCAGGGATTTATATGGAGATCTTGAATGGAAAGCCCACTAATCCGGCTGAGGCAAGCCAGTTTCTCTATGCCAGGTTTCAATCTAAAGGCATCAGCCACCCGCAACCTGCCTGTGATACTGTTACCATGGAGAGCTGTGGACTGAGAAGGCCACAACCTTTAAAGTATAAACCTATCTACACTCCAGATCCCTATCTGCACTCTTGAGCTTGGCATCAATGGCGGCAGCTGTCTTGTAGAATTTGGCCGGTTTTCGCACAGCCAAACTTTCCATTTTTGATCATCGCAATTTTGGACAGAGTTGTGTCAAACGGAAACCTTCCAGAACAATCTCATGGGGTAGAAGTCTCAATCTCATGCCTGTGTCTGTAAGTGTACACTGTTTATGCAGTAGGTGTTGGCTAATGAAAGCCAGATGCAGCAGCTGTCTCCTGCACATCAAAAGTTCTGAGGAGAGCAAACAGAGGAGTACAGACAGGAGGAAACGCTTAAACAATGAGAAGGAGGAGGGAGTCATGTAGCTGGTAAGGGTGCTGCTCCATCACTGTCGGCCTCTGAAAGGGAATATATAAGCAGGACCATCTGTGACTGCTCTTCTCTCTTTTTAGGGACTATTAGTAGAGTCACTAAAGGGCAGACATGCCAGCCTTCAGTCGCTCGCTCACACACACACACACACACACACACTTCAAATCTCAGGTAGATTACTCTTGGCCCTACATTGTTTCTTTAAAGTTATTTTCACGTTTGCATTTGTTTCTCACACGTATAAAACTTCGTGATGTTTGATAATATTTGAAGCTGTCCTTCAAGCTGAGCAACAGTCCAGAAAACAAAATCTGGGTTCTCAATTGAAAAAACAAAACAACAACAAAAAAAAAAACCCAACAACAACAAAAAAAAACAACGGTCGTCTGACGCACAATTTTACCAAATGGTAATGCGGCCTCTGTTTATGCCTCAAAGCTTCATGCTGAGTAATGTGACTTTTCATGTTCCTGGAGGGCATGAAGTGTATAACTGATTCATAATTCCAGATTTTCAGACAACTGCTGTGTTGAATATGAGAAAATGCACGAAGGTGCACACTTGGGCAGGCATTGTTCAGTAGGATCCCAGTCCCATCCCCAAACGAGCTGAGAATCAACCCAGAGAACAGACTCGAGTATTTAAGCCAAACATGAAAACGCCCTGAACTTGTACTTGGTGAAACTATCTGTACTGTGCTATTAATTTAGGCTTACGTGTTAAAGGTAAGCTTAAAAACTGAACCCATACTTTCATGATAAACCTCAAAAGTGTCATCCAATGCCCTGCTTCCTCAGGTCTAAACCTGCCTGCCTCATCGCCAATCATCTCACCTCTCAACACATACATCACAGCAGCAGTAAATGTGTTGAGATGAGATCCTGAGACCGACTTGAGGGACATGTGTGTATCTGTGCACACTGGAGGGGTGTGATCCTGAGCTGACTGATATTACTCTTTAATTTAATTGTGCAATGTATAAAAGATAACTTGTCAGTGCACGTGTCCTAATGACAAAAAAGCCAATCAACTACCTTTAGAGAAAATGAGGGAGGGGCATTATAATATTAGCAGCAATCATGAACTTCAAGTAAATACAGAGATCCCTCACTACTTTGTGCTTCAATTCATATAGCTTCAGTACATTGTGGTTTGTTTTTTTAAATATTCATTGAATTGAAAAATAAGGAAATTAAGGAAGAACAGGGGAAAACGTGAAGGAAAATGCCCCAAAATAAGGCCAATTATGCAAAAAAACCCCAAACAAACAAAAAACAAACCAAAACTCCCATCAAAATTGCTCACATTTGTATGTGAGGTGCGCATCTGCCTGCATGTGTATGTCTGTACGTGTGTGTATTTACATTTTATTGACATCGCATGCATTATTTTTGAATGTTTAATTGTTATTATAAGCATTTATAGCATTGAATAAGTATTGACATTATATACACATATATATGCATGTATATGTCAGTCATGGGAGTTGATCCTACTTTGCAGAATTCGGCAGTCGGGGGATCCCAATTGACTGCGGAAAGTGGGGGATCCCTGCATATAGTAAGTTGTAAACTTTTTTTTAAAGAAAATAGACAAAAAAAAAAGAAAGCGTGGGATTTAAATATTATAACCCACCATTAACTTTCCTCTGTTTTTCTTCTCACAGGTACTATAACAAGATAATTGTGTCATTACATTGTTATGCATCGGTAGGAAGACAGAAATGCAGTCATTTTATTTACACAGTCAGCAAAACATGTGAAATCAATCACTCGGCATGTACTGAGATTCAGAAACTCAGCAGTGTAAAGAAACTAGCTAATCATGTAAGCATGAGCCGATTAAACTGACTGCAATGGCAGAGAACAGAGAGCTAAGTGAAAATAGTTGAATTACACAACTTTATTAGTTGTGAGGGAAAGTGGGGCAGTGATGGTCTAGTGGATAAAGCGCAGGATCGCTGATCCTGAGGTTGGGGGTTCGAGTCCCCACAGGGTTGTCACTGTCCCCCAGTGCAGCTAACTGGGTTATCAAAGGCGGGCCATGTCTCTCACTGTCTGTGGTGAGAGGCATGTAAAAGAACCATTGCTGACTTTCGTAAAGAGTAACTGCAAAGCCCTCAGCGTGTTTCTGTCCCTTGCTTAAAGGGTTGCGACAGGAAGGGCATCCGACTTAAAAACCTATACCAAATCAAATGTGCGAATCAGATGATTCGCTGTGGCGACTCCCGAGTAAAAGGGAAAAAGCCGAAAGGAAAAAAGAAATTAGTTGTGAGGGAAAATCAAACAACTTGTGTCGTGACACAATCCCAAAATCCACATTATAAAGGTGGTGATAGCGATGACACTTCTAAGCTAGTTTGCAGAATGCAGCTGTGGACAAACAGACAGACAGATGGACATAACGTGTGAAAGTAATACCACTCCAGCACATTGGGTTCAGGAGTAAAACCTGTTAGCCAGTTTACTTCAGCCCACACCTTCATGTCTTCTTGAATGCTTGCGCCCTCCCCAGGTCACACAAATGGATCTATGTTGCATAAACAACACTGTGACAAACTTAGCCAGTGTCACAGATACAAATTCACAGCCTTACAAGGCAACGCAACTGGGAGTGAACCACATTAATAGGACACTCGTATATTTTGTGCATTTTAAATGTGAAGAAAGAATCGGGAGCAGTGAATAGCAGTAATTACACACAATCACATCTGATTGGCTTTGATTATTTAATATTTCACTTGTGATAAATTGTGGTGGAGCTGTTGAGATAAAGGGCCCTATCATAAGGCATAATCTGGAGTCATTTAAACTTGCGCTGGTTCACAGAGACTTGATCTGTTTGGAGTTTGAGCTTTAATACAGACTGCACTACTCGGAGATCACTATCTGCATAATAAGCCTGGCTTTGCAATAAAGGTTAAAGTAGGCTGTGTGTTGCATGCTCAAAATGGCGCAGTATGACGTAAAGGTTTTGTGTGTGTGTGTGTGTGTGACTTTAGCACATCGTCAGAGTAGGACATATTTGGCAGGCCTTTCAGATTCCCCATCTGTCTGCAGGATGTAAAACATCCTAATGGGCCCCATTTACCACTTGGGGCAATACCTTTTCTCTGCAGTGCACACACACCCACACACACACACACACACACACACACACCCACACACACACACACACACACACACACACACACACATAAAATCTTCCATCGCCATTGTTATGGTAGCCAAATTATCTGATGCTATAGCTAAGTTCAACTCTAACTTCAGAAGCCAAAAGAAAACATATCACCTTTTTTATTAAAAAAAAAAAAAAAATCAGTTTACTAAAAAAACCCAAACAAAATAACAACAAAAAAACAGTTATCCTCATGTTGACCAGCCAAAAGTTCTTTAGTTATGCTAAAGGTCAAGCCTGTCAATTATTCCTATCCATCTGGGGATCAGATCTCTCACTCTCTGACGCACACACACACACACACACACACACACACACACACACACGCGCGCGGTGACAGTGAAGAGCAAATCCCAACAAGAAACAGGACACTACAAGTACAGATCACAGACTTGAGCCACAAAACGGAAATTACAATCACAGAGATAAAAACACGATGACATTATCTTTCACTGGAAAAGGGAGGAACCTGCTGCTGACAGTTGTTACTGATTGGCTGCAATTCCTATTTACAAAAAACGCTGGCCAACTGAAGACTGTGCACCTTACAACCTGAAAGGAAATCAATTGGCTTGTTTACTTACTCAGTCCAAATATTTACACCAGAAATGATGTTCGGTGATGTTTTTTTTTTTTTTTCTTTAGCGCACGGCATGCATCTATGGACAGATGGACAGATGCTGAATACCCTTTACGCCCATTGGGCTGCAAGGTAATAACAAACTAAACATATGTTCTGCAGATCTGCTACTGTCTGAAAGAGATGACCATAACTAGAAATACTAGTTGTAAATCAGTGCCATTTTCAGATGTATTAACCATTTAGCTTTCCATAAACCAGCTATTTTTACCAGGTGCAAGACACGATAGGCTCATGTGAATTGTGTTCGTCTGTAGAACTGGAGGGGTTTATAGTGTTAAGGCCAATCTTTATTCCTCTCTACTTCATCCCTTTATCACCAGACTGCAGGGCATCATCCTGGCTCAAGCAGCCAGTTGCCAACATCTGCATGATCACTCACATTAACACAGTCATGGTCAGTACATGGCAACCAGTATTCACCACTAAAAAGGAGGAAATAATGTACACATGGAACCACAAAGGATGTGAAATGACTTACAGCAAGGCAAAAGTTAGAATGGGGATAACCTACCCAAACTTACAAACAAAATGTAAATACACTGTGTGTCCACAGTTAAGCTCAACAACAGTAAACATAACCAGTCCCTACCCTGGCTTTGTTAAATAGTGCCCAGAAAAACATCACAGCCGTTGATCATATCTGTGAAATCTATGAACAGACAGACAGACAGACAGACAGACAGACAGACAGACAGACAGATAGATTTTTGTTGCAAGATGGCTGCCACGGACCACCAACAGCAGCACCCGTGTGAAAGGAATATAAACGGAGGCATCTTTCTTCATGAGGGGAAAATGTTATTCTGAGCATAAGGTCCAGGCTACTGAGAATATTTTGGCACACATGCCTGTAAAGGAATAAGCCATTTCTTTTTTTTTTTTTTCTCATCTGACCGAGGTTGTGAAAAGAATTTCATTTCACCCACTCTCCACCAAACCTTTCTGATCTTCACACTCCAACCCACAGCAAGCATCTTGAGAAAAACAAACACTTTTTAAAATAACTTTTATATCCCTTAGTCAGTTGAACACTGACAGGGCAGTACAGGACTGCTTATCTCCCCAGAACAACAGGCCACAAGCATTAGCCACAACAGGCCTGCTGACTACCAACCTTTCTTCATGCCACCTGAAGAGAAAGGGAAATCAAGCAAGAGAGAAAGAAACAGAGAATAGGCGAGTAACAATACGTCGGATTAACTGAGGCACAAACTCTTTTCTCGGGAGAAACTATTTTCGTTCTCATATCCAAATGCTAACCGGAGTGTTTGTACAACATTTTCATATTTTCTGACCAGTTTAAGAAAGTTTTATGTAATAATTATTTATGGAAGGTGAGTCAAACATTAGAGGATGTCAAGGAAGTTGTTCAACATTATCCAGGAAGCCTGAGAAAAATTGTTTCAGAATGTATTACATAATAACATAAAAAAACAAACTAAAATATTTTTAAGCAATTACAGTATTTTGTCACGGTTGAAAAGTAAATAATACGCAATTATTTAACCAGATAGAAAACCTAGCGAGGTGGAGGTATGCCCTGGAAAGGAGGGGAATGAAGGTTAGCCTCAGTAAGACAGAATACATGTGTATGAATGACAAGGACCCAACGGGAACGGTGAGGTTACAGGGGGCAGAGATAAGGAAGGTGGAGGATTTTAAGTACTTGGGCTCAACAATCCAGAGCAATGGAGAGTGTGGAATAGAGGTGAAGCAGCGTGTGCAGGCTGGTTGGAATGGTTGGAGAAAAGTGTCCGGTGTGATGTGTGATAGGAGAGTATCGGCAAAAATGAAAGGAAAAGTGTACAAGACGGTGATGAGGCCAGCGATGTTGTATGGTTTAGAAACAGTGGCCCTGGGGAAAAGACAGGAGTCAGAGCTGGAGGTAGCAGATATGAAAATGTTGAGGTTCTCTTTGGGAGTAATGAGGATGGATAGGATCAGGAATGAGCACATCAGAGGGACAGCACATGTAAGACGTTTTGGAGACAAAGTCAGAGAGGCTAGATTGAGATGGTTTGGACATGTACAGAGGAGGGATAGTGAGTATATTGGTAATAGGATGCTGAGGTTGGAACTACCAGGCAGAAGGCCTAGAGGAAGACCAAAGAGAAGATGTATGGATGTGGTGAAGGAGGACATGAAGGCAGTTGGTGCAAGAGAAAAAGATGCAGAGGATAGGGTGAGATGGAGGCAGATGATTCGCTGTGGCAACTCCTCAAGGGAAAAGCCGAAAGGACAAGAAGAAGATAGAGTATGACTATAGAGAATTATCTGGTTTATTATTATTATTATTATTATTATTATTATGACGACTGTATTCTCATAGGCTGAAGGCCAAGGTGAATAAATCCCTCCAAGACCTGAAATAGCTATCCATATTATACAAATGACAAAAATCGTCAATTCCCATTATTCCTTCAAAATATTTGCAAGTCCGGAGTAAATAGCATCATCGGAGCTGTAAGTGCTGCGTGCTATTCACTGCTCAAGGCATTTTTGAATAATTCTGGACAAATATCCCCAAAGCATGGGACAAATTATAAAATTGAAGTATTTGATGGTCACAACGTAGTCTTTATTTTCAAGATTTGGACCCCCTCCCCCAAATCATCAAACCCAGTTTATCAGCTTGTTGCGAGCAGTATGCATCTCATCACGAAAGCTAGCAGCCATTTTCTCACTAGGTTTCTTTGAGAGGAAAGATAGAAGAGCAACATGGATATCAAATAAGATAGATAAGCCACACAAAGAATGTTAAATCTTATCGGTAAAAAGTGGTGTGTGTGTGCAGGTTTTCGCTTCAAAAAGCATTACCCACCTTTTCACCTATTTCAATCACTGTTCTAAAAAAAGACAAATTGCACATTAGTGTTTCAACTTTGAAGTCAGCTGGCGGCCATCTTGGTAAGACCAATCAATCAATCAATCAATCTGGGAGCCGTGCCAGAATTCTGGCGTAGGCGGCAGCCATAACAGCTTGTCAAGGCTGTATACGAAGGGCAAAAAATCCACAGTAGAGGCCCAAAGTTCTTTCTGCAGGGTGTCTTTATTGAGACACCATCTCTAGCTAGCTGGCCATTGACTCTAAAGAGTTCATCTGCCCTTTGCTAGATCTTCTTTTTATTCTTACTGGGTTGCTCACCACCCTACTCACCAAACTTGGAACCTGGTGGGGGATCCGGTTTAGTCGCCGACCACTCGGCCATGCAACAGGTTGTACTGGCTTACATGTTACCAGCAGCAGGGCAAAACCTGACCTGATAAGATTGTGAGACCACCCTGCTTTAAAATATGAAATTGGAGCCATTGAAAGACAACACATCACGGAAACCCTGAAAAATGTTCCGTTAAAATTCCTTTGTAAAATTGTTCTTGAGACTACACAGAGATGCTTTCACCTTTTTTCCTTTCTCCCATCTAACTTCGAGCTTGTCAGGTACTATTGGCATTCTCAACGGTCCTGGAAGAATTTTACACAGCTATATACAAGCAAGCGCCTCTCAATTCTGTATAAAATGATTGTGATTGATTATTCGATGTAGCGAAATCCCAGGCTGAAGTTGCTTGTAGCTTTGCTGACTTCGGTGTTCTTAAAGCAGCCCAGCGAGGGCCATTTTACACAGGTTATGGCATGTTTTGTAGCTGACCATAAAGTTGTGGATATGTTCAAAATCTCAAATTATCATACCATACAGTAAGCAGTACTGCAAGACACCACTAGATATTACTCAATACAATATAATACACCATTATTTACACCATGATTATCAAAGCAGCCTGACATTAACATTTTTGTGATCCCCTTGACGGGTGTTAATGAAAATCTCTTTTGTTTCTCCTACTTTCTACTTATGAACAACAATAACCTAAAAAGGCTGAAAGCAGAAGTGTATGTTTTAAGGGTAAAAATAAGGACCAATACTTTTAACAATAATTATTTTACAAAAACCGTCCTTCTTTGTGAGTGTCATCATTTACATACTATGTAGACAATAATCAAACTATGGGAACATGTTTTAATTACCCATGTGCTCATCTCATAACATGCAAGTCCTTCTATGTGTTCCGATAAGTGATTCATAGTAATAGTATCCCTATCATCAATCGTTTTAAAGTTATTCGCACTTAAAAGTCTGTGACGGTGATATTGCCCTTTAAAAGTTTAAAGTCACGTTCACTTTGAGTGACCTTTAAAGGGCAAGATCAAGGTTATGCAATGCCGAAGTAAACCGTGCCATACAAAGAGTGTACAGGAATCCCCCGCTACTTCGCGCTTCAATTCATGCGGCTTCAGTGCATCGCAGTTTTTAAAAATAAATAAATAAATGTTCATCAAACTCAAAAATAAGGAAATTAAGGAAGAATAAGGGGAAAAGTTCAGGGAAATGCCACAAAAACAGTGCCAATTATGCAAAAAAACCCAAGCAAACAAACAAAACAAACAACCCAAAATCTCCCATCAAAACTACTTACATTGTTGCATCTGTGCGTGTGTGCATATGTATTGTCTTTTTCTCATGCAATACCATCTGTATATGTGTGTATTTATATTTTATTTACATCTTCTGTTATTTTTTGAATGTTTAATTGTTATTCTAAGCATTTATAGCATTGAATATGTATTTATAGATATTATATACACATATACATGTATGAATATGTCAGTCGGGGGGGGGGGTGTGTGTGTGTGTGTGTGTGTGTCCTACTTTGCGGATTTCGATGGTCGCGTGGGGATCTCGGTCCCGATTAACTGCGGAAAGTGAGGGATCCCTGTATATGACTTTCTATCAGTCCCTTAAAGCGTTTATTTTTGTATTTTGATATACTGTATTCATCCCATAAGGGAAATTAGTCCCTCTGAATTTAACCCATCCAGTGAGTGCGCACGCGCGTGCACATACACACACACACACACACACACACACACACACACGCATTCGGAGCAGTGGGTGTGTGGGTTTCGTGGCACCTGAGTCTCTAATGCGAAGGAAGGGAAGGTGCAGCCCACTCCCCCCACCACACATTTTTCCTGCTGGTTTGTGAATCAAATTGGCAGCCTTTTGGTCCCAAAGCGGTTTCTCTAACCTTTAGACTATGGCTACTCCCTGCATATGGATCTATATCACTTTACTTCTGTGATATTTTGTCCAAAACTTGTGATCTTGCTCTGATCTTTGACTCAGACATTCCAAAATTAAATGGTCTTTGGGGCTTAGGAACGATCGCGTCCTTAACAAGTTTGGTGAAAATCCTTGAATGGGTGTGGTCAGGATTTTGTTTGCAGCCAAACTAGCTTATAAATGTTGACGATTACAATATCTCCTGATTGGGAGGCGGTTAATTAATGAAAATATTCACAGAACTCTCTCTCTCTCTGTCTGCTAATAATATACGCATCCTTATTCTACCATCTCTCTTGTTTTACACTCTATCAACGTTTTTTCTTTCAGATATTATGGGTGTCTGCGCCGGTCAATTTCAGATTTCACTGAATCGCACTAATTACTGAGTCACGCGTAAAGGCCAACATACTTCTGAATCTTTTTTTATTCCACACATGGGTCTGATTTGTATTCTCTGTTGAATAGGCATTACAGACTCTTCCATAAAATTTTCTGTAAGTTTGTGATGTCTGCAAAAACAAAGCTGTGTTTGGGCTGCAAGACTGAAGTTCGACGCCTTTAATTTAGACCAGCACAAGTGCAATTCGGCAACCTGTCTCACCTACACTCTGGGTTTGTTACCAATCAGTCGATATGCAAATAACATGCAAACTGCATTTCTTGTATGACAAAACCTATAATTTTTTTAAGCAGAAATTTTCTCACCACTTACAATGTGCAATATTTCTCTCCCTGCAAAACCCTTCGAGACTAAAATAGCAGCAAATGCTTACAATACAGCCGGTTGCTTGATATAATTCGCTCAGAGTACATTTTGCTTTTCTCTCTCTGCTGGAGTGCACAGTGTGTATCGTGACAGCACTGCGGTGTATGGCAGCACTCCTCAGCTCTCCCAGTAGCCAGCCAAATAAAAACAATTAAAAAGTTAATTGCCCGTTAGGTGGAGCTGGTCGGGATGCCCTCGCTCTGATTCGCCGAATTGATGATGCGGCGTGTCCTCTGCATCACCTCGATCGGTGGCTCCACCCTCCAAAACGGCACTCGTTTAAAAGTGGACGAATGGCCATGTGGACATGTGTTGGCCAGAGTGCCCTTCGCCATGCAGATTAGCCATGGCAGCGGGCAGGGACTGCGGCATTCAGACACGCTGACACACAGACAACATGCCATATGGAGCTGAGGGCAGAATGGTCCATTTAGCAGCAGTTGCACTACACACACACACACACATACACACACACAAACACACACACATACACACACACATACACACACACACACACACACACACACACACACACACACACACACACACACACACACACAGGGACACACTCCCTATGATTTGTGCCCAGCAATGTTGGCTCTAGGCTCAAGCCTGCTGTGTGACCTGAAACAAACTCCATTACAGTCCATTTCTCAGTTCGTTCTCATCACACTCAGCCATCCAGGTCAAACGATGCATCACGACCACCATCAGTCTGCCACTCTGAAGCGTTCAGAAGAAAATAAGCAAGAAAAACAGATAAAAGAGAAAAAAATAGAAAAGTGATAGACTACCTCAGCAGTCCAAATCCCTTCTTCTTCATTTTCTTATCTGCATCCTCGGTGGCCTCCTCTGCTTTCTTTTTGTCTTTCTCCTTTCCTTTGCTCTTCAACTTGTCCTTCTTCTTTCCTTTGGCTTTCTTTTTCTTGTCCTTCTTGCTCTCATCATTGTCTCCCAGCCCTTGGCGTGAGGAGCTACTTGCTGGGGTGTCCTGTCCCGAACTTGCCTCTGAGCCCTCATCTGAGAAAGAGAGAAAATTCACCAAAAAAATCCCAAATCATGTTTTAGTCCTTTGACTTTTCTAGGAAAATCAATCTTTTTTTTAAAGGTACCATCTGATGATCCTGGAGTTCCAGGCTCAGATGTTTCTGTGAGAGGTGTGTTTATTCTCGCTGTGCTTGTGTGGGTTTTATCCGGGTTCTCTAATTTCCTCCTATATTTGTCTAATTGGCTGTTTCAAACTGCGCCTATACATGACTGGTTGTGTGTGGTCTGATCACGCCTTCGTTCGGCCCAGTGTCAGCTAAGATCAGCTCCAGCCTCCCCACGACCATAATATGACCCTAATGAGTGATGGTTTGAGTGAACATCTTGGGTGAATAATGCTTGAAGAAAAATCTCATTCAGTTTGTTAGTGTGACTTGGAGCCAGCAAGATTATTATTATAATAATCAACAATACATTTTTATTTGTTTTCCCATGAAGTAAATGTTAAAATGCATGCACAGACTGTGGCTTAAGGTGGTATACACCAAACTCCAAATCAGTAGACTAATGATGCCATTGGTTTCAGAGTGGTTAGCTTGTCTCAAAGCGCAGCGCTCACCTGACCTACCTCTATCATGGTTAGAATATGTAAGAATAATATTATAATAAATATGTAGGGACTGCCTAAAAGCAGAGCAACAAAAAAAGTTTGCATTTATTTTCAATAAAGAAATGGCCATAATATAATTTAATGTCCTTTTAAATAGGATTCAAAAACTTATTTCTTCTCAAGAAGAAAATCACTGACTAAACAATTCTACAGGCAAGGTTATTTCTATACATCTTTCAGTTTGCTTTTCTTTAGGTTTCCATGCAACATATACTTAAACGTGTGTTAAAGAGACACGCCCCCTCCATGACATGCAATGCTAGCCACCCGCCTCCTTTTGAAGTGCGGTGCGCAGTATTTGAGGATGGTCTAATATACTTGGAAGGAAAGTGTTATCAGCCCTCTTGTATGAATGAGCTAGGAGAAGCCCATGGTAGTGATTGGGATGAGTGACAGAGAACCTCCCCATGAGAGTTTGGCCAATTAACTCACATGGACTCACTGCCACGAACAGCTGTGGCAATAAACTGTAGCAAAGTTTATACAAAAATAATAGGGTACTTGAGATGCTTCCACAATAATATATATATATATATATATATATATATATATATATATATATATATCGGATCAACCCCACCCTGACTGACATATACGGACATGTATATGTGTATATATCAAATCAATAAATACATAGTCAACGCGATAAATACTTAATAACAATTAAACATCCTAAAATAATGCATAAGACGTAAATAAAATATAAATACATACATACACAAACGCGCGTGCTCACACTCAGATGTGCACCTCAAATAAAAATGTAAGTAGTTTTCATGGGGCTTTTTGTGTTGTTTTATTGTTTTTGTTTGTTTGGGTTTTTTTTTTTTTTTTTTTTTGCATACTTGGTCTTGTTTTGTGGCATTTTCCTGAGCTTTGTCTTCTATTCTTCCTTAATTTCATTTGTTGATTGGTTGATATCACAAAATGAATAACACAAATACCAGTAAAAACTGTTTTATTGTTCTGTTATTATTCATGTTTTCCAACTCGATGGTAATAAGCACTTATCATTCCACTCCGCCACTGGTAACATTTTAATAAGCGTCCACCCGCTCCAATTTTTAAAGTGCCCTGGGTGCTTATCACGTCGAATACGGTATATATATGTATATATAGATACTGTGTATGTATGTATGTATATATATATATATATATATATATATATATATATATATATATATATATATATATATATACACAGTTGGCCCTCTACTTATGAAATTAATCCGCTCCAGAGCCTTTTTCGTAGCCTGGAGTTTTTGTAAGTAGAGGTGCATTTTACATGTAAAACGTGTGATTCGTTCCAAGGCTCCCAATACAACCCCATAAACCCTTTAAAAATGATAAAAGTACACCAATTTTGTATGAAATATGTGTTAAAAGTAAAAGAAAATTATTTATTAAACCATTATTAAACATTTTTTATTAACGCACATACACACAACACTGTCCCGCTCTCCATCTCTCTCTCTCTCTCTCTCACACACACACACACACACACACACACACACACACACAACACAAACACCACACATTTGCGGTGCACTCTGCTGAATGTGAGCTCTGCCCACACGCAGGAGGGGGGGGGGGTAGTGACAACCTTGTGGAGAGTGGGACTCGAACCCCCAACCTTAGAAACAGCAATCCAGTGCCCTCTACCACCAGGCCACCACTGCCTACATATACCGTATTTGACGTATTAAGCGCCCTGCCTCAATAGGCATCCCCCCAAATGTTTTTAATCTTACATCGAATAACCGCACTTACCAATTTTATTCGATCAGTCTCCGTAACCGTGAAATGAGGCGTTCACTGCCTGTAAAAGTGAGTTTACACGGTATTTCAAGACCCCCTGAAACTGGGGAATGTTCCTCAGTAAGAACACAATTGATTGTTTCGCTGTGCTTTAAAAAACAGGAAAATATTTTGCTGTGTTCTCTTAGTAAATGTCCAACAACCGATGAACCATTAGAAACTGATACATCAAAACTATGGGATGCTCTGAATGAATGGGGCAATGAGCCAGATATAGATCTATCAGATAGTGATGCGAGTATTTTTCACCCGATTCTCCTGTTCACTAACTTCATAAATTTAAGCAGGTTCCTGGCCATGTGCTTTTGTTTATGTTCATGTTGATTGGTTCAACGTGCCATGTGCTAAAGTTGACATTCGTGTTGATTGGCTCGATTCTACTTCCTGGCAAATATTTAAAGGAATAGCACCAGGAGGGAAAAGTAAGGAAATTTATGGAGGGAATATTTATGCTGTTTTCTGTTTATTTTCAGCTTTCCTGAAAGTAGTTTGGTTGATACCACAAAATGAATAACACAAATACCAGTAAAACTCTTTTATTGTTCTGTTATTACAGACGCTCCATGACTTACATTTTTAATTGGTTCCGGACGGTGGAACGCAAGTTGAAAGTGAACGTAAGTTGTTCCAGTGATGTATTACATATGACGTGTGACGCTCATACTGTACTATACATACATAAATTCCATTACGGTATCTCATAAAACACCCCTAAATTATTTATTATAACATTGTAAAATAATGTCAAATATATGAAATAATATCAACATTAATTTCAAATAAATGAAATTCAAGTAAAATAATTTCAAATAAATAAATTTTAATCAAATTGACTCATCAAATATCAAATACAGTATCAAATATAACCTTTAACATTCTCTATGATGCGATCTTTCTGCTTGTAAATGGTTCCGATGGTCAACGGATGGTCACTTTACATGAAGCTGAGCCAAGTCACACAACATGAAACTGAGCCGAGTGACTTTACATGAAGCTTATATGTGAGGCGCTCAACACCGAAAGTAGTGTACTTGCTAGGGGTGTCATTGAAACCCTATTATTGGTATCGATATATTGCTAAAAAAAATTCCGATGCATCGATACATTGGAATATTGCTGTACTGTTCCATAAATGCATTAAATAGAACAGACTAAGATATATTACAGTAGTCTGTATAATGCATTGAATACAGTGAGTCATCGACTTACGACCTATGCGAGTTTCGTCTGATCGACTTGACGACCGCAAAAGTGGTGAAGCATGATTGATGGCAGTGCAGCGCGAGTGTTGTGTACGACAGTTGTTTGTGCTGCCGGCAGCGCCAGCATTTTAAAAGGCCAAGCAGGAGCTGGTGCAGCTTCACTTTCTAACTACTCAGAGCTTCTTCTTTTCCTTTCGGCTGTTCCCTTCAGGGGTCGCCAACCATCCGCCTCAGAGCAAATTTAATCATCTACTTTCAATGCACGTCACTGTGGCAAAGCTATAACGTTAGAAGTATCGATACCCCTTTTATAGGTATCAATTATCAATCAACATAATTATATCGGCGATATTCCGATTGACAATGACATCCCTAGTACTTGCTGTGGGTTATACAGACTTCCGGTCTTTCAAGTGAGCAAGGGCACCATTGAACTCGTTTAGTATTCAGCCTGCATTGATGTGAATCACCAGCAGAGCGGAGAGTTCTCTTTCTTTTCTTTTCCCAAACCATGATGCACCCTCCATCATGCTTCATGGTGGGGATGAGGTGTTGATGTTGGTGAGCTGTTCCATTTTTCCTCCACACATGACGTTGTGTGTTCCTCCCAAAAAGAGTGTCCAAGTGCCTTTTTGCGAACATTAAACGAGTAACAATGTTTTTTTTAGACAGCAGTGGGTTCCACCTTGGAGTCCTCCCATGAACACCATTCTTGGCCATTGTTTTACATATAGTTGATGTGTGCACAGAGATATTGGACTGTGCCAGTGATTTCTGTAAGTCTTTAGCAGAAACTCTCGGGTTTTTTTTTTACCTCTCTGAGTATTCCACGCTGAACTCTTGGCATCATCTTTGGTGGACGGCCACTCCTTGGGAGAGAAGCAACAGTGCAAAACTCTCTCCATTTGTAGACAACTTCTCTGACTGTTGATTGATCAACATCCAGACTTTTAGAGATGGTTTTGTATCCTTTTCCAGCTTTATACAAATCAACAATTCTTGATCGCAGGTCTTCAGACAGCTCTTTTGAGCAAGCCAAGGTGCACAAGTCGGGGAGCGTCTGTATTCATGTTTTCTACCTTGATGGGAATAAACACTAACTGTTCCACTTCGCTGGAAACATTTTAATAAGCGCCCACCTTCTCCAATTTTTAAAGCACCCTGGGCGCTTATCACGTCGAATTCGGTATGTGTGTATATATATAAATATATATATATATATATACATACACACACACATATATACATATATATATATATATATATATATATATATATATATATATATATATATATCAATAAACACACATTTTATATATATATATATATATACACACACACACACACACACACACACACTTAAACAATTACATACCACAGGCATCCTGGTTGTTGCTAAGCTACATAGCCCCCTCGACATTCTTTCTTGGGAACTGTTCAGTGATATCTCCACCTTCTGTGCATAGCTGTGAATTATTACCGAATACGTATTCCTTCTTGTAAAATCTCTGTTTAGACTGACCTACTGTTGTGAGCAACATACTATTATCAGTACATTCTCATATTGTGATTTTCAGAACCTAATTATGGAGTCAAGTTATTAAGTTAAACTTAATTTCACTTACACTCTATTTTCCGAACAGCAACTTTACATCAATCCAGATATGACTGATGTACATTTAGAGCTTTATTGAGCAAACCCAGAAGTGACAATGGCGAAGAAAAACTCCCTGAGAAGACATGAACAAACCTTTACCGGACTCACTCGCATAAACGAACATACAGAGGGATAGTGAGCTTAAAAATAATTACTCTTATATAAATACACATTATTTCAGCACTGTGTTTCAGCACAGCATTTTGAATGGAGTGAAATTTTGATGGTTAATATTTTGTCCACATAACTTCAGCACTGGTTCTTAGCGACAGGTATACAGTATTCAGGTGAGATTATTCCCTCAAATATAGGTGATTGTATGGAGAAATTTGAGGAAATTCAATCTTTTACCGTATCCATGAGACGAGATCATAAACATGATGTTACCTGCAGTAAATCTATAATTAAAGGGAGAGTCAATGGAGCTACAGAGCCGACAAAAACTGTTTTCAAATCAATACAAATATGTTCTGGCAATATTTCTTTCTCTATAGCACTTTATCACGCAGGATTATCTACAGATCAATGGCATCACTGGGTGTGTAGACATGCAGCATGTGACAAAAAATCTTTGAAGAGTAATTTTGAGTTTTTGAGAGGAACAATGCTGTGCAATTGTTATTGTATATAAATAGCAACCAAACATAAAACCAAAAATATTTTTAAATCCAATTTTAATTTCACTTAAAATAAATTAACAACAGGATAAGTATGTATTAAATAGGAGGAAGTCAAAACAGAGAAAGGAATCAGAGGTAGGCTGACTAACTCCCCAAAAGACCCATTAACATAACCATCTGTTAGTGTACTCTGTAGCGAAACTGCAGTTCTGCATGTGTGCACATGTGGGAGAGTGTGTACAAGCAGTGGCATCAAACTTGAACAGCTGTAGACTGAACATCTGGATCCAAAACACAGTTTATGATATGTTTAAGCATTAGAAACAGCAATTAAGAATAAGGAGAAAGAGAGAGAGAGAGAGAGAGAGAGAGAGAGTGCGTGTGTATGTGTGTGTGTGTGTGTGCATATTTAGAGTTGTTAGGATTGCCCACTCTGAGGGTTTTGGGAGCTGGCAGGGCAGTGATTGGAGCAGGTGCACGATGAGATAGAAAATCTGGACAAGGCACCGTCCACGTCCTCCCCACACATCTGGCATGGGGCCAACATTTTTCTTAACAAGGTATATGCCTCTAAACTGAGCTTCCTTCATGCCATCACATGAAGTCAGTAAAAAAGATAAGACAGTATCAAGTTATTAAGTGCGCGTTAGACGAAATAAATTCAATGAAAGTTCAAGAAGAAGTGCCACTGGCTCCGCTCTGTCATTTAAGCTCGGTTCCAGCTCTGCAGTTAAAGCACTGCCGTCTGAACACAAGAGATAAAAGCAGAAACGCAACAGTGGAAAAAACCTCTTCCCAGCTGAGCTGCAACTGATGCACACAAGTAAACGTGCACGCACGCACTCTCATGCCATTGGGATCAAGACTGACGAGGCGCTACAGGGTTCTAACCAAGGCTGTACTCTGCATAAACAAAAGTAGAACAGGCACTTAAATCCATATGGATGGAAAAATGGCTGCAGTGGAAACAATGCACCAGCATTATTCAGAAGCACAACACATCCTCGAAGGGCTGCCACAGAGCTCGCAGAGATTCCCGACACACTTTTGTTCCCAATTCGTGTGAAGCCTGCTTAATAATCCACTGCATTGCACACTGGAAAGAGAGAGACGTCTGTGCCAGCCAAAGAGAGGTCTTTACAAATGCAATATCATCAATGGAGGAAGAAGGCAGAGGATCGCTTGACAACAGCGCTTGGAGAGCATTACCTGCCATCGGCACGCTCTAATATATCAAAGCTGTAATTGAGCTGCACATAGTTGAAAGGAATCCAAAGGAAGCCATTTCAAAGAAAACCAAATCCTGCCCTAATTCCCTTTTTATTTGCTCTCCATACTGATGTATGAAGCTTGACAGTTTTTTTTTTTAAAGAAGGGGTAGATTATTAAATGCTGTCATGTCGCGTTCAGTCTCTTATTACAAGTTGTTGTCTGAGTGTGAGTGTAAAAGCCACATATAATCCCTTCTAGGTGGACATCTAAAGAGTACAACACGTGAACAAATATCAAAACAAGGAAGGCTTTCTGTAAGACTGCTTAAACAACAGAATATTGACTAGGGCTGGAAGGACGAGTCTGTTACAGGTGTATGAGGAGGTGTGGATCTGTGACTGTGTACACGTTTTCAAACACACAAGTAATCACTCGCTGTTTTTCTCACCATCTTCTGTGGACTTGGAAGGATTAGCAGCCCGTAGCACAGACGCTAATGAGATGTGAGGGGAACACTATGTGCTTAATTACTGTCCCTCTCACTGCTGCTGTTGTTGTAACCCGCTTGCGTGTGTGTCTGAATGTGCAAATGTGTGTGAATGATCTGTCTCCAACCATCGCCACATGTCGGTAAACACCAGCTGGGTTCGCACTTAATGCCGCGTCAATGAGAGACAGGGAAGAAAGGAATCATGATAATTTGCGTAAATGAGAAAACTAATTCGGAAAGTTTGTTTTGAAGACGAATGCATGCTCAAAGCATGCAGGATCAGAGACAGCAAGGAGAAAACAAACTCTTGCATGATGGTTTTTAAAAAAAAAATACTGTATACAGGGATCCCTCGCTTTCTGCGGTTAATTGGGACCGAGATCCCCATCGAAATCCGCAAAGAGAATCACCCCCTCCCAACCCCCCACTGGTGCGCACAGTTGTGCGTGCACACACAGATGCAACAATGTATCCAGTTTTGATGGGAGATTCTGGGTTGTTTCTTTTTTTTTTGTTTTGTGTTTTTCTTTTTTGCATAATTGGCCTTGTTTTTGTGGCATTTTCCTTAACTTTACCCCCCCTATTCTTCCTTAATTTCCTTATTTTTTTTATTTGATGAATATTTATTTATTAATTAAAAAAAAAAAAAAAACGCGATGCACTGAAGCCATATGAATTGAAGCTCGAAGTAGCGAGGGATCCCTGTACATGCAAGCTTATGATAATTTGGAAAAAAATACAGAGCATGTAAATGCTGCCATGGTGATTTGTCTGTAAAATGTGTGTATGAGGACTGACGAGCACTTATCATGAAGACTGGCCTACAGTGGAGAAGAAAACAAAAGGGTAGGCTGATCAATACTGAGGTGGGATTATGTTTATATTTCTTGAAGGCAGGTCTTTAATATCTTCAAGACTATGGGTTAAACTTTAACTACTTTTTAATGCGGAAAAATCCAGTTCGTCTCTTCGAGAAGATATTCTACATTCATTGTCTTGTAGTAGACACATACACTGACTACAATAATAGGAAATACCTTACAGCCCATGGGAAATCTATTCCACAGCATCCTGACACAACACTGGAATAAACGGACTGTTGGTTTGAGAAGGGAAAAAATTTGCAGTTGATGCCACACCTGATGATTTTTAGATGAGTATCTAAGTGATAACATACAACAAGCTGTTCATGAGTACCAACTAAATCCCATCAGTGAGATTAGGTCACCGGCTTGCTGTGCATTATACTGATCATTACACAGCTGCTTAAAAAATATTGATTTAAAAATGATTTTATTGCTTCCGGTAATGACACGCTCTATAGCACAGACATCAAACTCAACACCTGTGGGGAAAAACCCAGTCCACTAACTCATTTATTATGGCCCGCAAGAGCTTTCAAAGAATATGATTATCGTGCATTCTTTGCATCAACCATTACCATAAAACCTAATTCAGCCTTCTTCCACTATGTGGCACGGCCTATTTCACGGCAACAGCTAGTCATTCATAATTAGCAGAACATAAATATTACATGCCAGTTTGGTTCTTCAAAGTGCTGTCAGTATATGCAAGTGAATAAAGAAAAGAGGATTTCATGATTACCCTTTAAGAACAGATTATTCACCATGATCACTTTTAAATTTGTATATGGCCATCAGCAAAAATCAATTTGACACCCCTATTCTATAGTAACAGTCTGATGTAATCACAGTGTACTATAAGTTCTAAGTGCCTGTACTATAAGTTCTTGCTGACATGGGAAGATGGACAGGATGATCCACTGTGGTGACCCCGGAGGGGCATGGCCAAAAGAAAGAGAATATGAAGAAATAAAAGCTTTTCAAAGTGCATAATATTGTAAACGACCAATTAGATAAATGTTTTCATAAAATGATTATTAAAATAATCCATGGCGACAGTAGATAACTGGCTAACCTAATATTCTACTAACCTACTTTTTATTCACTATTACAAAGCAATCAGTCATGGTCCAGCCACATGCCAACAAAGACATCCAACTGAACTACGGATGATAGACACTGACAAAATCTAAAATTTCATGAAAAACAGTGTTGAAGGACACATACCAATTTAAATAAAGCAGTTTAAAAATGTCTGTCTTCCTTTCAGCTTTTCCCTTTAACTCGGGAGTCGCCACAGTGAATCATCTGATTCGCACGTTTGATTTGGCAGAGGTTTTTACGTCCGATGCCCTTCGTGTCACAACCCTTTAGCAAGGGACAGAAACACGCTGATGACTTTGCAGCTACTCTTTACGAAAGTCAGCAATGGTTCTTTTACATGCCTCTCACCATAGACAGTGAGAGACATGGCCCGCCTTTGATAACCCAGTTAGCTGCACGGGGCAGTGACAACCTTGTGGAGAGTGGGACTCGAACCCCCAACCTTTGGATCAGCGATCCAGCGCCCTATACCACTAGACCACCACTGCCCCGTAAACAAAGCAGTTTAAAAATATATACACATATAGGGATCTCTTACTTTCTGCGGTTAATTGGGACCGAAATCCCCACGCGACCATTGAAATCCGCAAAGTAGGATCACCCCCAACCTCCCTCCAACTGACGTATACGAACATGTATGTGTATATCAATAAATACATATTCAATTATATAAATGTTTATAATAATAATTAAACATGAAAGAACAAAGATGTAAATAAAATATAAACACACACTTACAGGTGGTATTGCATGAGAAGACGAAACATAAACATGCGCTTGCACGCACACACACATGCAGCTGTGTGTGCACACACAGATGCAACAATGTAACTAGTGTTGATAGGAGATTTTGGGATGTTTTTTGTTCGTTTAGGTTTTTTTTTTGCATAATTGGTCTTGTTTTTGTGGCATTTTCCTTCACTTTTTCCCCTATTCTTCCTTAATTTCCTTATTTTTTAATTCGATGAATTTTTAAAAAACCCAATGCATTGAAGCCACATGAATCGAAGCATGAAGTAGCGAGGGATCTCTCTCTCTCTCTCTCTCTCTCTCTCTCTAAAAAAAAAAATATATATATATCGTATTCAAAGTAATAAGCCCCCTGCTCCAATAAGCACCTCCCCCAGTGTTTTTGATCCTCCGTGTAATAACCGCCCATGTGTTCTGGGAGCAAAATGGTAGATCTCAACCAATTTTATTCGATCAGTCTCTGTAACCGTAAAATGAGGCGTTCACTGCCTGTAAAAGTGAGTTTACACAGTATTTCAAGACCCCCTGCCACTGGGGAATGTCTATAATTTTCCTCAGTTACAACACATTTGATTGTTCCGCCATGCTTTAAAATGCAATGAGCCAGATATGGACTTATCAAAAAGTGATGAGTATTTTTCACCTGATTCTTCTGCTCACGAACTTCATACATTTAACATAGACGTTCCTGGCCATGTGCTTTTCGTGCCATGCGCTAAAGTTGACCTTTGTGTTGATTGGTTCAATGTGCCATGTGCTAAAGTTGACATTCATGTTGATTGGCGGTTTTACATGTGGGAAAATATTTAAAGGAACAGCCCTGGGAGGGAAAATTAAAGGGTCTTTTTTGTTTTGTTTTATAAATTATGCTGTTTTCTGTTTATTTTCCGCTGTATGATGTATTTAATTTGGTTGATACCACAAAATGAATAACTCAAATACCAGTAAAATTCTTTTATTGTTTTGTTATTATTCATGTTTTCCACCTCAATGCTAATAAGCACTTACCGTTCCACTCCGCTGGTAATCATTTTAATAAGCGCCCACCCACTCTAATTTTCACATAATAATTATGTTGATTACGGTGTATATATATATATATATATAAAATGCAGCCATGAGGGGGGGGGGGGGGCACTCACCAGTGTCTCTCCCCCTCATGCCGGTCCCAAGCCCGGAGGAATGCAGAGGGTTGTGTCAGGAAGGGCATCCGACATAAAACAAATGCCAAACATTTATGATGCAAATCAGAAGTATTACCCCCATACCGGATCGGTCGAGGCCCGGGTTAACGCCATCAGTGCTGTCAATCAACAGGGTGCTGATGGAAATTGGACTACTGTTGGTCGAAGACGTCGAAGAAGGAGAGGTGGGAGGCGTGTCCGTAGGCAGAAAGAGAAGAGGAAAGGCATGAGTCTAGGACTGAGAGTGGGGACTTTGAATGTTGGAACTATGCAAAGAAAAGGTAGAGAGCTGGCTGACATGATGCAGAGGAGGAAGGTGGACATACTGTGTGTTCAGGAGACCAGGTGGAAAGGTAGCAAAGCTAAAAGCTTAGGAGCAGGGTTTAAGATACTTTATCACGGTGTGGATGGGAAGAGAAATGGAGTAGGAGTCATCTTGAAGGAGGAGTCTGTCAGGAATGTTCTAGAAGTGAAAAGAGTGTCAGACAGAGTGATGAGTCTCAAGTTAGAAATTGAAGGTGTAATGCTCAATGTTGTTAGTGCTTAAGCCCCACAGGCAGGATGTGAGCTAGAAGAGAAGGAGAGATTCTGGAGTGACTTAGATGAAGTGATGCAGAGTACCCCCAGAGGTGAAAGAGTGGTCACTGGTGCAGACTTCAATGAACATGTTGGTGCAGGCAACAGAGGGGACGAGGAAGTGATGGGCAGGTTTGGTATCCAAGACAGGAACGCAGAAGGACAGATGTTGATAGATTTTGCAAAAAGGATGGAAATGGCTGTAGTGAATACTTTCTTCCAGAAGAAACAGGAGCATAGGGTGACTTATAAAAGCGGAGGTTGGAGCACACAGGTAGACTACATCTTGTGCAGGCGATGTAATTTGAAGGAAGTCAGTGACTGCAAAGTCATAGAGGGTGAGAGTGTTGCCAAACAGCATAGGATGGTGGTGTGCAGGATGACTCTGATGCTGAGAAAGGTGAAAAAGGCAAAGGCAGAGCAGAAGACAAAGTGGTGGAAGCTGAAAAAGGAAGAGTGTCGTGTTGTCTTCAAGGAGGAGTTGAAACAGGTTTTGGGTGGCCAGGAAGTGCTTCCAAATGACTGGGCAACCACAGCAAATGTGATCAGGGACACAGGTAGGAGAGTACTTGGTGTGTCCTCTGGAAGGAAAGTAGATAAGGAAACTTGGTGGTGGAATGAGGAAGTGCAGGAGTGTGTACAAAGGAAGAGGTTAGCGAAGAAGAAGTGGGACATTGAGAGGACCGAAGAGAGTAAACAGGAGTACAGGGAGACACAGCGTAAGGCGAAAGTAGCAGTGGCTAAGGCCAAACAGAGGGCGTATGACGACTTGTATGATAGGTTGGATAGTAAAGGGGGAGAAAATGATCTATACAGGTTGGCACAGCAGAGAAATAGAGATGGGAAGGACGTGCAGCAAGTTAGATTGATAAAGGACAGAGAGGGAAATGTATTGACTGATGACAGAAGTGTGCTGGGAAGATGGAAAGAGTACTTTGAAGAGCTGATGAATGAGGAAAATGAGAGAGGAAAAAAAGAGTAGAAGAGGTGACCATTGAGGAGCAGGATGTAGCAAAGATCAGTAAGGGTGAAGTGAGAAGGGCATTGAAGAGGATGAAGAATGGAAAGGCAGTTGGTCCTGATGACATACCTGTGGAGGTATGGAAGTGTCTAGGAGAGGTAGCAGTAGATTTTCTGACAAGAACATTCAACAAGGTACTAGAGAGTGAGCAGATGCCGGAGGAGTGGAGGAGAAGTGTGCTGGTGCCCATTTTTAAGAACAAGAGAGACGTGCAGAGTTGCAGCAACTACAGAGGGATAAAGTTGATGAGCCATACGATGAAGTTATGGGAAAGAATAGTGGAAGCTAGACTAAGGGCAGAGGTCAGCATTTGTGAACAACAGTTTGGTTTCATGCCAAGAAAGAGCACCACAGATGCAATGTTTGCCTTGAGGATGTTAATAGAGAAGTACAGAGAAGGTCAGAGGAAGCTACATTGTGCCTTTGTGGATCTGGAAAAAGCATATGACAGGGTGCCAAGAGAAGAACTGTGGTATTGCATGAGGAAGTCTGGAGTGGCAGAGAAATATGTTAGAGTGGTGCAGGACATGTATGAGAGATGTAAGACAGTGGTGAGGTGTGCTGTCGGTGTGACCGACGAATTCAAGGTGGAGGTGGGACTGCATCAAGGGTCAGCTCTGAGCCCCTTCTAGTTTGCTATGGTGATGGACCGGCTGACAGACGAGGTGAGACAAGAATCTCCATGGACTATGATGTATGCAGATGACATTGTGATCTGTAGTGAGAGCAGAGAACAAGTGCAGGAAAATCTAGAGAGGTGGAGGTATGCCCTGGAAAGGAGAGGAATGAAGGTTAGCCTCAGAAAATCAGAATACATGTGTGTGAATGAGAAGGACCCAGGAGGAATGGTGATGTTACAGGGAGCAGAGATAAAGAAGGTGGAGGATTTTAAGTACTTAGGCTCAACAATCCAGAGCAATGGAGAGTGTGGAAAAGAGGTGAAGAAGCGTGTGCAGGCAGGCTGGAATGGTTGGAGAAAAGTGGCCGGTGTGATGTGCGATAGGAGAGAGTCAGCAAGAATGAAGGGAAAAGTGTACAAGACGGTGGTGAGGCCAGCGATGTGTATGGCTTAGAAACAGTGGCGCTGAGGAAAAGGCAGGAGGCAGAGCTGGAGGTAGCAGAGATGAAAATGTTGAGGTTCTCTTTGGGAGTAACGAGGATGGATAGGATTAGGAATGAGCACATCAGAGGGACAGCACATGTAAGACGTTTTGGAGACAAAGTCAGAGAGGCTAGATTGAGATGGTTTGGACATGTACAGAGGCGGGATAGTGAGTATATTGGTAATAGGATGCTGAGGCTGGAACTACCAGGTAAAAGGCCTAGAGGAAGACCAAAGAGATGATTCATGGATGTGGTGAAGGAGGACATGAAGGTCGTTGGTGTAAGAGAAGAAGATGCAAAGGATAGGGTGAGATAGAGGCAGATGATTCGCTGTGGCGACCCCTGAAGGGAAAAGCCGAAAGGAAAAGAAGAGGATACACACACATCTATATACATATATACATATGCATATGTGGCGGCACGGTGGCGTAGTGGTTAGCACGTCCGCCTCACAGCAAGAAGGCCCGGGTTCGATTCCCGGCCTGGGCGTTTCTGTGTGGAGTTTGCATGTTCTCCCTGTGCTTGTGCGGGTTTCCTCCGGGTGCTCCGGTTTCCCCCGCAATCCAAAGACGTGCACTGTAGGTTAATTGGCCGTTCTAAATTGACCGTAGTTTCTCTCCTGCAGCGGCACTGGAACCCAGTCGTATCGGCACTTGCCTTTCCATTGGATCCTTCCGGTGGCGCCGAGACAGGGGGGGACTTGCTGCTTGGGTAACAGCCTGTCCCTCATTACTCCCTACCCAGGCTCTGTGCACTGGGGAGTATCACCAGTCGGGATACTGGCCAGAGCGCAGCCATAGTCCTTCGGGACTGACGGAGGCCTACGCTACGCTATATGCATATATAAAACAATGTATGTGGAAATACATGTTATGTTTATTTTATATTGGGCATGCATGTGTGTGTCATATATATATATATATATGACACACACATGCATGCCCAATATAAAATAAACATAACATGTATTTCCACATACATTGTTTTTGCCCAAATAGGAATTGGTGGAAAGTGAAAAGTCATCACAAGTGATGTTTGGCTGCAATAAAACAAATAGTCCTGAATATTGTGTGTGCTTGTGTGCGTGTGTATGTGTGTGCACGTGTGGATTGAGACTGCTGTTTCTCAACTGTACTGTATCTGTCAGAGCCACCCTGTTCACACTGGGCATAATGAGCAACAGCTCTGTTCTGTCACACTTCCTTCCTTCCTTTTCTTTCCTTCTCTGTCTCTCTTCCTCCTTCTCGGTCTGTATACTCTCTGCTCTCTTGAAGCACGGCCAATTAAATTGTTGTTAGAAAACAGGAAACACATGACAGGGACACAGATGTTCACTTAACTCATCATTTCCCATTCCTCCATAACAATGGACACATGCCCCTCCGAACAACAATGAATAACACACCTCATGTTACAGCACAGAGACAACATAGCATAGACATGACACAGCAGTGATAATACGGAACATCCACAATGTGCATAATGCAGAACACATCTTAGGAAAGGTAAATCATATTCATATGAAGCAGAGCAAAAAGACAACAAGATGCATCTACACAGAGAAAAGAAATGCACAGTGGACAAGGCAGATTTCCACAGTGCAGAGAACAATGTGACAGTACATTAAGCACCGCCCCCTTGTACGAATCAGCTCAAAGATACCCATGATTTGCTGGTGATCACTGGTGAGTGACAGGGAAGTGAGAATATTGCTGACGCAGAGATTTTGCTGATAAAATCTGTGTTAAGCATAGCACCAACACATAACAGAGAAAAATTGTACAAATAACAAAACACAAGCATGCACAGCCTTTCACTGTGTGGGTGTACCATTTCTCCTACGTGCTGGACACTGCTATTTCATTTCTATGATATACATTGTGTGGATGGGCTATTTTATCTCTTCTATGCACTGTGTCATTGTGTGATTTTATCTCTGGTCTATACACTGTGTTCAATAGTAGCTTGACGGTATTGGGGCTTGAACCGCCAACCTTTTGATCAGTCATTCAGAGCTTTAACCACTGAGCCACGACTGCCCCTAATATTTCAGACTAAAATGACTTGCTACATTTTCCTGGACCACAGCTGGGCAGAGAGAAGATACAGCGATACTCTAGAGCACAGCGAGAACATGACACAAAAACAGCAGATCATGGGCAATGCAGCATTTATACAACAGGGCATAAAAGAAGACATCCACACCAGAGCACAAACGTGACACACATGCTGCAGCACAGCTTGACTACAGCACTAGTCAATGTAAACCCATCACAACGGGAGACTAAAATATGAAACAGAAGCCCTACTCCCTACTATACTTGTCAGTGTGCAGACCATTTAAGTCACTGTTACTATTTTGTTCAAAACCATTAATTCATATTGGGTTAATACAAACAGAAGTAAAGGCATGTTGAGCTTATTTACCATCCTCCTCCTCAGCGGGGCCATCATAGGATTTGTCAATAGCTGCACGGAAGCTCTCGTTGCAGCCACGGCCCCTCACCATGTGCGCACGAGGTCGATGAAAGAGCAGAAGATCATTCTTCTGCGCCTCGGATACTGCTGTCTGCAGGCTCTCTAAAGAACTGGATTTTTTCAGGCCCAGAGTCGGACCCAGCTCGACACCAGAGAAAGCTGAGGATGGGAACAGAGCACACAAGCTTTAAGTTTTCTTGCCAAATATGGACGTTAAATACTTTGCAAATACAATTTGAGTCTCACAGCCCATGGAAGTGGGTGGGAGTGTTCAAATATCCCTTGAACGTTATATCTAATTTGTTATTCTTTGCATTATTAATGCTAATTAAGGATTTAGAGTCAATAACTTGGGCATTCTTCCCAGGATCAACACAGAGCAGAGTTAAAGGTTAGTAAGAATTCCAGTGGATAGTTTGTGTGTGGTATAATGGTTGGAGTTGTAAACATAAATTTACTATATCTATAAAAACATACTTTTCCTTTATAAATACCATCGCTATAGGAAGACGAAGGATTTAGGACTAAGAAAGAGCTGAGGCAAGAGGGAGGGAAAAGAGTTTAACCATGTCTTCTTCATGCTGGGGTTAAACTCTCCTCCCCCTCTCTTGCCTCAGTACTTTCTTCCTCTTATGAAAATGACTTTTTAAACACTGCTCTGCAGCAAGTGATGAATGAGTAGACTGAACTCGAGAGGAGTACCTTCATCAATCAGGGTTTTTCCTTTTACTTCTTTCACTTTCACTCTATCCCTCCATCTCCAACCCCCCATGTTTTTGTGATGTCCATTTCCTGCACCCAAAACCATTAGCAATGCTCTCATTCATAAGTAAGGAAATCATTGTATCGACAGGTGTTGCGCCCGGCTGGAATTCCAATAGGCCATTTCTTTTAGCAGCACTGCAGCTCTCTGTTTGTTTAATGGCTGTATACATTAAACTGGAAGTAGGAGCAGTGTTTTCATTTGAGTGACTGCGGTTTTCCAGAGCAAAACAAGGCCAGAGACAGAAGTAAATACAAGAACAAAGAGAAGAGGAAGTGAAGGAAAGCCTACATTACATACAAACAGCAAAAAGACAACTCATAACTGAGGATGCGGTAGACAGTCAGGTGGAAGGAGGGAGTAGTAGTAGTGTGTGTGTGTGTGTGTGTGTGTGTGTGTGTGTGTGTGTGTGTGTGTGTGTGTGTGTGTGTGCTTTTAAGTGTGCGCTTGTGTTTTTAAACCTTTCAAAACCCCATTTCTGATGAGCCCTGTCTGTCATTAGCTGGGATAATAACATATGACAAAAACAAAACCCTAGAGCAGGTGGGTGTGTTGAAGTGTAATGAGGCTTCATCGTGTCCTGTCAGGTAACAAGACGAGTGCAAAAGAGATTTCCCAATTTCCCAAAGACTTTCTTGTGTGCTGGGAATATCAAACGCTGAACCATTACAGAAGTGTTTTTGTAAAACAGTACATCACAAAGTCACCCAAACCAATTGTGAAGACCAGAAATCCTTTCAAATAGAATAACACATTATATTAGCGATTCCACAAAAAAGAAAAAAGGCAAAAGAGAAAAAATAAATAAATAAACAAACTGAGCTGAAAAGGGAACTGGTAAAAATGCTACTTATTCACTTGCATTCAGTAATACATGGAAATCCTTACAGCATTACTGAAAACATGCATTAGCATATACTACAGAGGAACACTGCAATCTGATTGGTCTGCAATCTTGAGGTTAAAAAGCATGAGCCTGGGTGAATAACTCGAGTCAAAATGAAGGACACTCTCATGGCCATTTGGAGCAGGTGGCATCATCATTATCATGCTTTAAAAATGGGTGATTAAATATAAAAAAATATTGTTTTTGTTTGTTATCTCTCATGTTAGCAACGTGGAAAGTATTCTGACCCACTGATTTTTTATTTCACAGAAAATTGTGTGCGTATTTGTCTGTCTGCCACCTACAAGTGGACGCTTCACTGTCATAAGTAATTACCTTTCGCATGAGCTATATTGTTCATGTTATTATTACTAGACATTTGAGAGCCTCCCCTCCTTGAATCACTACCTTATCATGGTGGAGGGGTTTGCGTGTCCTAATGATCCTAGGAAATATGTTGTTGGGAGCATTATGCCCCTGGTAGGGTTACCCGAGGCAAACAGGTCCTAGGTAAAGGTTCAGACAAAGCACGGTTCAAAGACCCCTATGGAGAAACTTAAAAGGGCACGGTTCTCCCCTGGAGACAGGCCTGAGGAAGGGGCTCAAAGGCAAGCGCACGGTGGTCAGGCTTCTGCCCATGGACCCACCACCTGTGGGAGGGGCTATAGGGGTCAGGTGCAGTGCGAGTTGGATGGCAGTCAAAGGCATGGGTTCTGTCGGACCGATCCTCGGGTACGTACTCTGACTCTTGGGACATGGAATGTCACCTGTCTCGTGGGGAAGGAGCCTGGGCTTGTGCGTGAGGTTGAGACATACAGACTAGATATAGTCAGTCTCACCTCAATGCATAGCATGGAATCTGGAACCACTCATCTCGAGAGGGGTTGGACCATACTCCATTCTGGAGTTGCCCATGAGGATAGGTGGCAAGCCGTTGTGGGCATCCTTGTCACGGTACCCACACACTTGGCACCAGGACACCCTAGGCCCCAGCATATAGCGGCCGCATGTTCTGGACACTGACATGAAAAGAGGAGCAGAGTTGTCAACCGATCACCACCTGGTGGTGAGCTGGCGCCGATGGTGGAGAGGCCAGCCTCCAGACCTGGCAGGCTTGAGTATTTAGGGTGTCCTGGAAACGTTTGGAAAAGTCTGTCATAAGGGCCTTTAACTCCCACCTCTGGCAGAGCTACAACCATATCCCGAAGAAGGTGGGTGACATGGAATCTGAATGGACTACGTTTCATGCCTCCATTTTTGAAGCATCAGCCTATAACTGTGGCCAGAAGGTCATCAGTGCCTGTCGTGACGGTACCCTCATGAACCCAGTGGTAGACACCTACGGTGAAGGGGGTCATCCAGCTGAAAAGGGAGGCATATCGGGTCTTATTGGCCTGTGGGACTCCCCAGGCAGCAGACAGGTATTAGTGCTGCAGCCTAAGCTGTCTCCGATGCAAACTCTCGTAGGAGTTCGGGGAGGACCTGGAAAGCGATTATTGTTGGGTCTCAAAAGGTTCTGGACCACCATCAGGAGAGGGAAGCAGTTCTCCACAAATACTGGAAGTGGGGAGCTGCTTACCTCTAACAGGGATGTTAGCTTGGAGGTGGAAGGAATACTTCGAGGACCTCCTCAATACTTTAAATAATTATAATTATTTGATTCCCTGTTGATAATGTAATGTCTTGTAATGATGCCTGTGTGCAAATAATTTTTCTTTTTTTTTTTTTTTTAGCTGATTTAGCATAATTTTGATGTGCTGAATCCAAAAAATCTCATCGGTTTTACTCAATCAGGTCAACTTTCTGAACTAAGCCACATGTTTCTTTTTTGACATTTTTGTTTACATGTATGGGTATTTTCACATCATATGATGCAAAATTGTTTCATATTTCTTGCAATAAACAAATTCTGAAGATTTTGCATGTGCCAGCTTCTAACTAATTGTTTTTTTTATATTACAGGTGAATGAAATGGCTTTGACTAGAAGAGCTTGCAAAAATAAGCCCAATGTATTGTGCTACAGCTGTGGTGAATACACCATTGTACCTAACAGGAATCAAGTCACAAGTCTCAAAGTGTGCTTACTGTTCTTATTTTGATATTAAACTTGATGGCCAAAATAAAGCTTTGGCATGTTTTTTATGCTAGCCATGCACCAAGTATCTGCGTCAATGGACCAAAGGCAAGGAGACTTATCTGAAGTTGGAATTCCCATGGTTTGGAGGAAGCTGACAAACTACGTCACCGACTGTTACTTCTGCGCTAGTGATGTGACTGGGCTCAACAGAAAGAACCGAAGTAGCCTCAAGTATCTTGATCTTGAATCAGCACGTTGTCCTGTAGCTCACTGTGATGAAATTCCAGTACCTGTCTTTGGAGTACTTCCTGGCATCCGTGACGACGATTCCTCAAGTGTTCCAGAAGATGAAGAAGTGGTTCTTCATGATGACGCTCCACATACTTTTTCCCAAAAGAAGCTAAATGATCTAGTTCATGACCTCAGCTTGTCAAAATCCTCTACAAAGCTATTGATTGAAGGAAAAGAACCTCCTCTCTGACAGTGCTCACATCACATTTTACCGCAACAGACATCGAGAGTTCCTCCATTTTTTCTTTGAATAGAAAGGACTTGGTGTATTGTACAGATATTGCTCAGCTTCTGCACAAGCTATAAGTGCCACAGTATGAACCCAAAGATTGGAGACTGATATTTCACAGCAGCAAGCGAGCTTCATAATGGCAACCAGTTTTCTGCTGTACCCCTTGCTTACCCGACTACACTGAAGGAGAAGAATAAAGCGGTAAAGTATGTGCTGGAGAAAATTTGTTATGATAATCATGCGTGGCTTATTTGTGTTGATCTGAAGATGGTGAATTTTTTGTTTGGACAACAGTCCAGCTTCCACAAGTACCAATGTGTTCTGTGTGCATATAGGATAGTAAGGACAATGCTCAGCATTACACAAAGAAGGACTGGCCTGTGCAGAAGGAATTGTTGCCTTGCAGAGCAAGGAATGTCATCAACAATGCTCTACTATACAGAAACAAGATACTCTACCTACCACTACACATCAAGCTCAGTTTGATTAAACAGTTCACCAAAGCTCTGAACAAGGACAGTGGCTGCTTCACTTACTTGTGCCACGCTTTTTCTAGAGTAACCATAGAAAAGTTGAAAGCTAATAGTGGTGGCTTGGTGGTAAGGTGCTGGGTCATTGATCCCAAGGTTGGGGGTTCAAGTCCCACTCACCACAGGTTGTCACTGCCTTCCAGTGTAGCTAACTGGGTTATCAAAGGCCAGCCATGTTTCTCACTGTCTATGGTGTAAGGCATGTAAAAGAACCATTGCTGACTTTCATCAAGAATAGGCTGCATATCTGTCAGCATGTTTCTGCCCTGCAAAGGCCTGGTGAGCTGTTCAGGGCGTACTCTGCCCTCGCCTGAGATGGGCGCCAGCCTACCTGTGACCCTAATTAGGATTCAGAAGTGGTTCAGAAAATGAATGAATAAATGAAGCTGAAAGCTAGCATCTTTGATGGTCCTCAAATCTGTCAGCTCATCAGAAATCCTGAGTTTGAAAACTTGATGAACGAAGTAGAACTGGAAGTATGGAAGCCTTTTGTTCTGGTCGTGAAGAACTTTGTTGGCAACAACAAAGCCAGGAACTATGCAGAATTTGTCACCAATGTGCTCACTGCTTTCAAAAACCTTGGCTGCAACATGAGCATCAAGATGTATTACTTATTCTCACATATGGATCGGTTTCCTGAGAATCTAGGATTAATGAGTGATAAGCAGGGAAAAGACTCAATCAGAACACGAAAGCGATGGAGACCAGGGATGCTGGGATGCAGTCATGATGGCTGATTACTGTTGGATTCTGAAGAAAGACATCCCTGCTGTTGAGCATTCGAGGGGTTCGAAGAAACGCAAGTTCATGCCCTGAATTTTGCACAAAGATGATGATATAACGTTCAATTTACATGTACTTACCTTTATCAATGTCTATTATTCAATTCAAATTCAAAAATCAGAAATTGATGTGTGTAACATTTAATAATTACATTCTATTACAAAATTATTTTTTTTCTTCGAAAACCTTTTTTGGATGAGAAATAAATCAACTGATAATGTCACAAAAATTTGACAAATTTAGCCAGAAGATAAAAATTTTCATAATCAGATTTGAATAAAGACCTGACCTGATTGAGAAAAATAGATGTCTTTAGAGCCAGCAGTACAAAATGGTCCCAATTCATTTGGAAAAAAATGAGAACTTACATTTTTTTTTTTTTTGTAACCCAGTGTTATTTTCCTCACAGTATACAGCACTTACCTAAACTATTCTAAACGAGTTCAACGGCACCCTTGCTCACTTAAAAGACCGGAAGTCCGTATAACCCACAGCAAGTACACTACTTTGGGTTTTGAGCGCCTCACATATTGTAAGCATTGATTGGCTGTTTTAAGTTTCATGTAAAGTCACTCGGCTCAGCTTTATGTAATGTGACTCGCTCAGCTTCATGAAAAGTGACCATCCGTCGACCATTAGAACCATTTACAAAATCATAGTGAACGTTAAAGGTTATATTTGATATTGTATTTGATATTTGATGAGTCTGTCTTCCTTTCGGCTTTTTCCCTTTTTACTCAGGAGTCGCCACAGCGAATCATCTGATTCGCACGTTTGATTTGGCAGAGATTTTTACGTCGGATGCCCTTCCTGTCACAACCCTTTTAGCAAGGGACAGAAACATGCTGACGACTTTGCAGCCTACTCTTTACGAAAGTCAGCAATGGTTCTTTTACATGCCTCTCACCATAGACAGTGACAGACATGGCCCGCCTTTGATAACCCAGTTAGCTGCACTGGGGGGGACAGTGACAACCTTGTGGAGAGTGGGACTCGAACCCCCAACCTTTGGATCAGCGATCCAGCGCCCTATACCACTAGACCACCACATTTGATTAAAATTTATCTATTTGAAATTATTTTGCTTGAATTTAATTTATTTGAAATAAATGTTGATATTATTTGATATACTGTATTTGATATTATTTTACAATGTAATGTTTATAATAATTGATTAACGTGTTTCATGAGATACGGTAATGGTATTTATGGATGTATAGTACAGTATGAGCGTCATACGTCACACGTCATACGTCACTGTAACAACTTACGTTCACTTTCAACTTGCGTTCGGCCGTCCGGAACCAATTAAAACGTAAGTCGGGGAGCGTCTGTGTATATAATACATATATTTATATATACACACACACAGTGGTACCTCACCTTACGAAATTAATCTGTTCCAGAGCTTTTTTTTCGTAACCTGCATTTTTCATAAGTTGAACTGCATTTTACATGTAAAACGCATGATTCGTTCCAAGGCTCCCAATACTACCCCCCTAAACCCTTTATAAATTATAAAAGCATAACTTTTAAGACCTCCTTTTGCTTCAATATCGTACCAATAGTAGACAGGTTTGGCCATATTCCTTTGTGATATCACTCGAGCCCCTTTCTTCTTCTCACACGTGTGTGTGTGTGTGTGTGTGTGTGTGTGTGTGTGTGTATGCACGCGCGTGTGTTGACCATGTCTTCTTAGCAGAGTTATAATCTTACAAATGTTTATCGAAGGTTAAAAGCCTGAGTCAAGAAATAAAGCATAAAACAGTAACTCTGTCCTTTACACGAAAAGCATCATGGTGGATTCAGCTCTATAATAGGCAATGAGAGGTAGATGCGTCATTCTTCCTAGGCAATGGGATCCCTGTCCAAGATGCTGCTTGAGTGAAGGCGACATGAACGACAGCTCAGTTGTTAGCCAATGGGAGGCCAGCGAGGCGGAATTTTTGAATGTCATTGATGGGAGAGCAGCTCGTGCATTGTTTGAATGGGGCATTTTAATGTTTCAATGGCGCATTTGAATTTTTAAGATGGCGTTTTCGTAACGTGAACTTGTTTCATATCCCTGAAGTTTTCGTTTGGTGAGGTACCACTGTGTGTGTGTGTATATATATATATATATATATATATATATATATATATATATATATATACATATATACACACCCCGAAAGTGACTCGAAAGTAAGAATCGAAAGTAGGCTCACCCCCCAACCCCCTGACTGATGTATACATACACGTATATGTGTATATAATATCAATAAACACATATTCAATTATATAAATGCAATTAAACATTTAAAAACAATATAATATGTAAATAAAGTATAAATGCGCACACATACAGATGGTATTGCATGAGAAGAAGACAACACACATACATATGTGTGCAGATGTGCGTGCACACATATGTAGCAATGTTACTAGTTTTGATGGGAGATTTTGGGTTGTTTTTTTGTGTTTTGGTTTATGGGTTTTTTTTTTGTTTTTTTTTTTTGTATAATTGGCCTTGTTTTTGTGGCATTTTCCTTAACTTTTTCCCCTATTCTTCCTTAATTTCCTTATTTTTTTAATTCGATGAATATTTATTTACTGTTTAAAAACCGCGATGCAAAGAAGCCGCATGAATTGAAGCGTGAAGTAGTGAGGGATCCCTGTATATATATTTATATATAGTGTATAGACACACACTGAAACAATTATCCCACAGGCTCGATGGTTGTCACTGAATTGACTAACCCCCTCCAACTCGAAGACCATCAGCATCATCCAACTCGCCTTTGGTAAATAACTAGTAATTATATATAGATTTTATGTGTCTGCAGAGAGACTGGATAAGCGAAATAAGTCTTAATGCCTTGCTATTTTTAAAAAAGCATTTCTAAAAGACACACTATGGAATTCATAGATCCGAAAAAGAAGGAGACTGTCTGGATGACATGGTCAGCTAGAATAAGAGAAAGCACAAGACAAGATGGAAAGACATGTATAGATGATGTTGGCCTCCTGAGTAATAACATGGCATCAACACAGAAGTGCAATATAAAGACCTGTGTCCATAGATTTTTTTTTGTTTTGTTTTGCATTGGCTAAATCTATTTTCTATAGAAATTCTGTGAAATTCAGCACTGACTGTTCTCAAAGTTAATGCAAAAATAGTTATAGCTTCTTCCCTTCTGCTGATCTCAATACATATTTAATTAAAAAACAAACAAACAAACAAAAAAATCCCTTCTTTTAAAACACTGCAAAGCTCAGCAATGCCACGTCTCTCTCAGTGACCAATCCAAGTGGTGGAATTTATATGAACAATGTCTGCAAATGGCGAAGGAGAAACAATGCTAATAAGGAATGTCTCACTCCCAGATTTCTTCTATCTGAAGGACTATCAAATTTGAGAACTGCCACCTTGACCTTGACCATGATTTCTTCCCATTGTTTTCAATAAATTCTAAAGTAAAGAGAGATCAATTGATTGCAGATCGAAGGATTGCATGCAGATCCATGGCACACTGGTAAGATCCCTCTATGCTTTACACTGGTGTGAACATTATACTTGAACAGCAGGAAAAGATGACGAAAAACAATCATACCCGAGATGTACATTCATTAAAAAACCCTTTTTTGGGCCAAATTTCAGCGATGCAGAGCTGCGTTTTTTCCCCCTGCGAAGCTAAATTAACTAAAGCGGCTTGTTAGAAGGTAAGTAATGCTAACCTCCAGTCGCAAAATGTTCCTGGTGTTCAAGCTGTGCTGGCTTCCAAATGAACTAATCCATACTGCGATCTTAAAGCACAGTGGTCTCAACAAGATGGCCATCATCTGGCTTTAAAATTAAAACACCGAGGTACAATCCAGGATTGGTGATTGAGACTTGATGTCAACAATGGAGGAATGCAAAAGTACGAGAGTTTTCTTATATCCTAGCAATAATACATATGAGAGTCTTCTTCTTTTCCTTTCGGCTTATGTATATAGCCGGCCCTCTATTTACGAAATTAATCCGTTCCAGAGCCTTTTTCATAACGCAGAAGTTTCGTAAGTAGAGGCGCATTTTACATGTAAAATGCGTGATTTGTTTCAAGGCTCCCAAGACTACCACAGGAACCCTTTAAAAATGGTAACACACAGGACGCCGGAGCATTTTAAGACGGGGAATTCAAAGCGCATTCCCTGCTTGATAGATCAGAGGTCCAAAGTCAACTTTAACTTGATTCCTTGGGGGATCGGAGGTCCAGATGAGCCGTATTTTGCTCACATTCTCAAATATTTACTGAATGAAACAACTTAAAAGTATAAATAAGGCACTGTGTTCTCTCGAAAGAGAGTTAAGCCTCATTTCAGCTCTGACTGACTCTGTAGGCAGTCTCTCTCTATCTCACACACACACACACACATACACACAACTCTGTCTCTATGGCTCCGCCTACACGCAATGTGCAGCTGACGGAACAATTCTATTTCAATGTTTGAAAGATCAGAGGTCCTGATTCAATCTTAACTTTTTTCCTTGCGAGATCGGAGGTCTCGTTTCACGTAGCACTCTGTTTCCATGCTTCTTCTGCTTCAATATCGTACCGAAATAATCGCCTCCGTTACTGTATTTCCTCTTTAAGGTCTCCTTCTGCTTCAATATCGTCCCGATTGTAGAGTGGTTTCAGCAGTAACGCTGCAATGATCTCAAAACAAGAAACAGTCCTGTTCAACTCTCCTTTACAGTGTGACAAACAAGCTCTATGGGTGCAGTACTATGGAGATTCAGCTCCCTCCTGGCCAATGCGAGGCCAGTTGGGCGGGATGTTGGGAGAAAGCCAACGAGAGAGCAACTCACGCATCGTGTGAAATTTTGATTGGCGCGTTTGAATTTTGAATGTCGCGTTAGGCGCTTTTCGTAAGAGGAGGTTGTTTTCGTATTCAGGGGACAAAAACTTAGGAAAATGTTTTTCATAACCCAGAGTTTTTGTACCCAGGGGGTTCCGTAAGTAGGGGGCCAACTGTACATATATATATACACTAGTCCTTCTCAAAAAATTAGCATATTGTGATAAAGTTCATTATTTGCTGTAATGTACTGATAAAAATTAAACTTTCATATATTTTAGATTCATTGCACACCAACTGAAATATTTCAGGTCTTTTATTGTTTTAATACTGATGGTTTTTTTTGGCATACAGCTCATGAAAACCCAAAATTCCTATCTCAAAAAATTTGCATATCATGAAAAGGTACTCTAAACGAGCTATTAACCTAATCATCTGAATCAACCAATTAACTCTAAACACCTGCAAAAGATTTCTGAGGCTTTTGAAAACTCCCGGCCTGGTTCATTACTCAAAACCGCAATCATGGGTAAGACTGCCGACCTGACTGCTGTCCAGAAGGCCATCACTGACACCCTCAAGCAAGAGGGTAAGACACAGAGAGAAATCTCTGAGTGAATAGGCTGTTCCCAGAGTGCTGCATCAAGGCACCTCAGTGGGACATCTGTGGGAAGGAAAAAGTGTGGCAGAAAACGCTGCACAACCAGAAGAGGTGACCGGACCCTGAGGAAGATTGTGGAGAAGGGCCGAGTCCAGACCTTTGGGGACCTGTGGAAGCAGTGGACTGGGCTACAGGTGCCGCATTTCCCAGGTCACTCCACTTTTGAACCAGAAACAGCGGCAGAAGCTTTTTTTCGGATGAAAGCAAATTTTGCATGTCATTCAGAAATCTGGAGGAAGACTAGGGAGAAGGAAATGCCAAAATGCCTGAAGTCCAGTATCAAGTACCCACAGTCAGTGATGGTCTGGGGTGCCATGTCAGCTGCTGGTGTTGGTCCACTGTGTTTTATCAAGGGCAGGGTCAATGCAGCTAGCTATCAGGAAATTTTGGAGCACTTCATGCTTCCATCTGCTGAAAAGCTTTATAGAGATGATTTCATTTTTCAGCACGACCTGGTACCTGCTCACAGTGCCAAAACCACTGCTAAATGGTTTACTGACCGTGGTTTTACTGTGTTCAATTGGCCTGCCAACTCTCCTGACTGAACCCCATAGAGAATCTGTGGGATATTGTGAAGAGAAAGTTGAGAGACACCAGACCCAACACTGTGGATGAGCTTAAGGCCGCTATCGAAGCATCCTGGGCCTCCGTAACACCTCAGCAGTGCCACAGGCTGATTGCCTCCATGCCCCGCTGCAAAAGGATTCCTGACCAAGTATTGATTGCATAACTGAACATAATTATTTGAAGGTTTGACATTTTTTGTACTAAAAACACTTTTTTTTGTTGGTCCGTTGAAATATCCTAATTTTTTGAGATGGGGATTTTTGGTTTTTCTTTACTTTTTTGCCAAAATGATCAATATTAAAACAATAAAAGGCTTGAACTACTTCAGTTGTGTGTAATGAATCTAAAATATATGAAAGTCTAATGTTTATCAGTACATTACAGAAAATAATGCACTTTATCACAATATGCTAATTTTTTTTCGAAGGACCTGTATAAGATAGCCATATAACAAAACTGTCTGATCTCTTTATACAAGTAAGCTTCATCAACTCTGCCCTCAGCATTTTCATCTTAATCTATAACGTGCTCAACAGATAAAATCACATCTTCACAAACACCAGTCATCAGACTTTTATTAACAGATGCCTCTTCTTCATCAACATCAAAATATTCATTAAGACTGCTGGCATCATCATCATCAGTTTGTTTATATGTAAAAGGTATGAAACATTTAAGTATTTTTCAGGTCTTGCCCAATTTTCGTACAAAACTAAACAACCCACGATCCAGCATGTCCAGTCCAGACAAGATTACACACAAATCAAATGATAAAAAAAAATTCCATAATCAAATTTTGCATGCAGAGAAAAATACGAATACTCATACAATACTCATTAAGTTTCTAAAGTACATAATACTGAGCACATGGGATTTTCTTTGACTGAATTTCAATGGAATCATATCGTTCTTAATATTCCAGCAGACCTGAGGTATCTTTCTGTCTCTCTCTCACACACACACACACACACACACACACACACACACACACACACACACAGACAGACTGTAAGCAGTGGGTGCTCATTTGTGTATCTATCGCACCATTTGCACTCATTTGCCCCACTCCCTTCATATACTGTATTTTCTTCCATTCAATTTGCACTAGTTCATCTGGATAATGCTAATTTAACCGTTTGCACAGTGTGTGTGTGTGTGTGTGTGTGTGTGTGTGTGTGTGTGTGTGTGTCTGACAAAGAGAGAGAGAGAGAGAGAGAGAGAGAGAGAGAGAGAGAGAGAGAGAGAGAGAGAGAGAAATAATCTTCTTCAAAGCCAAATTCCAGCGTTGAACATCTATACTAATGCTGCTACACATCACAGATTTCACTCTCCTTTTCCAGAAATTATGTGTGTTCACAATCTTATAAATAAACTTACTTACTGTTATTGAAGAGATAGTCACAGATAAGTTCCACATGCGGTATACTAGAGTCAGGAAGTAAACAGGAAGTTAACGTGTGATGGGCACTGAGCATGTGCAATGTGAGCATGTGGCCGAGTTCACCAATCAGGGTGCTCGTTTCAGATCTTCCTTAGAGACTAGCCTGCATTGTTTACGTGCATATTGTCTTTATAACCTTTATCTTATTCACTGAAACGGCATTTTAATATTAAAACAGTATCCAAAATGGAGAGACAACTTCACGACCGTTCTTCTGGTGTATGAATTATAGTGTGTCTTGTCCCCGAACTCGGTGAATAATTGCAAAGAAAACCGGTAAGTTTGCTACTGTTTTTATCAAGTTTTATGAGGGTACTCATCAGAAAAATGGAAATAAAAGACATTTTTAGTGAGTTTTAGTCGATTTCACTTCAGCAAGTGATAGTTGAATACTTGTTTTTATGATTTCTGCAAAAGTCCGAATTTCGATAAAAAATAACCACTTTTACTTTTTTGGCCATTTTCTCGAAAGTAGTCCATATTCTTCTTTCCTCTTTTTTCAGGGGTTGCCACAGCAAATCATCTGATTCGTATGTTTGATTTGGCATAGGTTTTTATGTCGGATGCCCTTCCTGACACAACCCTTTAGCAAGGGACAGAAACATGCTGACAGCTATGCAGCTACTCTTTATGAAGCAATAATACATATGAGAGTAGTGCCCTGAAAATGAAGCAATTTGATATTTGTGGATTGAATACTTGATAAAAGTACAGTCGGCCCTCTACTTACGAAAACCTCTGAATACAAAAAATCCAAGTTACGAAAATCATTTTCCTAAATTTTCACCCTCTGTATAAGAAACAACCTCTTCTTACGAAAAGCGCCAAACGCGCCATTCAAAAATTCAAACAATGTGCGAATTGCTCTCTCATTGGCTGTCTTCTTTTACTTTTAATACATATTTCATACATATTTCATATAAAATTGGTGTACTTTTATCATTTATTAAAGGATTAAAGGAGTAGTCTTGGGAGCCTTGAAACGAATCACACGTTTTACATGTAAAATGCGCCTCTACTTACGAAAACTCCAGATTACGAAAAAGGCGCTGGAATGGATTAATTTCATAAATAGAGGGCCGACTGTACTTAAAACCATCTGTGGTAGCATTCTAGCATCTGGGCATTGTAATATCTTTATTGTTTTAACAGCTTTGACTTTAATCGCACAGCTGTACGTTTAAAAAAATTGAAATAATGACTACATGATAGAAGGAATCAAGTAGAACTTCTTGCTCATGTTAATCACATATACACTACAGATGCATTAAGCTTGAATGCACTAGAGTATTCCATTAGGAGCTTCGTTTTAATTAGTGCTGTCCACTGACTGAATGCTTGAATGAAGAAACTTTAGCGATGCTAGTCCACAGAGAACCCTCTAATGGGTTGGGATTCAGAGAACGAGTGTGCGCCTCAGCATATCATCTAAAATTTTTGAAATGACCAAGCAGCTTTTCTGCCGCAGGGTGTTAATATGGGACAACAGTGTCAAAGACAAAGGGCAAGAGGTAACTCGGCTAGAAGGGTTTTCAGCACGCATAACAAGTTTCGATTCAGCGTCTTTGTGTGTGCATCACACCAGGTGTGTAATGTCTGACAGTGCTAAATGTCATTTTAGATTCATGGTACCCGAGTTTCCCCACTGTGTGTGTGTGTTTTGGGGAGCCCCATTAAAGCTCAGGAAAACACATGACACCTGTTAGTGCACTGCTGTGAGCACAACATCACCAGGTTTACAAGACACGAGAAAGAAGCAGGATTTTAAAGGTCGGCTGTCACTGTGATGTTTCTGCTGAGGACTTCCTGTCATCCTCTGCCTTCGTCTGTCTGCCTCTGCACATTCTTACAAGAGAATACTGTGTACTCTACAGCTTTAAGGGATGCACTTCTGTCCATCAAACTGAGCATGGCTACATTCTACATAAAACCAACTCAACAGTAATGTTCAACAGCAAGTGCTTTTTTTCATTCATATTGAGACGGATGACAAGGGTGCTAAGTACTAAGTAAGAATACACCTGTCTGCGGTAATATCTACGCAACACACTGTCATTAAAGATATTCAAAAATAGCAGTGGCCCTCCATCTTATTTTGTCATAGGCTGCCTAGAAAGTAGACACTACTCCATTTGAACAATTCTGTTCATCGAGCACAATGAATATGAAAATGACAGTACAGGGATCCCTCACTTTCCGCAATTAATTGAGACTGAGATCCCCCGCGACCACCGAATTTCGCAAAGTAGGATCACCCCTTCAACCCCCCCCCACTGATGTATAAGTAAATGTATTTGTGTATATAATATCAGTAAATACATATTCAATGCGATAAATGCTTATAATAACAATTAAACATTAAAAAATTATGCATAATATGTAAATAAAATAAAAATACACACACATACAGACGCAGATGCATGTCCATGCAGTCAGATGTGCACCTCACAAAAATGTAACTAGTTTTGATGGGAGGTTTTGGGTTTGTTCAGGTTTTTTTTTTTTTTTTTTTTTTTTAAATTGGCCTTGTTATTGTGGCGTTTTCCTTAATTTTTTCCCCTATTTTTCCTTAATTTTTTAATTCGAGGAATATAAAGAAAAACAAAAAACAAAAAAGCGATGCACTGAAGCCACATGAATTGAAGCACGAAGTATCGAGGGATCCCTGTACTACTATTACTCTGTTATGATATTGTGACATCATAAAAACGAGTTCAACATAAGGTAATTATTTGTATGTTAAATAAGTAAATAAAATAATTATAAAAAAAATACCTAGTGCCATTAATCTCAATCTATTTGTTTCACCCAGTAAGACTCAGATAGTTACGATCCATTACTGTGGGATCTACATAAGCAGAACATTTCTGGGAAACACTGACATATCCTGCGTACAAAACAGAGGATTGTTGCCTCCCTGCTGTGATAGTTTATTGTATCTTGTAAGCATTTTAGCAAAACAAATGATGAAACTTTAAGATAGTACTTAAGGTAACATGTGTCACCAGCACACAGTGTAACTAAACCATAGTGTTCGCATGTCAGCTAACAGATGTTTCATAAATCATACCAAAATAATTTATCGCAGGGTTATGAGTAGTGGGAATACTTCTCCGTAATTTAAATGCAAGCAGAAAAAACAGTACACTTCTCTGAAAATTCACTTTGTGGATACTATTCTTCTTAATATTATTTTATTTTAATATTACTATTCTTATTTTGCAGCTGCTTAAGGGAACTTTGGCGATACCTTCAATTGGGATTAGTGTGAAGGCAACTTGGAAGACCGAAAACAAAACTACAATTAGTTTTGAATGACTTTGACGCCTAACCTTCCTTGTTTTGAACACACCCAGGACCCTGACATGAAGTCTGCTCGATATTAAAGGAACAAGGCAGGGCCCTTAATTTTGGTCAAATTCATAGGCAATATTTCAGGCATTATTTTTTGGTGTACAGCACAAGTCAAACAGACAAAAACAAATAAAAACCCATACCAAACCCTGTAAGAAAGGACATTTTTTTATTAGTTGTCTACGCTCAGAATTTAATCAGATGTTTTATTAAAAGGTAAGACTGGCATGTTACCAGAAAACTCTTTGTGTTTATATTAGACAGTATTAATGTCAGCTCTAAGACAAATACATGCTGATAGTGAAATTAAACTAATAAACACTCCTCAGTTCACATACATAGAATTTCTTACTCGGAGTGTCTACTTCCAGTGGATTAAACCAAAACACTTCAGCGGGTATTCAAGATTTTACCGATAATGAAAGAAATGGAGGGCCACCATGTCACCTAACAGCTCATGAGTTTGTAAATGTTCCACATGCTGTAGTTAAAAAAGTGACAGTCTATGGGGTGGACTTATGCTGCTAATTAGATATTGTTCACCAAACAATAACTGGAACAGTATGTGTACGGTCTACAGTGGTTTTGCAGCCTATAATGCGAGAGATTTTTCCCATATTTGGAAAAATCCCAGTAAAACTTTAAAACATTGATTTTCTGAACGACTTACTCCTAATTAGGGTCGCTGGGAGGCTGGCGCCCAGCTCAGCCTACTCTGGATGTGGGCGAGGTACACCCTGTACAGCTCACCAGGCTGTCACAGAGCCAACACTCACATAACCATTCACAATCGGGGGGGGGGGGGGGGTTGAAACGGCCAATAAACCTACTGTGCATGTTTTTGGACTGTGTGAGGAAACTGGAGTACCCAGAGGAAACCCACACAAGCACGGGGCGAACATGCAAACTCCAGATAGAAACACCCAGACTGGGAATCGAACCCAGGACCTTCTTGCTGTGATAACCACTACACCACAGTGCCACCACTTTAAACCATAACCAAGTTATACAAAGTGCTTAAAATGGTATTACGTAGTAAAGAGGAATTGGACAAAAAAACAAAAATCACACTTGAATGCTTTGGAATACTGGACCTTTTTCATTAAACACACAAACACACACAAAGACAACAAAAAACACGTATTTTCCTGCTGCTTATATTGACTTAATTGCAAAACATCATGTGATAGTTTTAAACATGTTCATTATCTCACTCTGCATAGACTTCCATCTAAAGGTCTGAAATAAAATCTCTTCAAATTATCTGAAACCAAAAAATGCTCAACCCCACGCTCACACACACACACACACACACACACACACACACACACACACAGATATTTCTGCAAAAATATATCAGTAGGAAAAGGAAAAAAAAAAACAAAAAACCCAGCAGTTTTTGTGGTGTGGGGGGACTTTGGTCAGGAGTCCATGTTTATGTTCGGTAGCCTGAAATATATCTGCAGCTAATTTAAAGTGCATCTCTCCAGCCATATTCCACAAGACTATGAGAAGATTGCCTTTTACATGCCCTGTGGGGTCAGGCGTCTAGTAAAAAGCTTTTTGTCTCCAGTCTGTTGTTAGAATATCTAAGGTTGACAAGATGTAGTGCAATTATAATTGCCGGTGGCAGACTTTTAAAAAGACATCTCATTATTACAGCTCACCTTTATAAGGTTAGTGGCTAGGTGGGGTTGCCGCCACTCAGAAAGAGACAGAGAACGAGGACAAGGAACTGTCGCTTTGAACACAGAGTGATCGATGGCCTGGCGAGGTTACCAGCACAGCAGGGTTACCTAATAAAATCAACCTCCCCAGGAGCCAACCAAATACTGCTGCCTTTAAGAGTGAGGCCTGTTCCACACAACTACAATCTACAGCGCTTTTATACAAAACCTCTCACATATCTGCACCTTCTAATCCAAACAAAGGATTCGGGGGAAAAGCATAAGGACTATCTGGGAGGAAGATGGATACCTCTATAGAATCACAGGAGAGAAGATGAAGAAAAAGAAAGAAGTTATAAACAATACGTCTCAGCAATAAAAGGCAGCAGGAAGCCAACAGAACAGAAGCTGGAGAAAATGGAAACAAAATCAAACGGTAGACAAATGCACACAATAGAGAAAAAATATCATGGACACCTGACCATCACACTTACATGAACTTGCTGAACAAAGGTATATATGGTTAGCATTATACATAGTGATCTTAAAACAGAAACCAGCACTTATTAAAAGTTAATCGAATTAATCTCTCTCTCTCTCTCTCTCTCATTATTTTATGAGTCCAAGAATGAGGTCATTTAGCATGCAAAGTATAAGAATTTAAAAATATTTATGGCATTTATTAGCAGATTTTTCTTGGTGGTCTAGTGGTATAGGGCGCTGGATCGCTGATCCAAAGGTTGGCGGTTCGAATCCCACTCTCCACAAGGTTGTCACTGTCCCCCCCAGTGCGGCTTACTGGGTTATCAAAGGCGGGCCATGTCTCTCACTGTCTATGGTGAGAGGCATGTAAAAGAACCATTGCTGACTTTCGTAAAGAGTAGGCTGAAAAGCCGTCAGCGTGTTTCTATCCCTTGCTAAAAAGGGTTGTGACAGGAAGGGCATCCGACGTAAAAACCTCTGCCAAATTAAACGTGCGAATCAAAATGATTCGCTGTGGCGACTCCCGAGTAAAAAAAGGGAAAAAGCCGAAAGGAAGACAGACAATTAGCAGATTTTTCTTGCTGGAGATGGCTGAGGGTGAAATAATTTCCTGTGCAGTGGGGGAACTATATATTCTCCAGGATTAATATATATCGACGCCCTCATAACAAAAGTCCCTTATATTAGGTACCCCAAAGGTTGCCATTGTGGGTGCATACATGTGCACTGATAAGAGTGCTACCGCATTTTAATATAAAAATTATGCCCATTACTCCACCGAAACTGGTTAAATTATCAGTTTAAAGTTTTCATGTGTGTTTTAAAATAGCTAAATAAATGCAAAATCATGTCATTTTCATATGAAAAGAAAACTTATACTGTCTCTTAAAAAATGTTGACAAGATAAAATAATTTGATGCGAAATGGCGTAGAGCGGATGTTTAGACCCAAGTCTACTTACCCGCCCATGGATATTTAGTCGATGCCTGCTTGCCTGCCAAGGACAACGGGGGTGGGGGGCACATGGACCCACTGAGCCCGAAAGTGACAAACACTAAAAGAAGTTCAGTATCAAATATACAAAGAATTCTGTATGTATGTTAGTAAAGAACGTGTTTCCCTTGTTATGAATCGTATAGCTTAATGGTGCATGAATATGAACATTACAGCATTATGGGATATATTATTATGGTATATATTATGGGATTATTACCAGAAACCTGATAGTTCTGATGGCACTGATTGTGCAGGCTGTGACTGAAGGGAAATAAAATTTTTCATTGATAAAAATTGACCAGATCCCCATTTGAACAAAATAATGTCTCACAACACAATGGAGTTCCATGTATTAATCTTAGCAATTAGTTAACATTCCAACTAAACCAGTTAAAAGTTCACGTTGATACTGTGCAACCTGTGAGTTATACAACTCATTTGTTTATGTGTGTGTGTGTGTGTGTGTGTGTTTTATATCGTGTGTGTCGGCCCTCTACTTACGAAATGAATCCGTTCCAGTGACTTTTTAGTAACCTGGGGGTTTCGTCAGTAGAGGTGCATTTTACATATAAAACGCGTGATTCGTTCCAAAGCTCCCAAGACTACCCCATAAACCCATTAAAAATTATAAATGTACACCAATTTTGTATGAAATGTGTGTTCAAAGTAAAAGAAAATTATTTACCTTTTTTAAATCTCTCGAACCACCCATGCGACACTTTAAAGTCCGGGGGTTACTGGTCAAAAGAACCCTCACTCATATCCCCACCCTCCTTTCCGAGGTCCTTAAATATGGCGGTTGCTTTTTCTGAAATAATCGCCTCCGTCACTGTATCTCTGCTTTTAAAGGTCTCCTTCTGATTCAATATCGTCCCGATTGTAGAGGGGTTTCGGCCATACTCCTTTGCGATTTCGCTCAACCGCTTCTCACTTTCGTATTTTTTCATTATCTCCTGCTTCACTTCGATTGATAACAGAGCCCGCTTCTTCTTTTCGGTGTCACTGTTCAGCTCTCCTTCACGCATGTGACAAACAGGAAGTATGAATACAGTTCAGCTCCCTCATGGCCAATGGGAGGCCAGCGGGGCGATATGTTGGGAGACAGCCAATGAGAGAGCAACTCGTGCATTGTTTGAATTTTTGAATGGCACCTTTGGCGCTTTTCGAAAGAAGAGGTTCTTTCGTATACAGAGGGCGAGAGTTTAGGAAAATGTTTTTCGTAACCTGGATTTTTTGTATTCAGAGGTTTTTGTAAGTACAGGGCCAACTGTGTGTGTGTGTGTGTGTGTGTGTGTGTGTGTGTGTGTGTATATATATATATATATATATATATATATATATATATATATATATATATATATATATACATACATACATACACACGCACGCGCACACACACACACACACACACACACACACACACACACACACAGATGCTCCCCGACTTATGTTCATCCGTTTTATGTTTTTCCGATTTTACTTTTTTTTTTTTTTTCAAAAAAAAGGTCAAATTTTGAGTTTAGACGTACCTACATAGTACGTCGACGTAATGATGCTGCATTCATTGTTTCCAAACTACAGACTGAGTGTCATCGTCTTCTTTTCGGCTTTTTCCGTTCTCAGGAGTCGCCACAGCAAATCATCTGATTCGCACAATTGATTTGGCATAGGTTTTTATGTCGGATGCCCTTCCTGTCACAACCCTTTAGCAAGGGACAGAAACACGCTGACGGCTTTGCAGCTACTCTTTACAAAAGTCAGCAATGGTTCTTTTACATGCCTCTCACCATAGACAGTGAGAGACATGGCCCGCCTTTGATAACCCAGTTAGCTGCACTGGGGAGACAGTGACAACCCTGTGGGGACTTGAACCCCCAACTCTAGGATCAGCGCTCCTGCATCCTATCCACTAGACCACCACTGCCCATATATATATATATATATATATATATATATATATATATATATATATATATATATATATATCAGTTATATAGCGTGTTACCCTTGTGTTGAGACGTCATCTCTGTGATCTTTGTGTTTATGCTGTTTTGCGGACTTTTGTAACCCTAAGCAAGTATGGTTGGTCAGAAGTGTAAGCCTACTAGCATGGGTACAAGTCTCATACACAGAGATGAATTAACTATCTGCTCAGATCGGCACAATCTACCATGCATATTAAGCAAAGAGTTGTAAAATGAATGAAAAATCGAATCCAAAAATTACAGAACAATTACAGATATTTATTATCTTTTAGCAGAATCCTAAGAGTGTATACTTATTTTTATATTAATATTCATTAGGATTTGTACTTGTTCTTTGTATGCATCTCTTGAATAACGTTCACTTACTTACACAAAAGAACGAACTCTCCGCTTTGCTGGGATTCACATCAGTGCAGGCTGTGTTCTAAACGAGTTCAACGGCACCCTTGTGCACTTGAAAGACCGGAAGTCTGTATAACCCACAGCAAGTACACTACTTTCGCAAGTACACTACTTTCGGTATTGAGCACCTCATATATTGTAAGCGTTGATTGGCTGTTTTAAGCTTCATGTAAAGTAACTCTGTATAAATAAGTGACTTATTTGAAATTAATGTTGATATTATTTGATATACTTGATATTATTTTACAATTTTATGTTTATAATTGATTTAGGGGTGTTTAATGAGATACGGTAATGGTATTTATGGATGTATAGTACAGTATGAGTGTCATACGTCACTGTAACAAGTTACGTTCACTTTCAACTTGCGTTCAGCCGTCTAGAACCAATTGAAAACGTAAGTCGGGGAGCGTCTGTATATATATATATATATATATATATATATATATATATATATATATATATATATATATACGTATAAATAAAATGTACAACTGCACAAGTCATTGAAGCATATAACCTCTATGTGAGTCTGCCCAAGTCTGCAATGTGTCATTAAAATGCAATAAATTTTTCCATTTTTTCTCAAAATAACTAAAAAAGGACTTCGGCCCTTTGATAATGAAGGTGATTATATTTATGCACAAACCCCTGCAAAACTAAAAGTATATTTAAGGCCGTACTCCTCCATATTATTTTGGTTCTCCATGGACTATGATGTTTGCAGATGACATTGTGATCTGTAGTGAGAGCAGAGAACAAGTGCAGGAAAATCTAGAGAGGTGGAAGTATGCCCTGGAAAGGAGAGGAATGAAGGTTAGACTCAGAAAATCAGAATACATGTGTGAATGAGAAGGACCCAGGAGGAACGGTGATGTTACAGGGAACAGAAATAACGAAGGTGGAGGATTTTAAGTACTTAGGCTCAACAATCCAGAGCAATGGACAGTGTGGAAAAGAGGTGAAGAAGCGTGTGCAGGCAGGCTGGAATGGTTGGAGAAAAGTGTCCGGTGTGATGTGCGATAGGAGAGAGTCAGCAAGAATGAAGGGAAAAGTGTACAAGACGGTGGTGAGGCCAGCGATGTTGTATGGCTTAGAAACAGTGGCGCTGAGGAAAAGGCAGGAGGCAGAGCTGGAGGTATCGGAGATGAAAATGTTGAGGTTCTCTCTTGGAGTAACGAGGATGGATAGGATCAGAAATGAGTATATCAGAGGGACAGCCCACGTAAGATGTTTTGGAGACAAAGTCAGAGAGGCTAGATTGAGATGGTTTGGACATGTACAGAGGAGGGATAGTGAGTCTATTGGCAGTAGGATGCTGAGGTTGGAACTACCAGGCAGAAGGCCTCGAGGAAGACCAAAGAAGAGATTTATGGATGTGGTGAAGGAAGACATGAAGGTCGTTGGAGTCAGAAAAGAAGATGCAGAGGACAGGGTGAGATGGAGGCGGATGATTTGCTGTGGCGACCCCTGAAGGGAGCAGCCGAAAGTAAAAGAAGAAGACTCCTCCATATTATTTTGGTTACGAATGATGGTATCACTCTGAGATTCAGTCTTCAAATAAACATGCATTAAAATCATAGTTTATTATGCATAGCAGTTATGGCCTATGATTTTACAAACAGATTAAATTAAACATATTTTGATTGATATTGACTACTGACTGTATATCTGCTGTCTTCTGCTTTAAGCTTGCATGTAATTAAAAGGGCAAAGGAGTAGAGGTGTCTCAGTTGTAAAGGCTATGGGTTACTGATCAGAAGAGTTGGGGGTCCTAGTATCACCAAGCTTCCATTGTTGGGGCCTTGAGCAAGGCCCTTAATCTTAACTGTTGAGTTCTATAGATTCAATAAAAATGCAAATAGTTCTGAATAATGGCATCTGCCATAAATGCCAATGTCATCTTTTTTCCTGAGGCTGCTAATACACAGTACTCAAGTTGATGATGCTATTTCAGTTTGTGTTATCCTACCTCTCTTAATTAATTCATAATGTATTCCTTTTTTTAAGGCATGTGATCCCAATTAGGATTGCAGGGAGGCTGGTGCATATCTCAGCCGACTAGGAGAGAGGTTGGGGTACACCCTGGACAGTTACTCCTCTTAATGGCTGAGCGTTTTCTGCTCCTAGATGATTTCATTTTACAATAATAGTACACAGTGTTGCTTAGCAGGGCAGAAATTTGACAGACTAACTTGTGGCAAAAAATGGTACCATATGACACATGTCATGTTAATGAGCTCTTCAGTATGACTCTATGAAGACGACATGGCTATAGGATGTGCACCTGGGAGCAATGATAGTGGACAAAACACAATTTGTAGGGAGTACACATACTTTAAGCCAGTTTGTGCACCTCTGAAGGGGACTATTTGCTTTTTAAAGGTCAGTAATGAGGGTTGCTAATGCTATCAAAGAACTAATGAGGAGCATTCTGTAAAACATAGCACTAAAATTATCATCACTGAATAAATATAATTTTATCAACTGATACAATGGGGGGGGGGGGGGGGGGTTTCGAGTGGCTTAACAGCCTGAATTTACACATTTTCAGTCCCACAGCCATATTTTCAGCATATTTTATCACTTTGTTAAACAATTCTCATGGGGAAGTAGACTATACATTTTCATGTTATATTTGCAGCTTTTCAAAACTGGTGGTAAACATGATAATGAAGAACAATGAACTTGAAGCACAGTGTGAAAGAGAAAAAGTGAAAAAATCTGGGCAAAATTTAGACTTTAAATACAAAAACACCTGCGAACGGAAATACACACATGTATACACAGTCAGAACCAGATGGCTTTACACTAGACAAATTAATCCATCAATCCCAATCAAATAAACATGGTGGCCTTCAACTCAAATCAACACCAAACTCCTTCTCCACTGCAAACAGAGAAGTGGGGGGGGGGGGGTGTTTGCAGAGGAAAAGACAGTGACAAAGCGAGGGAGTGAAAACAGGGAGGGCAGGGAGAGAAAGAGAAGCAGGATGACAGAGGAGCGCTCGGTTGGCTGACGGCTATTTGTTTTCAAAGTCGGAATTACACGCGGGAACAAATCGGACTACTGCTGACTCCTAAACATGGCCTGGCTTCTGAAGGCCTGAATGATTCCGAATAAATGGCTTGGCTTCTCTCTCTCGCTCTCTCTCACATACTCACACACACACACACACACACACACACACACACATTACCACAGTGTTGAGCAGGACACAACAACCACAATGACAACATACTCAAGGAAGAGGAAAAAAAAATAGAGTGGAGGAAAATGTGTGTAATGTTTCATGTTCAAACTGGACGGGGCTTTGAAATCAGCTTCGGAGAGAGAGAGAGAGAGAGAGAGAGAGAGAGAGAGAGAGAGAGAGAGAGAGTACAAAAAGAAAGAAAGAGATGGAGAATGAGAGAGATCAGAAAAACGCTGGAGAGAGAGAGAGAGAGAGAGAGAGAGAGAGAGAGAGTACAAAAAGAAAGAAAGAGATGGAGAATGAGAGAGATCAGAAAAACGCTAGATAGAGAGAGAGAGAGAGAGAGAGAGAGAGAGAGAGAGAGAAGGGGGGTTTATGTGATTTCTTTATTCAAGTCTAGGCCTTTAGACAGCAATCATCTGTCTTTCAGTCAACACAATGATATGTGTATGTGTGTAAGAGAGTAAAATGCCGACTCAGAAGAAAAGTAATCTGGAGGAAGGTTGTTAAAGGACATGGACACAAAGGAAGTAAAGAATCGGAGCGACTTCATCAGCATAGCTGTCATAAATACAATCGATATCTTTCTTGAACACACAGAATTGTACACTTACCAGCCAGCACAAATCTCTCTTTCCTGTCCTCTCTCCAACACAAACACACACACACACACACACACACACACACACACACACAGAAATCCTTCCCCTTCTGCATGCCTACTGTAAAAAAGACAGGATTTGCAACCTTTCCATTTCAGACATACTCAGGTCAAACCTTTATACACATCAAACACAAATATTAAATGCCTATTTATAAATGTTTATCTTTGTCTGAGACACACACACACACACACACACACACACACACACACACACACACACACACACACACACACACACACAGTTCATCTCTCAGATATTTTAATGATCTCGTGTTTCTTCGGATCAGACTTTTATTCTGCTCATTTATTTCCACAGAAAATCCTGACCTGGATGTACTGGTGTTTTTGGCATGGTGTGGAAAACCTCAGACGATTTTGAGAACGTTCCCTGTCTGGATGAACAAAGGCAAGGAAACACATCTGCAGGCGCCCTTTTCACTGCCTGTCAGCAATTTAACTCTCTCACTTGACCAAATTATTGGAAAAAAAGACTTTTAAAAGCTTATGACTAAAAGAAAGCCGTCAGACTTGTGTGGTGGGAGACTAACAACTCGGGAAAGTGATCAGAGCACCACCGACCAATCAAATAGAAGGGAATAACGCAAAAAGATCTCCAGATTCAATTTTTTAAAATAAAAATAAGACAAAAAGTCAAAGTTTGCATAAGTACAGTGCCCCACCCCAAATTGTCACCTGGATTTAAATTCACAAATATGCAAGAATCTTTGATGGAATAATTATTGCATTGAATTATACATTTCAGCTGGCCACATGTTACTTAATCTTGAAGTGATACAGTGAGTACCTTCTCAATCAAAAGATGACATTGTGTTGTAAAACAATCAAGCAGCTCACTGACATTGTTAAAACTGGGGTAAGAACTGTTCAACACATTATATAATAAATATATACATATAAACATGGGCAGTGGTAGCCTGGTTGTAAAGGGTGCTGGATCGCTGATCCTAAGATTGGGGGTTCGAATCCCACTCTCCAAAAGGTTGTCACTGTCCCCCCAGTGCAGCGAACTGGGCTATCATAGGCCGGCCATGTCTCTCACTGTCTGTGGTGAGAGATTCATGTAAAAGAACCATTGCTGACTTTCGTAAAGAGTCGCTTCAAAGCCGACAGAGTGTTTCTGTCCCTTGCTAAAGGTTCGTTTCAGGAAGGGCATTCGACGTAAAAACCTATGCCAAATCAAACATGCGAATCAGATGATTCACTCTGGCAACCCCTGAAAAAGGAAAAAGCAGAAAGGAAAAGAAGAACATACATATAAAGCATGAAAAGAAACAGCCGGCATCACACAAGACATGTGATTGGTGAAAAAAAAAAAAAAAAAAAAAAAAAATCAGAGGTCAATAAAGGTAAGTGCTTAGTGAAGTTGAATAAATAAATCAATAGCAGAACTCACAGCTATGTTTAATCAGGAAAGTAATAAGCACTTACAAACAATGTGAAGAGACTCGGAGACCAGTGTTGGCAAAAGAAGTTCATTGTTTATTAGAATGATCAGAATGGAAAGGCCCCAATACTTGAGGCGATGGAAAAAAGATCTTGCGATCAATAAGTCTAGATTTATCTTCAGAGCAATGGAAGTATCAGTGTAAAAAAACAAAGATGCATGAAGAAATATACCCATCATGCACAGTAGCCACTGTCCAAGCATCTGGAGGCAGTGTTATAATCTGGGGCTGCATCAGTTGGTCAGGTAGAGGCTCAGGAAAATCATGTGGCAAAAAAACCCCAAAAACAACATTATCATAAAGGCCTGAAAGTACCGAATGACCCAGCTACCCCATCAATGGACTTTTTATTTCTTGATGACAGTGTGTCTGTGTGGGGGGGTGGGGGTGGGGGTGGAGGCAGATGGACTCGGACTCTGATACCAAAAGAGTGAAGTTCATGGAGCATAAGGAACCATTTTCACATATGAGCTGCCACCAGTCCCAACATTAACCCCATGCGCGGCAGATTAATTTACACAGTGGCTTGAATCTATCATCCTGAATTTACAATGTGTGAAAAACTGATAATCTGGACTGAAATAAAAGTTGTGATAAGTTAAAACACTGATATATCAGCTGCATGGTGGAATCAAAGCTAATGTTTTTGTTTTTTTTGGCCAGGGAGGGTGTTTCCCCAGAGATGAGACATGCTTTGTTTGCAATACTGTGGTTTCTTATCATATCTGTCACCAGTTCTAGCTGTCTGTGGTTATGGCTGTTGTATGGACACGTTATTTGCAACATGTGATGTCTCTTAGAGGAGAAAACACCCCCAGTAAACAATACGGTTCACATTACACGCAGATGACTAACGTCTGCTCCTTTCACGCCTGCTTTTCATTGAAACTGTGCGCTTATTAAGACTGCCCTGGCCTCTGTGTCAAAGCTTGTTTCACATTCAATATATCTCATGTTTTTGCATAGTGATCTTTAGACAAAGGGCAGATGGCTTGAAAATGCATCAACAACAATGAGAGCAAGAAAGAGAGAGAGAGCATCTGTCAGCTGGGGTCACAGAAATGCACCCACAATTACCACTTACTGCACTAAAGCCGAGTCTCAAATGGCATTCATGCAGGAGAGTACTGCCAAACACCGATTACACCAGAAATGTGGGGCATCTTTAAAAATGAATGATCAAAGCACACAGAATGATTCAATTAATAAAACCTAAGTACTGAAATATTAAATACATTGGCCAGACATAAAGTTAACTTTTGTAACTGGCACAATAAAATCTTTTATTTTATTATTTTAGTTTATTATTAACTTCTGAACTTATCAATTTAACTCAAAATATTAACTTTATGCTGTGAAAGTACAATGAATTTTTAATTATTTCTACTTTGGTTTTGAGTTACTAAGCTCTAAATTAAAATGAGATGTGATTTTGAAGTTTCTAAAATAAAAAGTGATGCGTCACGGTTTTACAGATATCCCGTCATATTAGACATACCGTAATTAAGACATCCTCATTGAAACACATGGCTTCAATCCACACAGACACAAACAGTAATACTTTTAGATCACTCAATTGTGATTGTACCAAGAATTAAAAAAAATAATAAATAATACAGTACTGCCGTAAATCCTCTATAAAATTGAACTGCATGACACCATTTAGCTCATTGCAAGGAAGGAAATACCGAGTTTCCCTGAAAATAAGACAGGCTTATATTAATTTTCATACCGAAATATGATACTAGAGCTTATTTTTAGGTGATGATGTATTTTACATTTTTTTCTATAACATGTCTTATAATATATTTTTGTCTTTTTATATTCTTACTTTGTGATATTTCTTTATTTTTTTAAATATTTTAACCGGAACTGAATCGAGCAATTTTAGTTCTTTCGTTTTAAAGCAGACGCTGACGTCATTGACTGAGCCTTAACGCGCAATGATTGATGCTTTGACAGCGTACCTTAGGTAAAGCTGCCTAATAGATGAGTCAGCGCTTTCACCTAGAGCCCTAGATTGAGTGAGTAGCAGGCCAGTGAATTGCTGCCGCTCTCAACTCGGGCTTATTTTAAGGGGAGGGCCTATATAAAATCATTTTGTAAAATCACGCGAGGTCTTATTTTGTGGTTAGGTCTTATTTTCAAGGAAACACGGTAATAGTTCTTTGGGCTCTGTGTTTGTTTATAATTCCAATTTCCTATATTAATCCCACAAGGTAAACTTGCCTCTGCATCTAACCCATCCAAAGTGAGCACACACATACACACACACACACACACACGCACGCACACGCACGCACGCGCACGCACAAACACACGCACACACACACACACGCGCGCATGTAAACATTGAGCACATTGCAGCATCCAGGGAGTAGTTGGGAGTTAGGTGCCTTGCTCAACGACACTACAGTTGTGAAGGCGAAGGAAGCAACGGTGCTCCTCTCATTCACATGATTTTTAGTTTGTGGTCAGAAATAAAATTTAGATAAGTGAGGAGTCAGTCTTACACAACAAACTTGTCCTTCCCGGTTCTTCCTACGGCACTGAGTGGATAATGCTCCACCAAAGCACCACTTTTTCTCAGAACATCTTTTTCAAGGCACTGTATTGAACTAAAAAGATAAATGGGACACCCCCCAACCCCCATTATATGTTTATTTACCATTACTGATGCTAGTGATCTGATGTTTTTAAGCAGGAATAAAGTTAAAGGGTGTGAGAAGGCCGAGAGTTGAATGACCACATCAACACTACAATAAGCTTCAAAATGGTTTTTCAAGCATAATGATTTATTTACTTTGGATAAAGTCTGCTTGCGTGATTTATGGCACAAATATGTCCACATGCTGTTCCTCAGACCACAAAACACCTAACTATTTCTGCACCTTTAAATGTAAAAACACCAGCACCAATACCAGACGTCCGTTTGCCCCCAAAAATTAAGTGAGAAAATATATCATCTGCTCATACTTTCCATTAAAAAAAAAAAGAGTTCTGGGGCCTGGTGTGCTTGGGGATTTTCCATGACTTAAGCGGGAATGTCGGGTGTTTGCTCTGGAACCGAAGCGCTGTGGCCTGCGGTTTGTGCACACAGCCATGAGTAACGAGTGAAAGGAGTTCCCAGGGTGCTTTGCTCCTATGCCACTCACTCTGTTCTGTTGGCAGGCAGTCTTTCACGTACTTATCGGCAGTCAGAGGGGAGCAAGGAGAGAAAGGCAGTTTGGATAAATAACTAAAACTTTAAAGAACGTTTGGTTAAAAAACCCCTAAAACACTAAATAATCGTAACATATATAATTTGGGCACTGCCTAAAAGCAAAGCTCCATACAGCTGGCTCTACTGATAAGTGTCCGAGTCTGGGTTTGCTTTTTAGCACCTTTCCTTTCACAACTTCATTTCCTCTTTCAGTCGTTTTGTATGATCTTTCTTGCCGGTTTAATTTTCCATTGAGAGTTCATATTCTGTCAACTTTGGATTTGCCCAATTGCACCAGAGACATTTATTTACTAGCTAACTGGGTTATCAAAGACCAGCCATGTCTCTCACTGTCTGTGGTGAGAGGCAGGTAAAAGAACCATTGTTGACTTCTGCAAAGAGTAGGGTACATTGCCGACAGCGTTTTTCTGTCCTGCAATTGGCTTGGCAAGCTGTCCGGGGTGTACTTCTACCCTTGTCCAAAGTCAGTTGAGATGGGTGTTAGACTCCCCTCGACCCTAATTAGGATGAAGCAGTTCAGAAAATGGACAATGAACATTTATTTACCTGCAAGTCTGTCTGCCAACTTCAGTTATATTGATTGTTTTTTCATTCTCTGCAAATCTGAGTGGTTGTGTATGAGCCTCTTTTTTGAATTTTCAATGTCTTTTTTGTAATTGCTGCCCATCATCATGGAATTCAGTGACAAATCATAGCTAATCAGCATTAACTCAGTGACACTGCAGCTTTATTGGGTTTGTTGTAGTGGATAGGTGTGGACACAACTCATTCCACAAAGGGCTGCAGGTTTTTGCTTCAACCAAGCAGCAGCACACCTGACATGACTCATTTAATAAACTGATCCGAGTCTTCAGGTAGTTGATTGGTCAATCTCTGTGCTGTGTACAGAGATTGGTCTGCCTCTGCTTCGTTGAAGCAAAAACCTGCAGCTACTGCGGCCCTTTGTGGAATGAGTTTGAGACCCCTGCAATACAGGAGCAAGCTTTGGAGCTCTATAAACACACACACACACACACACACACACACACACACACACACACACACACACACACACACACACAGGATATATAAAAAAAATCACACAGCTCTGTAGAGAGAAGAGGAAAGGCATGAGTCTAGGACTGAGAGTAGGGACTTTGAATGTTGGAACTATGCAAAGAAAAGGTGGAGAGCTGGCTGACATGATGCAGAGGAGGAAGGTGGACATACTGTGTGTTCAGGAGACCAGGTGGAAAGGTAGCAAAGCTAAAAGCTTAGGAGCAGGGTTTAAGCTGTTTTATCATGGTGTGGATGGGAAGAGAAATGGAGTAGGAGTCATCTTGAAAGAGAGGTTTGTCAGGAATGTTCTAGAAGTGAAAAGAGTGTCAGACAGAGTGATGAGTCAAGTTAGAAATTGAAGGTGTGATGTTCAATGTTGTTAATACTTATGCCCCACAGGCAGGATGTGAGCTAGAAGAGAAGGAGAGATACTGGAGTGACTTAGATGAAGTGATGCAGAGAACCCGTGAGGTGAAAGAGTGGTCATTGGTGCAGACTTCAGTGGACATGTTGGTGCAGGCAATAGAGGGGACGAGGAAGTGATGGGCAGGTTTGGTATCCAGGACAAGAACACAGAAGGACAGATGGCGTATGATGACTTGTATGATAGCTTGGACAGTAAGGAGGAAGAAAATGATCCATACAGGTTGGCACAGCAAAGAGATAGAGATGGGAAGGATGTGCAGCAAGTTAGATTGATAAAGGACGGAGAGAGAAATGTATTGACTGATGACAGAAGTGTGCTGGGAAGATGGAAAGAGTACTTTGAAGAGCCGATGAATGAGGAAAATGAGAGAGAAAAAAAAGAGTAGAAGAGGTGACCATTGAGGAGCAGGATGTAGCAAAGATCAGTAAGGGTGAAGTGAGGAGGGCATTGAAGAGGATGAAGAATGGAAAGGCAGTTGGTCCTGATGATATACCTGTGGGGGTATGGAAGTGTCTATGAGAGGTAGCAGTAGATTTTCTGACAAGAACATTCAACAAGGTCCTAGAGAGTGAGCAGATGCCGGAGGAGTGGAGGAGAAGTGTGCTGGTGCCCATTTTTAAGAACAAGGGAGACGTACAGAGTTGCGGCAACTACAGAGGGATAAAGTTGATGAGCCATACAATGACGTAATGGGAAAGAATAGTGGAAACTAGACTAAGGGTAGAGGTCAGCATTTGTGAACAACAGTTTGGTTTCATGCCAAGAAAGAGCACCACAGATGCAATGTTTGCTTTGAGGATGTTAATAGCGAAGTACAGAGAAGGTCAGAGGGAGCTACATTGTGCCTTTGTGGATATGGAAAGAGCATATGACAGGGTGCTAAGAGAAGAACTGTGGTATTGCATGAGGAAGTCTGGAGTGGCAGAAAAGTATGTTAGAGTGGTGCAGGACATGTATGAGAGATGTAAGACAGTGGTGAGGTGTGCTGTCGGCATGACTGCATCAAGGGTCAGCTCTGAGCCCCTTCTAGTTTGCTATGGTGATGGACAGGCTGACAGATGAGGTGAGACAAGACTCTCCATGGACTATGATGTTTGCAGATGACATTGTGATCTGTAGTGAGAGCAGAGAACAAGTGCAGGAAAATCTAGAGAGGTGGAGGTATGCCCTGGAAAGGAGAGGAATGAAGGTTAGTCTCAGTAAATCAGAATACATGTGTGTGAATGAGAAGGACCCAGGAGGAACGGTGATGTTACAAGGAGCAGAGATAACGAAGGTGGAGGATTTTAAGTACTTAGGCTCAACAAAGCTGGAGGTAGCGGAGATGAAAATGTTGAGGTTCTCTCTGGGAGTAACGAGGATGGATAGGATCAGAAATGAGTACATCAGAGGGACAGCCCATGTAAGATGTTTTGGAGACAAAGTCAGAGAGGCTAGATTGAGATGGTTTGGACATGTACAGAGGAGGGATCGTGAGTATATTGGCAGTAGGATGCTGAGGTTGGAACTACCAGGCAGAAGGCCTAGAGAAAGACCAAAGAAGAGATTTATGGATGTGGTGAAGGAAGACATGAAGGTCGTTGGAGTCAAAAAAAAAAAGAAGATGCAGAAGACCGGGTGAGATGGAAGCGGCTGATTTGCTGTGGCGACCCCTGAAGGGAGCAGCCGAAAGGAAAAGAAGAAGAAGACAGCTCTGTAAAATCACCCAGTTGTACAGCACATACTAAATTGCCCCAACTGAATATGACAACAGTCAAAACCATTGCCCTAATTAGGGGGCTTCTTGCCTAAGAATGTGAAGGAAAACAGTTCAAATGGGGAAATATTCTTTCATCCTGGCTTGACTGGCCGCCTCAGTCCCTTAATGTATTACCACCAGCAGCTGCAATCACCAGAGTCAAATCTAAATACTCTCTCTCTCTCTCTCTCTCTCTCTCTCTCTATATATATATATATATATATATATATATATATATATATATATATATATATATATATATATATATATAAAATTACCACTACTACTATGATTACTATTATTAAAATAACAATTATAAGGTCAAATTCATTATGTGTTCGGACGTACGTTCTTCACTCAACACTTCACACTTTTCCTATTAGCTTTAATGTGTATATGGATTAATTCATAGCAGTAACTGAATAATATGCTTGAAGACAAATCACTCAATAATGAGAGAGAGAGAGAGAGAGAGAGAGAGAGAGAGAGAGAGAGAGAGAGTACATCTGTACACACTGACTTTTTCTTTCTTTACTTCTCTCTTCGACACACAAGTCTATTCTGATGAGACAAGCAGCAGTAACACGATCTAATCCTTTCCCTCTGCTTACTGCATTTCCCAAACACTGCAGAAAGGACACAAACGACTGATAAATCCAATCCAGAGCACAGCAGTGTGACTGGAGGAGCTGTTTTCTGCTGCAGAGAGCAAAGCCATTTGGAGAAATAAAAGCAATACTGCAGGAGCGATACCAGCAGCACGACAGTGTCAGGTGTCAGGTTGTACTGTTAGACATGAGGAATTTGTACACAAGCTACATCTTCATCATCGGTCCCCTTTAGCAGACTGAAACCTCAATGAAGACGGAAAATGGCCTGCTTCGACCAGCCACTGTGTAATTGTACATAGCTCACAGAGTGGTATGTGGAACACAGATTTGACAGGAACTGGATTCTGATGCTGGAAATCACATGACTGCTGGCCACAAATGAGAGTGAGAACAGCAGTGAAGTGGTTTTAGGTAGATTAAAAGCGCACAGCCAAGGCTCTTAAGACTGTCCTGATAATTAAATATGTCAATGCTCATGAAGAGGCATTTGGGGCCTTTTTTTTTTTGGGCACACCAGCTTCCACCAAAGCCACCTAGTCAGCAAAGCCTTCGCTGACCTGTCAATAAACATTAGCAGCGGCATCAGTAAATCTGCAGAAGAATGGATTGTTTTATTAAATGCATTACCAATCCTGTTTTTACTGCAAGCACGGAGAAAAATCACACTTGCCAAGAGAGGAAAGCACACCATTAGTCAACGGCCAGTTCAGAATCAGAAACGTAGAGAGGTATCATGAGAGAAACTCAAATGTTACAGACAGCAAGACAATTGTACTGGGCCTTGGCACCTACTACATCAAAAATAGAAGCAGTGTTAATTGAAGGATGGGAGAAAAGGATAGGAGAAAATGATAGCTAGTATAAATCGAATGCAATGCCAGGAACATTTTTATTATGTGTTTCTAAATCTGATATAATTTGGAAAAATGCTGACAGCATAAGCCATTAAAATAAGAATGTTAAAAAAAAAAAAAGTAGTAGTTATGATCATACATAACATGTCAAAGACTGCAGTCATATATGTGTGTGTTGTGCACATTATAACATGAATAATGGCACTACAACAAATATGTACAGTACACCCGTCTATATTCCCTACTGAGCTCTCAAAGGACGGGAAAACACAATCTAGCAAAATGAGTAATAACTTCCTGTCATATTAATTTACAACTACGGGGGCTGTATTTCACAGTTCCAGAAGTTCATTCCTGAGGTTCAAGTTACTATGTGTGGAGTTCTATCCATATCCATAAGGATTTCCTCAAGTTTCATAGGAACTCACAGAATCCTGATTGAAAGTGGACTGGTTAAGATTAATAGCCCATTGTGTGAATGAATGTGTTTATGTGTATACGATGGGCTGGTATCCGATTCAGGGTGCAGTCCCATGAAACATTCTGGATCCATGACAACCCTGAATAACTGTGTTACTGAAGATGAATAACAGAACGAATCAACATGAGTAATGAGTTTTTGATTAATGATGAAATACATAAAGATTTTGGAAGTGAATTCAGATATGTTCATATGCCTCATTCAGTCAGGGTGTACAATGCTAAAAGAAGTCAGGTGTGATACATGGTCACTAGGAGAAGCAGATTTTATGGCCAGGAGCAGGTTTAAATCTGGCATATATATATATATATATATACATACATATCTATCTATACACAGACACACACAAAAAAAAAAAAAATAAAAATATATATATATATATATATATATATATATATATATATATATATATATATATATATATATATATATATATCTATATCAGTGGTTCTTAACCTTGTTGGCGGTACTGAACCCCACCAGTTTCATATGCTTATTCACATAACCCTTCTTTAGTGAAAAATAAAATATGATTTTTTTTTTCAAATTCAAGACATAGGTATATATTTTTATTGGGGCACCAAAATGAACCGTGTATTAACATCATTGTATTCAAAGAACAAAACCAATACAATGCATGAACTCCTCATCACACTATTTACATTTTTATGTGAGGTGCGCATCTGAGTGCGTGTGCACATGCGTCTGAGTGTGTGTGTGTATTTGTTTTATTTACATCTTATGCATTATTTTTGAATGTTTAATCATTCTTATTAGCATTTATAGTATTGAATATGTATTTATTGATATTATATGTACATATACATGTACGTATACGTCAGTCAGCACAGGGTTGATCCGACTTTGCAAATCATGCAGATAGGACGGCGACTAATATCATGTTCCGTTATATATATATGAATCCATGTTGTACATATTCATCCGACCACTTTCTTTTTTTACTCAACATAGTATGGATTAAAACATTAACAAAGAAATCACACGACGTACCATCACAACAGTCACAATTCGACTACTGAGCGCACCAATGCAGCACAGATTGGCCAAGCAATGTAGCATGATCACCTGCAGCCAGTGATGGCCAAGCAGGGTGTGTCGTCATGAATATGAGTCAGGTGTGTGTCTTGACCTCCGTCAAACCCCTGAGACTGACTCACTAAACCTAGGGTTCGATCGAACCCAGGTGAGGAGCCACTGATATATATATATATATATATATATATATATATATATATATATATATATATATATATATATATATATATATATATTTATATATATTTCTGTAACCACTTAATCCTAATTAGGGTCGCAGGGAGGCTGGCACCCATCCCAGCCGACTCCAGGTGAGGGCAAAGTACACCCTAGATAACTCGCTAGGCCATTGCAAGGCTGATGGCTTTGCAGCTACTACTCTTTGCAAAAGTAAGTAATGGTTCATTTACATGAACCTCTCACCATAGACCAGGGGTCACCAACCTTTTTGAAACTGAGAGCTACTTCTTGGGTACCAATTAATGCGAAGGGATACCAGGTCGATATACACTTCTGAAATTACAAATTTGCTCAGTTTACCTTTAATTATATGTTATTATTAATAATTAATGAGATTCATCTATGTGAAGATATTGCTTGGATTTAAAAATATATAGAAAAAAATAAGATGCAGCTCAATGAAGAGTGGCGCTATGGAGCCATGGGCCTGTCCTAAAAATAGCAGTGAACAGGTCCGCGGGCAACTTATATTGTCCTTGCGGGCTACCTGGTGCCCGCGGGCACCACGTTGGTGATCCCTGCCATAGACAGTGAGAGACATGGCCGGCCTTTGATAACTCAATTAGCTGCACTGGGGGGGACAATGACAACCTTGTGGAGAGTGGGACTCGAACCCGCAACTTTAGGATCAGCGATCCAGCGCCCAATACCACGAGGCCACCAATGCCCTATATATATATATATATATATATATATATATATATATATATATATATATATATATATGGCTTATGTGTACATAAAACATTTATTAACTGAGCCCAAGGTCTACACAAAGAAATTTCATTCCAGCATCTTTAGTTAAGAGGACAAAAAAAAAAGATTGAAGGCTGAGATTTCTCAGTACAGACTGAGCAAATAAGGTAACTAAGTAGTTAATTATATATTACTTTAAAATGGCTGTCTTTATATTCACTTTGGGAACCGTTACTTTTGAACATTCAACCGTGTCTGTAAGATTACTTCATAGGAGTTTGTTCAGTCTTTATCCTTTAGGACATTCCCTGTACACATTACCTCATTAAGAAAATGCTGAATGCTTCACTGGAAGCTACTAGTGTACAGTGGGCTGGCTAACGGCTAACTTGCTTGTTGGACACACACTGCTCCATAAATGATGTATTGCCTAGATCAGTAAGATTCCCCTAACTTTCCTCCCGGTCATTGTGGTAACACCTTTCAATTTTACATACCAGAAAAGTGCCAAAACTGCTGTTTTTAAAGAGGTGTGTAGAGTTGCTGGTGATGAGTTAATCAAGTGCATTTGACCAACACCTGGCTGCTAATTACTTTATTAATCCCTATGGAAGCAGTAAGAGAGTACTGAATTTTGCATTTTTGTTAAATAGATATGTCACGTGATGTTAGTCATCGGAGGTTGTCTTTACCTAATTATAAAACCTAATAAGAAACTGTGTGTGTGTGTGTGTGGGGGGGGGTGGTCTGAAGAGAATACTGTATTGGCTGCAGGAAAAGAGAGATACTTATGAAAGTAGGGAAAGCCCTCGTGCTTTTTCCTCTTCCCCTCTTTAATCTGCACCATCATCTCTCTCGCTTAACTTTAACTGCAGCTGGACCTGAGGTGAAGTCCAAACTGCAGAGGAGGAGAGGGAGGGAGGTAGAGAGTAACGCAAACATCTGGTGAAAACATGGCCAGCCTCTGGACCACACGTGGAAGGTTATCAGATCAGGCTACACACACACACACACACACACACACACACACACACACACACACACACACACACACACACACACAAACGCACACACGCACACACACACGCACTAGTTTCACACCCAACACAGGCATATGTGCACAAACCTACTGGCACACAGCAAATTAGAAAGCCCTCTCATCGTGGGATACACATTATAGAAGTTCAGTTTTCTGTCAGGAGTGAGAGAGGGGCGATACGGTGGAATTTGTGTAAAATTACTTCTCCCATCAAACTAATTGTTATTGCTTTGCTTTTATAATGGTCACAAATTTGCAGAGGTTAAAGTTCACACAAGTATTAACCTCAAAGCAATTTCGTTTCTGCATTCCCATGTCCTTTTCCTTGTAACTGTGTTGGCTCTTTCAGAATGCAAATTTTATTCAGATTGACTGAATTCTGCTTTGTTACAGCCTGAGGGCATTGTTCTATTTTTTTTAACATGGCCTGAATACTCGAGTTGCTTACATCAGACTAATTCTGAGTTTGTTTGGAGGAGCAAGTCAGCACTCAATTCTGTTAATCAATTTTTACAGATTTCAGTTCAGTTATCTGCAAACCAAAATAGGTCTCCACAGTGAAACTCAGAAAAGGAACGTAATGAGTCAAATGTGGCTAATCAAATGATATATTACCATGGCTAAACATTTACTTAAGTAACGTACATTAGCACTTTTTAAAAAATATCTGTGCTTTACTTGGTAAGGTAAGGTAATATGGGTTTTTTATTCCTGGGCATAGTGGCTCATGAGGCCGGTGCTTATCCCCGGTTTCCATAGTGTGAAGCGACCAGGAGTACAACTCTTCCTGGATGGGATGCTAGACCATTGCAGGTTACCTTCCCAGTATATTTTTACTGGTACCCATTCATAATGCTGGATGAACTGAGGCACACTTGTGGTGAAGTCAGTTGTTCTCAAAGAGTGGAATATCACCCCCCTATATCTGGATGTAGAATTACACTTTATCCTGATATGGCAAAAAAAAGCATATTCCCTGGGGTCACCCCCCCCCCAGGGAATATGCTTTTTTTTGCCATATCAGGATAAAGTGTAATTCTACATCCACTACAGCAGGTGGCAGTGGCTTCCTCACTGTTAGAGTGTGCCCAGAGGTAAAATAAGAAGTGAAGTTCATTAACCCACCATGAAAATTTTTTAACAGGGACGGAAAGAGAGGCGGAGAGAGACGAAGACTGAGAGAAACGAAGGTCTCCTGAAAGCTAAGTCGAGGAGGTATGATGATGATGAAGCGAATGTAGCACTCGGCTTCACTGTGCTTTGGTGAGAAACGAAAAAAGACCGCCGAGTATACTGTGTCTGAAAACATTGGCAGCGGACATTAAAATAAATTTAGGCATCACTTAAAGACATCACACCCTGATCACACGTGATGAGCCGCGTAAGTTTATTTTCAGTGAAAATGTGCCGAGTATTACCAACAACCATTCCGCATTGTGAATGATATTCCAGCAAATCGAGCTCTGTTAGCATTAGATAAGGTGGAGCACAGCAGAGGAACTGATCCTACCTGCATGGTCTCCGTCATGCTGGATGACATCACTGCTGTGAAAATAAGTGCAGGTTCCAGTTCAGCATTGAGCAGGAGCTGAGGGTTCAGTATCATGCTTTAAACCCTGCTTCGAAAAGCTGTGCACTGCAAACGTGCTCATTGTAGCCATTAATCTGGACTTAATCATTTTTACAATAATAATAATAAGAATAATAAGAATAATAATACATTGTTTTATTCATTTTTGTTTGGTAGGTTAAAGTGTTTTATATATTGTATATTTCTGATCAATATTTATCATTATTGATTGATTTTATTTAATTTTATTTTTCAGTATAAAATGGTTCAAATTGTAGGTAAAAAATGTTGACAGTTTAAATAAGGATACTTTTTTCTTTCAGACAAATTGATGCACTTTAAATATTTTTGTTTAAAGACTAAAAAATATTAATAAAATGATTCTTTGTTGGTAGTTGATCTATATTTCTTCATTTTTTGTATTCAATAATGATAGTAAGGATTTATTGTGTTAATAAGGATACAGTGTATGCAGAGGATTACTTAAGAAGCGCAGAAAATAATTGAGAAGCACTGGGTTAAGCCCATGCCCAGGGGTCTTAGCACAGTGTGGGTCTAACTGGGATTCGGACACAACCTCCTGATCATGAGCGCAGCACCCTAACCACTACACAACCGGACCCACATACTTTACTTGAACAGTCTTTTTTTTTTTGGAAACGTTTTTGGAAACATTTCTACATAGTTGACCTAAGTTTAAAGCAATAGCTTTAAATAAAGCTGCATTAAAATAAAATCTTTTAATGCTGTATTCATCACAAAAACAAAAAACATCACCGTAAACTAGACCTATACTCAAGTTTTACATATTTGCTGAACAGGCCAGATTAAACCGAGCCATGGTAATGATGGATATGGCAAATGAAAATTACAATTACTTACACAAATTCAACACACGAACTGAGAAATTACATTTTTTCTACATGTATTTTTCTAGGTTTGCATTTATGTACAATATGTGTCAGAGAATCTTGTTTTGGGTACCAAATATTTTTTCTCATGTATAAATACTAGTCCTTCTCAAAAAAATTAGCATATTGTGATAATGTTCACTATTTTCTGTAATGTACTGATAGAAATTACACTTTTATATATTTTAGATTCATTGCACATCAACTGAAATATTTCAGGTCTTTTATTGTTTTAAGACTGATGATTTTGGCATACAGCTCATGAAAACCCAAAATTCCTATCTCAAAAAATTAGCATATCATGAAACGGTACTCTAAACGAGCTATTAACCTAATCATCTGAATCAACCAATTAACTCTAAACACCTGCAAAAGATTCCTGAGGCTTTTAAAAACTCTCAGCCTGGTTCATTACTCAAAACCACAATCATGGGTAAGACTGCCAATCTGACTGCTGTCCAGAAGGCCATCATTGACACCCTCAAGCAAGAGGGTAAGACACAGAAAGAAATCTCTGAGCCAATAGGCTGTTCCCAGAGTGCTCTATCAAGGCACCTCAGTGGGACGTCTGTGGGAAGGGAAAAGTGTGGCAGAAAACGCTGCACAACCAGAAGAGGTGACCGGACCCTGAAGAAGATTGTGGAGAAGGGCCGATTCCAGACCTTGGGGGTCCTGTGGAAGCAGTGGACTGGGCTACAGGTGGCGCATTCCCCAGGTCAAGCCACTTTTGAACCAGAAACGGCGGCAGAAGCGCCTGACCTGGGCTACAGAGAAGCAGCACTGGACTGTTGCTCAGTGGTCCAAAGTACTTTTTTTCGGATGAAAGCAAATTGTGCATGTCATTCAGAAATCAAGGTGCCAGAGTCTGGAGGAAGACTGGGGAGAAGGAAATGCCAAAATGCCTGAAGTCCAGTGTCAAGTACCCACAGTCAGTTATGGTCTGGGGTGCCATGTCATCTGCTGGTGTTGGTCCACTGTGTTTTATCAAGGGCGGGGTCAATGCAGCTAGCTATCAGGAGATTTTGGTGCACTTCATGCTTCCATCTGCTGAAAAGCTTTATGGAGATGAAGATTTTCATTTTTCAGCACGACCTGGCACCTGCTCACAGTGCCAAAACCACTGCTAAATGACCATGGTACTGACCATGGTATTATTGTGCTCAATTGGCCTGCCAACTCTCCTGACTTGAACCCCATAGAGAATCTGTGGGACATTGTGAAGAGAAAGTTGAGAGACACCAGACCCAACACTGTGGATGAGCTTAAGGCCGCTATCGAAGCATCCTGGGCCTCCATAACACCTCAGCAGTGCCACAGGCTGATTGCCTCCATGCCACGCCGCATTGAAGCAGTCATTTCTGCAAAAGGATTCACAACCAAGTATTGAGTGCATAACTGACCATAATTATTCGAAGGTTGACTTTTTTTGTATTAAAAACACTTTTTTTGTTGGTCTGTTGAAATATGCTAATTTTTTGAGATAGGGACTTTTGGTTTTTCTTTAGTTTTTTGCCAAAATTATCAATATTAAAACAATAAAAGGCTTGAACTACTTCAGTTGTGTGTAATGAATCTAAAATACACGAAAGTCTAATGTTCATCAGTACATTATAGAAAATAATGAGCTTTACTATAATACGCTAATTTTTTGAGACGGACTAGTATATGAGGGTTAAAAGCCTTGCTAAAGGCCCAACAGTGCGAGATCGGTGGTACTGAGACTTAAACACTTGACTAATCAGAAACCCAGAGTCTTAAGCACTGAGCCACCAGTCCCCAAACTAAAAAATTCAGTGCATTCAGTAAGTTGTTTCAGAGACATCAGGTTCTGTCATTACATTGAAGCAACAACACAATGTGACATGAGAAAGAAATTTAAAAAAAAAAAAAAAAAAAAAAAACAAAGTTCAAAGTTCTAAATATATAATTTTTTTTGTTAAAAACAATGGCGCAAAGTATTTTGACTAAACAACTTTAACTTGCATTTGAGTCCTCCTTCTGATTGTGACCAATGACTATCTGTATGAGACCAGTTGAGATTGAGTCCCAAGATTACATGTTTTTACACCTGACCAAATCGATCATTCTCAGTTCAAATACATGTGGATGTGGGGGAAAAAATTCGTACATCAGGAAGGTAAAAGGTTCTCTGGTTTCTTTTCACCTCTAATAAAACATGCTGGTAGGTAAACTGGCATGTCTGAATTGCCCGTATGAATAACGTGTATGAAAGTGTGTATGGTGCCCAGTGATGGACTGGCGACCCCTGTGAGTTGTGTTCCCAGCCTGTGAACAGTAACACACATCAAGCCTGGTTAGCATAAAGTGCTTACAGAAAATGATTGAAGGATAAATGGTAATGTAGTAATAGATTGGCGTAAACACTGTAATTACAATCAAGTGGTCTGATTCGTTCATTGCTTTCGGAAGACCCCCCCCCCCCCCCTTATAACATGACTTTACTTGTTTACATTTAGAGGAACTGAAACAATTAGATTCATTAAAAAATGCTGCAAATGGAAGAAACAAAAACAAAAAAAGTGGAAACAGCTGGAGTTTGCAGCTCCACCAAGTCCCGGAGGCATTTGAGATATGCCCTACAGTGAGGGCTACACTTGCATCTCTATCTGAAAGGGAACTCCATCTGATTGGGAGATCTGCTTCGGAGCATAGGGTCCCATCTATCAGCGTCATGACATATGGAGACCCTCCATCAACTTGGCATGGGGCAACTGCCTGGACACAGCTGTTTGTGTTTGTGTGTGTGTGTGCGTGTGTGTGTGTGTGTGTGTGCATTCCTTACCTGATTTTTGAACCACAAGGCATCCAACTTTGCTTTCATCTGCAACTTGAAAGAAAGAAAGAAAGGGGGGGGGGGAAGAGAGAGAGCGCGAGAGAGAAAGAGAGAGTGAGAGAGAGAGAGAGAGAGAGAGAGAGAGAGAGAGAGAGAGAGAGAGAGAGAGAGAGATTAGGGAAGTGACGAAAAGTTTGCTCATACTCATGTTACATTTTAACGACTGCTAATTATATGCACATGACCAGATGTAAGCTTTCTAATCATTCTAATCAATACTCGCAAACTGCTGCTGCATCTGACAACAGCGACAGGTGGGTGGATTAAGTTGTAGGATCGATGGAGTAACTGAACATGTTAGTTTCCACGTTTGTAAAACTAAGATGACAATTAATCTTACATATATCTTTTCAGGAAAAGTATTTGCGCCCTTCCTAGCTCACCACAATCACTTTAGATCTTTAACCTTGGCAGTGCCAAAGCCAAAGGGGGAAAAAAAAAAAAAAAAAAAAAATCGGCTTCACGTTTTTCTTTAATTTTTTTTTTTTTTTTTTTTTGGAAAGACCTCTATATAATCTTCATATAACATATAATGCTATATAATGCTATTTATTTGGTAGTTTCTGCATTCAATATCAAATAGGGAGGTAATTTCACAAAAAGAAATGCATGGCATTTTGAGCTTTAACATTGGATGCTTCTAGGGTTAAACTAACCTTAGTACAGGACTAAAACTACTAGAGGGGAAAGAGAAACAAAACAGTTTTTAAATGATAATTTTAAAGACAAAGAAAAGGTTATTCGAAACTAACTGGCCCATTGTGTGGGTGTGTGTGTGTGTGTGTGGGGGGGGGGGGGGTAATTACCCAATGAGGTTCTCAATCAAGCAAATAAGCAAACGTAGCTGACAACTGCATTCAATTACATTGGACACATTTATATGTCCCTGTCTCACTGTATGCTCTATTTGTGCAGCAAATATGGAAACATCAAGAAGGAGTTAAAAACAGCTTATGGAACTGTACATCCACGACAAAGAGCTGTAAAGAAACAATGACAGATTGAACGAGTGATCATTCTCTCAATTCTACAAATCAATTAAGAAGTCCAAACAACAGGTCTACGTGATTCCTCAGGCCAGTCCGATGGGGCATATGGTGCTGATTATTCCACTTGTCATCATTCCTCACTGACCACTTTCACTACTTCCTGCAATTCATTTACTTCAAATTCAATAACGTATAACTGTGTGTTTATCTTGTCCTGTCATATGGAACCTTTACATGAATGTGTGCAGACACTGAAAAGAAAAAAAAAATCTTGGAAGGAATCTGCTAAAGCAGCAACACAAAGCCCAGCATGTAACATGCAAATCACACAAACTACATTCCCATTCATAAGTGTGTACATTGCGCGTCTTTGTGTTAAAATAATTTGCTTAAGAAGCTTTAAAAGAAGACATTAACAGTTAACGGAAACCCACAAGAGACTGCAAGTGTGAATTCTACAAACTCAGAGAGACACATCACAGTGATGGAACATACAAATCTGAGAAATGAGGGGAAACATTACATGCAGCCTTTTACAGAACCCACACATGCTTTTACTTGGTATTACACACTAGAGACTGTACTTGATATTCTCCTAAAACCCATGCGCCCATTTCCCAGAAGATGAAAACCTGTTCTTTAGTAGCACAGATAGGACGTGATTAAAAAAGGGGAAACAATAACATACATATGTATGTGTGTGTGTGTGTGTGTGTGTGTGTGTGTGTGTGTGTGTGTGTGCATGTTTGTGTTTTGAAACAGTGTTTAGGTTTCCTTAAAACGCTTTGAGCTGGAGCAGCTGTGCCGCCTGTGCAACTACACACAACTGTGGTCGAGCTGCTAACGCTAGCTGCACTCCGCCGTGCCATGAAAATGGAAAATAAATCAGTAACTAGATCCTGACAGCAAGTGGAAATTCAACTGGGAAAAATATAACAATCAAACTGGAGCCTTTAGGTGGATGGGTTGTGTGTGTTTGACGACAGGACATGTACATATATATATATTTCAAAACTAAATGCTCTTCTGGTTTTCATTAGCTACCAAGTACTGGTTCAGTGCTTAGCGATAAACATGGCTGAAAATTGGCTGATATTTGGTATAATTATCGTGTGTGCCAGACACACATAGGCAGACTGCAGGCTATAGGAGTCTCTGCTCCCTGACAGCCATATACTGTTAAATATTAAGGATTAGCAGAGGCGGCTAGGCTAATACACAGAATCTGAGAGGCAGACAGAGAGAGAGAGAGAGAGAGAGAGAGAGAGAGAGAGAGAGAGAGAGAGAGGGCACCTCGCCAGCAAGACCAGCACAGCAGTAACAGATTTTCATTACACTGCACTCCCTGAAATAATCCTTTTCATTTTTTATGAGGTCAGTTTTTCCTAGCAGGGATGTAAAACTGCTCCTGTGACCAGGCAGAGCAATAAATGCAAACACATCACAACATGCTCACACACATGATGGACCCACTGTAATTACACACGGAATATGCATTGAAGATTATTGTTGTTAGTAATAAAGGAATCAAAAACAGAGCGTAAGGCACTATCATAAAGCACTTCTATTTTCTTCTCGCCTCAGGAAGCCATATTTTTTGTTCGTGACCCAAATGGCATGAGAAAGCAATACCCCTCAGCCCAAGCTCTACAGGAAAAGTTATGCCATCCCAAGATGAACACCAGAACTGGTGATGGTTGGTGTTGGCATTTTCGCGGTAATGCATGGGATGTACATTCCAGATGGAAGCTGTGGCATCATACTGAATCTTGCACTAGAATATAAATCGGCATGCTTGTGTATTTACATAGTCCCAACATCAACACCAAAAATGTTATCAATTAATGCCTAATGGTTTTTGCGCTAGTGCACAGAATGCAACTGCGGACAGATGGAAAGACGAACAGACATCACATGTGACACCAATACCTCTAACACCACTTGGGCTGAGGGATAAAAAATTATTACTTCAAAATCAAGTTCAAAACTGAGTTTGTATTGCGATGTAATTCCAAGTGCCTTCTATTAACAAGAAAAAAAGTCACCTCCTATGCCTGACTCCGTCCTCTCTCTGCCTCTTTTGGAACTATATCACACTTGCAAAATCTCAATGTCTCTGTGCACAATAAAGTGGGTGTGATAGGGCAGTCGAGATATTAAGGCTGGTGTTCAGGACACACTTCATCTCTACGATGTATCAACAACAAGGTCCTGGATTCAGTTCCACACATGTTTACAAGAGTGTCTTCAAGCTCAGAACAACAACATCAGCAGTCAATCAGGTTCTACAAAACCCCAAACACACACTTTTTCTATCTCTCTCTCTCTCTCTCTCACACACACACACACACACACACACACACACACACACACACACACACATCTCTTTACACTTAAACTCAGTACACAAGTATGAATGCTTGCTCATACACACAAGGTCATACAGTGGCAACTAGACACATACACTACCGGAAATTTGCCCCACCCCACTCACTCAGACATACAGGATACATTCTTAAGCACACAAATACAGATATGCTCTTGCTCATACACTGTCAGCTTTCAATCACATTCACTCTCCCCAAATGACACAATCTCCCACAGAATCTCCCAACAGCATACAATATAACACAAAAATAGGCACAAATCTAGCACATGTGTAACAGCTTTACTGGTTTTGTGTTTATACTTGGATCACTCTTTAATCCCTGTGTGGGTAATAGTGCTTCCTGGTGTCAGTAAATACAATTCTCCACATTCCCTGAGAAAATGAGGAGAAACAATACAGAAATAGGTCATTGAATAATGCAGACATTAACTTCCTGGCAACGGCACACTCCAATCGACCGTTTGTGTTTATGCCCTGCTGGTGAAAAGCTCCAGAGAATAACACACTTTGGCCTTGGACAGAGACACACACACACACACACACACACACACACACACACACACACACACATGAAAAGCTACGAGTAAAACCTATTTCTGATCAAAAGAAATGTCCAGAAAAACACAAGTATCCTCCACAGATGTTACATGAATTGAATGAACCGCATGAGTACATATTCAATCTACTGATCTTCATAGCAATAAAAGTGTATTATCAATAAAGGAATAAAGTATTCCTGATATATATATATATATATATATATATATATATATATATATATATATATATATATATATATATATGTGTGTGTGTGTGTGTGTGTGTATACAGTGGTACCTCACCTTATGCTAGTCCCAGCAAACGAAAAATCCAGGTTACGAAAAACATTTTCCAAATTTTTTTGTTCTCTGTATACGAAACAAGTTTTCCTTTACAAACGCACCAAACACGCTATTCAAACAATACAGGAGTTGCTCTCCATTGACTATCTCCCAACATCCCGCCCCACTAGCCTCCCATTGGCTCGGAGAGATGACGCAGCTCCCTCCCATTGGCTATCTCCTAACATCCCGCACCGCTGGCCTCCCATCGGCTAGGAAGGATGATGCAGCTCCCTCCCATTGGCCATCTCCCAACATCCCGCTCTGCTGGCCTCCCATTGGCTAGGAGGGATTACGTAGCTCCCTCCCATTGGCTATTATGGAGCTGCATCTCCCATAATGCTTTTCCTGTAAAGGACAGAGTTACTGTTTTTTCATGGGTTTTTAAGTGTGCTAATTTGCTTTTAACTTTCCATAAACAATTGTAAGATTATAACTCTGCTCAGAAGACACGGTGAACACGCGCACACACACACACACACACACATAAACACACACACACACACACACACACGCACACACACACACACGCATGTGTGATTTCCACTGCAAGTGAAAAGAAGAAGCGGGCTCGTGGCATTTGTTTGAGTGATATCGCAAAGGAATATGGCCAAATCTGTCTACCATCGGTACGATATTGAAGCAGAAGGTCTTAAAAGGTATGCATTTATAATTTTAAAAGTGTTTAGAGGGTAGTATTGAGGGCCTTGGAACGACTCATACCTTTTACATGTAAAATGCAATTCAATGGGATGGGGTTGCGTCATTCCTCCTAGCCAATGGGAGGCCAGCGGGGCGGGATGTTCGAACGTCATTGATGGGAGAGCAGCTCGTACATTGTTTGAATGGCGCATTTGAATGTTTGAATGGCGCATTTGAATGTTTAAGATGGTGCTTTCATAATATGAAATTGTTTCCTATCCAGAGACAAAAAATGTTAGGAAAATGCATTTCGTTACCTGCATTTTTCGTTTGGTGAGACTTTTGTAAAGTGAGGTACTACTGTAATATACCACTATATATATTCTGCATAATGTTTACAAAATTAAGTTTAAGTTTTTCTTAATCATTACTACATTTTACTACATTAATAATATATTCATGAGTAAGACTGTCTATAGGATGTGTTTATGAAGCATATTTTAGTGCACGTAATAGATACATAGTATTTTACTTAGCAATGGTTCGTTTACATGCCACACACCATAGACAGTGAGAGACATGGCCGGCCTTTGATAACCCAATTAGCTGCACTGGGGTGGGTGGGCGGGGAGCTGAGCTTGTTCACTGAGCTTGAGTTTCTGGATCTAGATTCTTTTACACATCCAAGTTTGTTTGGGGGTCACAATAGTCAGAAATTTAACAAGTGGTCATCTTGCGGACATCAAGCTCAGAAAAACTGTATAGCATTCTGAAGTGGAATTTTGACCATGCCTCAACTGTCACATAATGCTCAACGATTGAATATTTGCAGCAGAAGCATGTAATGGCCTTCTCTGACCCATGAACTCACCTGATGCGTCACCCATCAAACACTTGTGGGATCAATACCAAGTATCAGGCAGAATACCACAGAACAAGCAGGCACTGATGGTGGCATTGCAGGAGGAGTGGAGAAACATCCCACAGGACAACATGTAGAGTCTCATCAGATCTGTGAGCAGACTAATTACAGCCTGCATTACTTCAAATGGAGATCATATTCGACATTGAACTTTGTTTTTGGGAGGGACATTTTATTGTGATTTTTCCAAAGAAGAGCTGCGTCTTTACAAGTTGCAGTATTTTGACACAAAATTTTTCAAATGTTACTAAATAATAGTACTGTTCAAGTAATGCATGAAATTGATTTTCGAGTCCAATTATTAAACATATTTCATTTATTCTGAGTGTTGCGTATTCATTGACAGTGAGTATAATTTTATCGAACACGAAGTTACATGTATATAGTTTCTAGAGTTGATCGACGGCAATCTGCTCAGCAAAGTGGTGGAAGTTGAGTTAATGGAGTAAACATTTCTCGATTAATAACTTCAAGAGACAATATGTATAATGTAATCCATAACACTTATGATGCATTACTCGCTTCAGATTGTATCATTTATTGTTTTGCCTAACAAGAAAGGGGGCCGGTGGCGTAGTGGTTAGGGTGCTGCGCTCATGATCGGGAGGTTGTGAGTTCGAATCCCACTGAGACCCCTGGGCAAGGTCTCAACCACAGTGTGCCTCTTTTCACCCAGCAGTATAAATGGGTACCAGTAAAAATATACTGGGAAGGTAACCTGCAATGGACTAGCGTCCCATCCAGGGGGAGTTGAAGTCCTGGTCGCTTCACACTATGGAAACCGGGGATGAGCACCGGCCTGATGAGCCACGAGGCTCAGGTGTAAAAACCCAACAGACTTGCCTTACCTTTACCGAACAAGAAAGAATAAAAGTAATTTTCAAGCCCAGTCATTGTTGATTATTTTCATACTGACCTACTTCACCTAAAGTAAATTTTGTAGCATTTGACCCATTAACCTAAACGTTATTTCTTCATTCAATGTATTTAGTGTCTTCTGATTTTAATTCACATTCCTTCCCTTTATAACTCACTCATCCTTCATGATTCTAAACTAAGGGTTGTATATGCTGATCCAGTACCATGTCTTAAAAACTAGAGGCAATGAACAATTTTAGACGTGTTTTTTATATCCAATGGCCAAAAATTAGGAAAGTGTGTCTATATTTATTTTAGAAGCATGTTGGCTGCAGACCAGTCACATTAAAACAACAGAAGAAACATCACCATGTAGGATCTCTAAGTTTTTAAACGTCAAAAGCTGAGTAAACTCCAGACACTCCCCCAAACCATTTTTCGACCATAATTTTTTCATGTGCCACACACCAACCTGATGTGCATCGTCATATTACAGCGAAAATGAAAGCTGTATCACAGGTTAGCATAAAACACACATAGGAATGAGCTATTGACCATCTTCCATATACATGAGCACAGTGGTGGGCAGTCAGAGCCAGCAAAGCCTTCTCTGCTGACCTAAACATTATCAGAAGCACTGAGCCACGTTTACATATTAAATTCGAGTATTTGTTTCATGAAATTAATTCAGGGCAGTGGTGGCCTGGTGGGATAAGGTGCTGGATCGCTGATCTTAGGTTTGGGGGTTCGAGTCCCACTCTGCACAAGGTTGTCACTCCGTATGTCCTGTCCTCTGATTAATTGGTTAGAGCAAAACTGTCCAAATAGTCTGTAGAGATCTGAACACAACACATTTGAGTTAGAATTTTTTACACCCATAATGGCTGACGGAGGAGAAGGAGATAATGGAGATAACTGGGTTTCTTGTTTTCAGAATACATGTAATAGAATTCACCCGCAATATGCGAAATACCTCTCTGTCTGCGAACGCCTTGTTATATTGTATTTTTATATAATATCAATGGTTTGTATAATTTCAACGTGATAGTGGTGGCATTAAGAGGTGGATTAAGTCCGTTAAGTCCCCATGGAAGGTACCAGGTACCAAAAGCGGACCATCCCTGCAAACAAGAAAAGCACTCCACACTTCTGGTCATGGTTGTGGCATCTACAGAATTCAAACATGTCATGCTTAAACAATAAGGTTAACAACTTTTCTTAGAATCAGAACAATCACTAACTTCCTCTTCAAAAAATATGCCATCCACCCATCCCCATGAAAAAGATATTCTTTATCCAGTTCCTCCAGGTTCCCACAGAATTTTTTGCTGTGATTGGTGCAGTCTCAAATGATGAATTTTCCATTAGATATAAACAAAAAACTGCCACGAATGTACAGATGTTTATTGGTGGTTAATGCAATGAGAGCATAGGATTATGTTACAATTGCAAAAATATTTGTGCTTATGTCCACAGAACATCTTAAAAACATGTCTGATGTCTTCAAAGGGATGAATAAGAATGTTTCCTGTGGTGACATATGGCTTTGCACGTGGGGCGGCTATGATTGGTGAAACTTGCAGTACAATACAATATTTTCAGTAATAATTGTAAATTTAAGCTGCAGTGACTGGGTAAGATTGTAAAGTCACACAGGATGCACAAGGATTGGTGGAATTCACGAGAATTAATGCGTTTCTAACATTGCAACCTATTAATTGCACTATGAACAATTGTGTTTTGGGGTTGTTTTTTTTTTTGGTTTGTTTAATCCATGAAACCATTTTTTTTTTTTTTTTTTTTTTTTTTTTTTTAATTTATTTTGATAACAGCCTTGAAACATGTTAATGTAACACAGTATTCCGTTGACATGAGCACTTAATATTCTGGTAACTACCAAAATCTGACCCAGTCAATGAGTATGTACGTAAACATGCTCGAAGACTGAAACATGTTGGACATCAAAGAGAAGACAAATCTTATTTACTCAACTCATCATGCTCATCCTAAATGTAATTTTAAAAAACGTACACAAGGCGGAGAATGTGTTGAGAACTATAACACAATCTATTAAATACGTGTAGTTGTGTTCCTTCTAGAACTTCACATCACGGCCATCAAATATAAGAAAACTAATGAAGTAAAATTGAAATTCTGCTGCATCCAGTGTTTCAGGGGAGTAAAATATTCTTCACCGTGTGTGTAATGGAGAAAAAAAAGGAGTTAATAGGGTCATCCTTAGCTAACGTCTGAAAATGTGCTGCAGTGTTCAATTTTCATGGTGCACATTCAATTTTGAGAGCCATCTCACCCATCAAATCCATACAGAAAATGACTTGCACGAGGCGACATTTCATTTCGGTTTCACGCTGCCTTCCCACCCTCAGAGGCAATGGCCCAATGGGCTCACTCTTCCCCTCTGCTTCCTCTCATCTCATCGGAACCAGTAGCACCTCTCTAATCTCAGACCTCGCTCTCATTACTTCGTGCTTTCCTATCTCGGTTTCCATGCCTTGGCAAATCTCTAGAGATGCCCCAGGCAATGTTACTTCCTCCCCCTGAAGAATATTACAGAGAATACACTCCAATATCATTTGTGATTATATTTTTCAAGTAGGAAACTTGGATGGGAAATGACCCCTGCTTCATGAGTAGTAGTTTAGTGAACCGCACCACCACTGCAGGGAGTAAAAAAAGGGGTGAGATGTTAACATGAAAACTAGTTTTAAGTATCTATTTCTCAGTGCCATGTCAGAAACTCACTCTCACAAGACTGCTGGAACAGAACCTGGAGAAACATGAATTTATATTTTAGGTTACACATAAATCTATACTGTGTAAAAGGAAGAAAACGCCGGTGCTGGATATACTGTACCTAGCTGGTATTTTTGGCAGACAACTTATCTAAAACCATGCATTTTTGATTAATTATTAAGCCGACGTCATTAGCCTATTGACTTTGATGTTGGCATCCATAGACGATTCTCCGGTTCTTAGTCTGAATAAACCGCCATCGTTATTCTTAATAATAAGAGCACCATAATAAAAGCATCCAGAGACCATAAACCTCCGACAGGCTGAAACAGTATACAGCAACAATGCTGGGCTTGCTGCCGTGCGACTTTTCAAAAAAATTCATCCAATTTCACAATGCTGAAGAATTATTTAAAAAAAAAAAAAACTTCTGCATCCAGAATTTAATTTGGTACATCTTATAAAAAAAAATGTAAAAAATCAAATTGAGGTTTCCATGTACAAAGTCCCACTACTAGCAAAAACGTACTGAAAATCTGCACATAACATTTTGTGTAACTCTGCTAAAACGCCCCCCCCTCACACACAAAAATAATAAAAAATAAATAAATAAAAAACATAACCTTCTTGGTGAAGGTAATAAGTTTGACATGTCTGATCTTATATTTGTTTTGCGATACATTTCATCAATTCAGTGAAACAGTGAACATTTCTCTTGCCAGTCCTTATCCTGTGTAACTTACCTGATGATTCAGTCAGTGGTACTTAATTAGCAATGATTAGCACATTTATAATACTGACATCCTAGTCAATTAAGTCAGAGGAAAGGCACTCCATCTTGCATGTACAATCAAAATGGGCCGCAAGAAGGTGTAAAATTAACAGTTTAATATATTTATTGTTCAATTGTTTCCCCAGTCACTCCATATATTTCTCATAGGCCAATTTTCACCCAACAGCGAGCCCTCCCCTATCTTACCGCAGCTACCAAGCAGAAAGGGTGAAGGCGAATACACACTTTCTTTGAGATGCATGAAGCTGGCCAACGTGCTTACATTGTAAGGAAAATAACACAAGCTAAGATAAAATACAGTGTAAAAAAAAAAAAAAAAAAAAAAAAAAAAAAAGTGATATTCCTGAGCCTGGGACTCAAACCCAGGACGATCTTACAGTTGCTGAGGTAGACATGCTAACCACTATGCCCTTTTGCAGCTCCTTGTTTATAACCCAAATGCTGAAAAAGTTGAGACGTTATTCAGCATCCGATCTCTTTTCCGAAGAACCCATGTTGCTTTAATAATTGCAGCATTTGGTTTTGCCCTGAAATAGACCTCGTCTGGATTGGAGCATAGTTATTTACTTTATTTATTTGCAACATATGGCAGATCCTATTGTTGAGAGTGATTGACTTTTATGATTTTTTTTACATACAACTGAGCAATTGAGGGTTAAGAACCTTGCCCAAGGACCCAACAGTGCTGATACTGGGGATTGAATTGCGGACCTACGGATCAGTAGTCCATTACCTTAACCAATGCTTATGGTGCATATGTTGCTCTAAAAGCGTTATATACCTTTCAGCATTCATAGCACCTTCCAAAACATGCAAGCCAGTCATACTATACGCAGTTATGCACCCTCAGACCATCAGAGATGCAGCTGGCATTTGAACTGAACATTGATAACATGTTGGAAGGTCTCTCTCCTCTTGAATGTGGAAGACATGGTATTCATGATTATCAATGAGAATGACAAATTTGGACTTGTCTGACCATAGAACCCGTTCCAATTTTGAACCAATCCATTTCAAATGAGTCTCAGCCTACAGGACATGACGGCATTCGCGGACCAGGTTCAAATATGGCTTCCTTTTTGCATAACGGATCTGTGGATAGATGGTGTTTTCCAGACAGTGGTATCCAGAAGTATTCCTGGACCCATTTACTGATATTATTGACACAATCATGTCGAATTACTGGTCATCCAATAAAGGTCTTTAGCCGTGTCTATTATGCATGGAGATCTCTCCAGTTTCTCTGAATGTTTTGATAACGTTATGCACTGGAGATGATGACTTTTGCACCGCCTGTGCTATTTGATGTTGAGGAACATTATGTTTAAAGTATTCCACAATCTTTTTACGGACTGGAGAGTCCTAGCTTTACTTCTGAGAGACTCTGCATCTCTAAGGCATCCCTTTCATTGCTAATCACGTTAAAGACTTGATATCAATTCACTTTGTTAGCTGTTAGATGTTCTCTCAGCTCAATCTTTTTAATCTTACTTGCTTTTTCAGCCAGTTGGTAATCCCCATGCCAACTATTTTAGGACCTGTAGCAAGCATCACATTTGAAATGAGCTCATTTTGTGAATAAAATTGTAAAATTTCTTCGTTTAAACATTAATGGTATTTATGTTCTGTTGTGAATAAAATATTGGCTCTTGTGATTTGAAATTCTCTTCCTTTTCATTTTATTAAAATTTAAATAATGCCCCAACCTTTCTGGAATATTTACATTGGTTTTCTGAACCGCTTAATCCTAATTAGGGTCCCGGGGAGGCTGGTGCCCAACTCAGCTGACTCTGGGCGAGGGCAGAGAACACTCTGGACAGCTCGCCCAGGCCATCGCAGGGCAGAAACACGCAAACGGTTATGCAGCTACTCTTGGTGAGAGTCAGCAATGGTTCCTTTACATGAACCTCACACCATAGACAGTGAGAGATATGGCCGACCTTTGATAACCCAGTTAGCTGCATTGGGGAGACAGTGACAACCTGTTGAGAGTGGGACTTGAACCCGCAACCTTAGGATCAGTGATCCAGCACCTTTACCACCAGGCCACTACTGCCCAGCCCATTCATTTTGTGCAACATCCCATGAAATGACACATAACAGTATCATCAGTATCACAGTAATTAAGTAAAAAAAAAAAAAAAGTGGTGGCAAACATATTGCCCGTTACAAAGTGCTGATCTGAGTGAAAGAAATATCTCCTTGGAGATCGCTTGAACATATTAACAATAGTACATACAAATGAGCTTTTGCTGTGAGAATATTTTCATAGTAGATCAGACAATAATAAAAACTTTTAACTTGTCTTGCAGTTAGCAATATTCATAGACATAAACACAAGACCAGACCCTCGCTTGATGTGCCTTTGGTGGCTGCTATATTACCAAGGACTAAAATCTTCCATTCAATAAGATTGGTGTTGAATGTTGTGCTTCAGCTTGCTCCAGCAAGGGAAATAGTATCTCTAAAAAAGCAAGGAATACCAAGTTTTATCTGGGAAAAAAAAAAAAAAAAAGAAAAAGAAAGAAAAAAAAAAAAAAAATCCAAAGTGCAAATACGTGGTTAATACAGTCGGCCCCCAACTTACGAAGACCCCTGTGTACGAAATCCCCGGGTTACGAAAAACATTTTCTTGAGTTTCTGTCCCCGAGATACGAAACAACCCCCTCTTACGAAAAGAAATTCAAAATTCAAACACGCCAATCGACATGCGAGTTGCTCTCTCATTGGCTGCCTCTCAACATCCCGCCCCGCTGGCCTCCCAGATAGAGACAGAAGGACTCTTTACTTTTTAGTTTAGTTTTTAAGTTGTTTTAATTCAGTAAATGTTTAATAAATGTGGGAGCATTTCAGCTCATCTGGAATTCTGATCCCTCAAGGAATCAAATTAAAGTTGAGTTTGTCAAGCAGGCGTTTAACATGTAAGATGCAGCCCCTACTTACGAAATCCCCGCTATACGAAAAGGGCTCTGGAACGGATTAATTTCATAAGTTAGGGGCCGAATGTATTACTTTATCATGGTATTTTACCAGCACAATATGTCTAAAAATGAATAGCAAAACAAAAAAAAAATTCTCAACCCTGCAGCTTGTTTACATTTATAAAGCCTATCAAGTACAGTGATACCTCAGCTCACGAACATAATTGGTTCCCAGAAAGTGTGTGTAAGGCGAAAAGTTCGTCTTCCGAACATTTATTTCCCATAAGAAACCATTAAAATGAGAATAATCCGTTCCCAGGTCCCCATAAAACATAATTTTCTACTAAATAAGCCTTAAAACTTTACAAAAATATACCTTATTTTATGTATAATAAATGTGCTATTGTATTGTAATTAAAGAGATAAACTGTACTGTATAATAAAGTCGTTTTATTTACCTTTGTGATGGTAGTTGATGGCTTGATGGAATGGAGTGGGAGGAGGAGGGAGGGAGGGACTTACTGTTTGGAAGGAGTGTTTGGAAACGCCTACTGTTTGGAAACACCCTTAGCCACACACGCACCCTTAATAGCTTCCTTGCTCTTAAGGATGGTAGCAATGGTAGACTTAGCGTACTGGTACTGGGACGCTAAGTCACACAAACGCACACCTCGTTCGTGTTTTTCAATGATCTCCGCCTGTGGTGGGGTCTTTTTCGGTCCCATAATAGCAAAAGTACACTCAATATGGTCCAAAATGTCTAGCAAACACAAACCATTTCCGCACTCAAAGAAAGGGGGTGACGAACTGTGACGCCGTGAGCGTGCGTCAGCTTCTCGTGGCCACCACCGTGGCGCTGTTCAACCGCGTGGTTTGGTTCGTCCGCCGAAAACTAGTTCGTCAGCAGAGACTATATGCTCGCAAATTTAATGTTCTTGAGGCGAAAGGTTCGTGAGCTTAAGTGTTCGTCAGCGAAGGTTTTACTGTATAATCAATCTGTGCCAAGACGGCGGCAAATGAGTACAAATACTGAGTAGCGCCGATCTTCTGTTTATATTTATGGCATTACTGTGATCACCTCTATCACGATCAATGAATGAACAATTCATTATCACTGTTGTATAACATATGGTAAGGGTAAGTCTGTTGGGCTTTTACGTGCAAGCCTAGTGGCTCATCAGGCCGGTGCTTATCACCGGTTTCAGTCACATGAAGCAGCCATGAGTTCAACTCCTCCTGGATGGAACACTTGTCTATCGCAGGGCCCCCCCAGTATGTTTTTTTTTTTTTTTTTTTACTGGTACCCATTTTACTGCTGGTTGGACAGAGGCACGCATGTGGTTAAGACCTTACCCAGGGGGCTTAGCACAGTGGGGGACTAACAAAGATTCATACCCCATGACCTGACCTCTTGATCCTGATCAAGAGCCCAGCACCTGAACCACTATGCCACTGGCACCACATAATAGAATGAAGTGTGGTGTCTGAGTAAAAAGGATCCAGATGCAATGGAAAATATAGAGTAACAAACAAAGCAATAAGCTGCATTACTTACACATCTGTATTGTTATTATAATAAGTTTAAATCTTGTCCACAGGTTTAGTGTCTGTGAGAATTTCACCCAGCTCGGGGTTTTTTTTTTTTTTTTTTTTTTTTTTTAAAACTGTGCCCATGCTGTGCTGAATATATGCGTACTGCCAAAAAATTCAATTAAAACACAATTCAAACCTTGTATTATTCATACACTATGAAACTGGTTATGTATTATTAATACCTTCAGGCTCATATCAAAAACATCAAATTTCATACCTGCACCCTGAATGAAATTTCACAAGGTTTTTATGCAGACAGAAATTAGGATGCAGGGCTGACGCTGTTGCCCATTGTACCGGACTCCATGGCGACAGAGACGGCAGCCTTGGTCACCAGAGATCCACCCCATCAGCCCTCGATTAAATAAAGGGCCCCAATATATTCTCAAGTGTTTGTTAAAATGCCATCATGTGACACAGATTTAGTTTGCGTCCGAGTGTGATGCATCTAGGAAAGAGGCTGCTTTTATTAGATTTTTCGAGCGAGACGCGGAACACACATTTTTGAACGTGGAACACAGATTAATTACATTACAGGAAGGATGAGCATTGATCTGTTTCCTGACATGCACTTAGTCTGGTGAGTTGCCATTTCATATCAAAAAGGGACTGTGAGAGTAGGCCAAGTGCTTCTGCATCTTATTCTCTTTGGGAAATCAAAAACAGAAAAAAAGATGGAGTGTTTTCAACAAGCCAGGTGCCCATGCAGGCTTGTGCGCGCGCACACTCACACTCACACACACACACACACACACACACACACACATGTTGCAGGATGCATACATATAGGTGCAACACTGATCATATGTAGGGATCCCTCGCTACTTCGTGCTTCAATTCATGCGGCTTCAGTGCATCGTGTTTTTTTTTTTTTTTAAACCTTCATCGAATTAAAAAAATAAGGACATTAAGGAACAATATGGGAAAAAGTTAAGGAAAACGCCCCAAAAACTAGGCCAATTATGCAAATCCCCACAAACAAACACAGAACAAAAAACAACCCAAAATCTCCCATCACAACTAGTTACATTATGAGGTGCGCATCTGCACGCGTCTGCATGTGTGTGTACAGTGGTACCTCACCTTACAAAATTAATCCGTTCCAGAGCTTTTTTCATAACCTGCATTTTTCGTAAGTTGAACCGCATTTTACATGTAAAACGCGTGATTCGTTCCAAGGCTCCCAATACTACCCCCTAAACCCTTTAAAATTTATAAAAGCATACCTTTTAAAACCTCCTTCTGCTTCAATATAGTACCGATGGTAGACGGGTTTGGCCATATTCCTCTCTGATATCACTCGAGCCTGTTTCTTCTTCACATTGTGTGTGTGTGTGCGCGTGTGCATGTTGACCATGTCTTCGCAGAGTTACAATCTTACAAATGTTTATGGAAGGTTAAAAGCCTGAGTCAAGAAATAAAGCATAAAACAACAGTAACTCTGTCCTTTACACACAAAAAAAAGCATCATGATGGATTCAGCTCTATAATAGGCAATGGGAGGTAGATGCGTCATTCCTTCTAGGCAATGATGTCCAAGATGGAGTCCAAGATGGGTCAGGTCAAGATGGCGTCCCTGTCCAAGATGGCGTCAGGTAGACCTGTCCAAGATGGCGCTTGAGTGAAGGCGACATGAACGACAGCTCAGTTGTTAGCAAATGGGAGGCCAGCGGGGCGGGATGTTTGAACGTCATTGATGGGAGAGCAGCTTGTGCATCGTTTGAATGACGTGTTTTAATGGTTGAATGGCGCGTTTGAATTTTTAAGATGGCGCTTTCGTAACGTGACCTTGTTTCGTATCCTGAGACAACAATTTTAGGTGTTTTTCGTAACCTGAATTTTTCGTTTGGTGAGACTTTCGTAAGGTGAGGTACCACTGTGCTTATATTTTATTTACATCTTATGCATTATTTTTTTCATGTTTAATTGTTATTATAAGCATTTATAGCATTGAATGTGTGTTCATTGATATTATATACACATACATGCATGTATACATCAGTCGGGGTGGGGGGGGGGGTGATCCTACTTCGTGGATTTCGATGGTCGCGTGGGGATCATCCCATGTCCACCCTGAATCAGTCCTACCACGCCTGATTCCTCAGACAGTACCACAACTCCTCATGACACCCTGTAGAACAATTTCCGAGTCCACAAGCATGCAGTGTAAACCATTTTCACCATCCCTGTACTTCTATCGGCAACATTGTGGTGCTCTTCGGTGGCATGAACTCACCCACCCCACACACACACACACACACACACACACACACACACACAGATATATCTGTGTATTGTTCAGTTTCTTACCCATGTCCATGCTTTTGGAAGATTTGATGTGATGATGCTCCATCATAGCCTGAGGAAGTTCAGAGGTCAGAGAGCTTTCAGCCGAGCGAGGGCTTGATTCCCACTCCAAACTGATACATACGCAGAAGCAAATGGAACATGAATTCAAAACAAACATGCAAACACAAACAAATAAACAAAAAAAGTTGAATATTAGAAATACTCATTAATAACTCATCAGTCATAAAAATAAGACCCACAGAGAATGGTACAAAATATTTCTAAATGTGCTTCAGAAAAAAAGCACATTCTGATCGCACAGAACCCTTGTTGTTGCTTCCACACGTTTGTTCTAGACGTGACTTGCTAAACCGAGCTTCAAGGCACAGACTAAACCAAAGGACAGAGCTGGAACACTGGAGCGCATAGAGACCATAAACACTAAACTCCAGGGAAACACGCAATGTTTAAACTAATTCTTGTAGTGTTATCTTTTAAGTAATAATGTACACATATTATTATAGCAATGCTGAAGACCAACAATTTTTGTTGTCGCAGCTGTGCTCACATGCCCACACAAGCAACCCAATAAACATAGTCAATGTTTTTTCTTCTTGAGGAGAAATAAGTTTTTGAATACCATAGAGGAGACAGTGAATTATAATACAGCTGTTTCTTTATGCAGTGCCTAAATGTTTACATTATAATTCTTCAACCCCAGCATACACTGGAGACCCCGGTCACCTGAAACTGAAGATCCTGTCAAAAAGCTTTGAGTGTGGAGACGAACAACTGGATATTTTGTAACCAGCAAGAAGCTCCAACAGTTTTGGCACGTTTCATTTCAAGCAACCTCAGGTCCAGTCAGTCTGAAGTCATTGGGTTAATGCAGTGCTTCTCAATTATTTTCTGTGGCGACTCCCCTAGGAAAGAAGGGGGGGGGGTGTGTGTGTGTGTGTGTAACCCCCCCCCCCCCCCCCCGCGCGCACGCAGAATGACTATAAATAGTATTATTTATTAGTAGTATTTGTACTACTATTAGTAGTATTTATTAGTAAAATTATTAGTACACCTATGCATAACATTGTATCTTTATTAACATTAAAAATAAAAAATAAATAAATATATTTCCTCTTACAACAATGAAAAACTTCATTAAAATTGTTTTTAATCTGTAATTGAAAACATTTCAAGTACACCAATGTGTCTGAAATAATAATAAAAAAAACATGCTTATTTAAACTCATTCAACTTATTAATGGCTTAATATCTCCGTCTCTCTCCACCTTTCTCTTCGTTCCTGTTAGAAAATTTTTCTGTGTTGTTTGTTGAGAGGTTGTTTACTGCAGTTCATATCGTTTCCTCGTGCGAAAAACTGCTACACCCAATGACGTAGAAGGAAAAACTAGACTGCGAACTCTGCATACATTATGTATGCCGCTATGGTCAATAGGCTCTGACTTCCTGTTAGGGCAAAAAGCATGGTAAACATACACACATTGATATGGAAAACGATGCGATAAATCTAAATACTTAGGATGTTTTGGATCCCTAGAGACATGAATATAATCTAAACATTTGCAGCATGCCCAGGAAGGTTTGGAAGACACATCGACACATAATAGGAGGTACAGACCTTCATAATACATCATTCCCCCATGCCAGACATGTCAACTGCCACGCCCATCGCTCTTGTCTTAGTATAGTGTAGCAGGGATTTCAATTGATATATCCCTCAAATTACAAGGAATTTTTTGGACACTTATTGTACAAGAGGATGAACGATCACAAAAATGTTATCAATATATTCCACACAGGTATCACGCTCAGGTTATAAATCAATCATCTGAGGCATGTACATTAGTTTCATTCGCTTAATGCTAGAAAAAAGAGCTCCCAAGGGGAATCAGAACCTGCAGCCTCTCCCCAGAACTTGAGAGATGAAAATATACAAAACGGCATGACACATTTATAACCATAAACATTTACAGTTAAACTACACATGTAATATTACATCATATAAATGAGCAGTAACAACATGATACATTTTGTATTGATTACAGATATACACAATAAAAGACCAGCTACATACCTGCTTGTTACACTGGGGCTAATAATAAAAAGTCATTCATTAATTTCAGGGTAAATAATGTGACTTAAACTTTAAGTCTACGGCCTAATGAAGGTTAAACTGAAACACACTTACCGGTGAAAACTTACTTCTTTGCGACCGCCTGCACGGTTTTGACAGCCAACAGCGCAACATGAATTAGCCATATTGACACCAAAACATCTAAACCAATTCCAATTAAATTCGATGTTATGTGTCATAACGTACAATTGTAAGGATGCCAAAGGATGTCAAATGTGAAATAGTATCCAAAGCAATGTTTTGCCCTAACCGGAAGTTGAAGCCGAAAAACCACATAAAAGGGGCCTGTGCACAGTCTATTTTTTTCTCTACATCATTGGCTCCACCATAGGGCGACAATTTGAGCACCACTGCCAACTAGTGGAGCGGAGTGCAAATTACACTCAATTCTCGGACACAATTCCAGAAAAGCATGTTCCCCAGAGTCATACATGCTTCCCCTGGCATCATCATACCCCCCCCCCCCCCACACACACACACACACACTATTTGAGAAGCACTGGGTTAATGTGAATCAAATCATCACTGAGAAATAGGTCATATGATAATCGACAAAAAGACAATGGGTTTGTTTGAAAATAACTCGTTAAAATTAGATATACTCCAGGACAGCACGAGTGGATGAGTAACCTTGATTATATGATATTAATTCACCAAATCATTCTATCAAAATAAACAAGATTCCCTGAAGGCAGTCAACAGCACATATTACCAGGTACGTCACCATAAAACTAGAAAGGGTTATCCAAAAATTAGGCAGTACACCATCTTTATTTATGAAAACTGTTTTCTAATTATACAATGTTTTGGAATATAATATTTCACATATATTTAATAACATTTCATCAGGTTACTACATTATTTCAGTAATGTGATTGTCTCATAGCACCTCGAAGCAGTGAAATAGAGTAAATAGAGTCAGAATCTCTAGTTTCATGCAACACAAGTAACTGGGCTTTATTTTTTTCTAACATGTACAAAAGTACCTAAATATATATACACACACGCACACACACACACACACACACACACACATATATATATATATATATATATATATATATATATATATATATATATATATATATATATATATATATATATATATATATATATATATATAAATAAGGTTTTATCTACAACCATAAAATCCTTAATTATCCAAAATAACCCATTAGGAAGTATTTGGATTAAGTATTTTAATTGTTATATTTATTTATAAAACACAAATGTGACCCACTCCAGCATAATACAGATGAAGTAGGACTTTTGACATACCAACATACTGATGTATTTAAAAAGGGAATGTAATTTGCTTTAAAATGAGGTATAATGCATGATTATGTAATGGAAACTGATTGAGTTGCATCGCTTTGTATGTCACTAATCAGAATATGCTACTTTTGAGAAAATAGCAATTGCGGTTACAGGAACCAGTTTCGGGATGCGCACATTTGAAACGCTCTAGCAACCAAACACTACATGAATCCGAGTTTTGAAAAAATCAGCACGATATTCCTCGAAATAGATAAGTTCTATTTACAAGTCATGCTGATTTTGATGCTTCTCATTGGTTTACTGTTATATGATTTGGGGAATGCTTCAGGGATTCCATAAGTACACGGAGTATTCTGATATTCTATAAATAATAGGGAAACACCGAGCCATCGCAAAAGTGATTTGAAAATCAGCATGGAAACCTTTCTTAATCAAGCATTTCAGGATGGATGGATTGTGTTTATGAATATTTGAACTTGGTCGTGTCCAAGATTATTCTCTGAAAAACGGATTTTTTTGAAATACAGGGATCCCTCACTTTCCGTGGTTTAAACCCCCCCCCCGCCGCCAATTTCTGAAAAGTAGGATCGACACCCCCCGACTGACGTATACGTATATGTCTATATAATATCAATAAATCCATACGCAATGCTATAAATGCTTATAGTAACAATTAAACATTCAAAAATAATGTACAAGATGTAAATAAAATATAAATACATACACATACAGACACAGGCACACGCACTCAGATGCGCACCTCACGTAAAAATGTAAGTAGTTTTGTTGTGGGGAGGTTAGGTTGGGTTTTTTTTTTTTTTGTTTGGGTTTTTTTTTTTTGCACAATTGGCCTTGTTTGCAGCATTTTCCTCAACTTTTTCCCTTTTTTCCCTTAATTTGCTTATTTTTAAAATTTTCAATGAATATTTTTGAAAAACCTGCAATGTACTGAAGCCGCAGAAACTGAAGCACGTAGTCGTGAGGGATCACTGTATCGCATTTTTGTCCAGGTAAACCACTTCCAACTTACTTTAGCTATTACTCGAAAACACTGCCTTGTGACTTCATCAGTAATATGCTGGAGCAGGTCATAAATGTTCTCACATGGACAGAAAAAGCCGTGAAAACCAAATTCATTTAATGTTTCTTCCACCTGTTTCAACTAGAAAAGTGAGTATAGTGTACTATAAACAGAGTTGATGTGTGTGTGTGTGTGTGTGTGTGTGTGTGTGTGTGTGTGTGTGTGTGTGTGTGAGAGAGAGAGAGAGAGAGAGAGAGAGCGAGAGATGCACTCTCGCAGAGTATAAAATTTTGCAAGCCAACATGTTTATTAAAAAAAAAAAAAAAAAAGCAGCAAAATAAAATTACCTCTGATGGGTCTGATGATTCAAGCCTACATTCAGGTTTCCATTGTGTCTGTAAGGACTGAACGCTATCTCTTCACTATAACCCCCATTTGAAACTGTAAAATATAGAGAGGGTGAAAGAGAGAAAGAAAAAAAAAAACATTAGAGCTGTGCACTGAGGACTGAGGACATTATGCAGCTTAATTTGAGCGTTGGGTCGGAATGGGAGCAGTGAGAGGTGACCATGCGGTCGCTGCTCCGAGAGCCGCCCAGAGAGTGAGCCTATTATCAGCTGTAACACGGTGCAATCACCAGTCACGTTTTAATGATCACTCATGCTTGGGATACTGGCAGTAGTGCAGCAGATGACATGGATTTCATACCTCTCAGTAAATGTAGGTGAAATGGTTGGTGTGTATGTGCTTAAAAAATGTGCTAAGCCAGCCTGCACGGTGAACCAGGGTGGACATGGAGAGCATAATAAGAAAATGATTAGAGGAAAGAATTGACAAACAGTACAGCAGTTAAGAAAAAGATGTCCAGACTGAGGGCTCAGCTTGAGCACTATTTGCCTAAACTGATTACATCCAACTGCTCCATTCTCCCCAGCAACAGGGAAGCTTTACACCTCCTGGCCTTCATTTTACTAAACAAAGAGATACCATTCAGCATAATCCGTTTTGTTTCTATTTGCGTAGGTGTCTGGATTTCACTCATGGCCACAGCATGATCTGAGTGAGATTTAAACCAATTTGTTACTCAGGCCTTGTGCGGTGATAACTAGCGATGAGAAAGAGGTGATTAAAGCTCATAACAATAAACAATGTAGAGCTCAATTCAAAGCAGGGGGCCTTTGTCTGGAGTTCAACGACATGAAAATAAAAACAAATGCCTCACATTCCTAGACGCTTAGCATGCCGTCGACATTAATTTAAACAACGAGGTGAAAAATTGACATTTTAGTAGTGACTCATGCCTGGGGTTAAAAAAAAAAAAGACTTGCTGTTATTATCCAGCGACTGCAGAAGAAATCTAAATTGGCTTATTACAGAGCTTTTTGCACAAGTCCCTTGGATTTTGTGCCACAAATACGACACACATTTTTTAAAGACAATTTTTGCTTATTTTTAATTTTGCAGGATGCAATTCTTTTGGGGTTAGTATAGCCGCAATTGTTAAATTTTACAATATGTTCACAAGAGCGCAGAAAGCTTGGCCCTTTCTCAGAGGCCAAGAGTGCAAAGCTGGTCTCTGTCACCTGTCAATCACAGCAATACTTGCCAAATCATGAGCTGCGAGCTCATGTATGAAGGGGATGGGATTGACGGCTGACTGCACATTTCTTGAAGGAAGCGTGTGTTAACCTGCACTCTCATATGGATCTTTATAGTAGATGTAACCATATGTGACCGTGAACTTGACTGAAGATCAGATGTGTGATTGTGGTGAATGAGGCCCATGTGAAACTAAGAAAGAACAAGCTGTCCAAAAAGCTTGTCTTGGGATCCAGTTTTATTTTACAGCCTCATGTTAAACTCCAGTCTGTTCCCTCTTCCCTGTGGCTCGACTAATATTCTCACTGCCACAGACAAGTGGTGAAAACAAACATGCCTAGTATCAATCAATATGGTGCAGTAGCTGGAAGTCAGTGCTCTGGGAGAGCACATTACAACGCAGTAGACTGGCAGGAGGACATGCTCCCTTCCTGACTTGCAGTGTCTAACAACAATATATATATATATATATATATATATATATATATATATATATATATATATATATATATATATATATATATATATATATATATATATATATATCTTCTTTTTTTCCTTTCGGCTGTTCCCTTCAGGGGTCGCCACAGCAAATGATCTGCCTTCATCTCTCCCTATCCTCTGCATCTTCTACTCTTACTCCAACGACCTTCATGTCCGCCTTCACCGCATCCATAAATCTTCTCTTTGGTCTTCCTCTGGGCCTTTTGCCTGGTAGTTCCAACCTCAGCATCCTACGACCAATATACTCACTATCCCTCCTCTGTACATGTCCAAACCATCTCAATCTAGCCTCTCTGACTTTGTCTCCAAAACATCTAACATGTGCTGTCCCTCTGATGTACTCATTTCTGATCCTATCGTTACTCCCAAAGAGAACCTCAACATTTTCATCTCTGCTACCTCCAACTCTGACTCCTGTCTTTTCCCCAGGGCCACTGTCTCTAAACCATACAACATTGCTGGCCTCATCACCGTCTTGTACACTTTTCCCTTCATTCTTGCCGATACTCTCCTATCACACACCACACCGGACACTTTTCTCCATCCATTCCAACCTGCCTGCACGCGCTTCTTCACCTCTTTTCCACACTCTCCATTGCTCTGGATTGTTGAGCCTAAGTACTTAAAATCCTCCACCTTCTTTATCTCTGCCCCCTGTAACCTCAAAGTTCCTCTTGGGTCCTTGTCGTTCACACGCATGTATTCTGTCTTACTAAGACTAACCTTCAATACCCTCCTTTCCAGGGCATACCTCCACCTCTCTAGATTTTCCTCCACTTGGTCTCTGCTCTCACTACAGATCACTATGTCATCTGCAAACATCATAGACCATGGAGATTCTTGTCTAACCTCATCTGTTAGCCTGTCCATCACCATAGCAAACAAGAAGGGGCTGAGAGCTGACCCTTGATGCAGTCCCACCTCCACCTTGAACTCTTCTGTCACACCGACAACACACCTCACCACTGTCTTACATCTCTCATACATGTCCTGCACCACTCTAACATACTTCTCTGTCACTCCAGACTTCCTCATACAATACCACAGTTCTTCTCTCGGCACCCTGTCATATGCTTTCTCCAGATCCACAAAGGCACAATGCAGCTCCTTCTGACCTTCTCTGTACTTCTCTATTAACATCCTCAAAGCAAACACTGCATCTGTGGTGCTCTTTCTTGGCATGAAACCAAACTGTTGTTCACAAATGCTGACCTCTGCCCTTAGTCTTGCTTCCACTATTCTTTCCCATAGCTTCATTGTATGGCTCATCAACTTTATCCCTCTGTAGTTGCCACAACTCTGTACATCGCCCTTGTTCTTAAAAATGGGCACAAGCACACTTCTCCTCCATTCCTCCAGCATCCTCTCACTTTCTAAGACCTTGTTGAATATTCTTGTCAGAAAATCTACTGCTACCTCCCCTAGACACTTCCATACCTCAACTGGTATGTCATCAGGGCCAATTGCCTTTCCACTCTTCATCCTCTTCAATGCCCTCCTCACTTCTCCCTTACTAATCTTTGCTACTTCCTGCTCCTCAATGGTCACCCCTTCTACTCTTTTTTCTCTCTCATTTTCCTCATTCATAAGCTCTTCAAAGTACTCTTTCCATCTTCCCAGCACACTTCTGTCATCAGTCAATACATTTCCCTCTCTGTCCTTTATCACTCTAACTTGCTGCACGTCTTTCCCATCTCTATTTCTCTGCTGTGCTAACCTGTATAGATCATTTTCTCCCTCCTTACTGTTCAACCTATCATACAAGTCATCATACGCCCTCTGTTTGGCCTTTGACACTGCTACCTTCGCCTTACGCTGTGTCTCCCTGTACTCCTGTTTACTCTCTTTGGTCCTCTCAATGTCCCACTTCTTCTTGGCTAACCTCTTCTTTTGTACACACTCCTGCACTTCCTCATTCCACCACCAAGTTTCCTTATCTACTTTCCTTCCAGAGGACACACCAAGTACTCTCCTACCGGTCTCCCTGATCACATTGGCTGTGGTTGTCCAGTCCTCTGGAAGCACTTCCTGACTACCCAAAGCCTGTTTCAACTCCTCCTTGAAGACAACACGACACTCTTCCTTTTTCAGCTTCCACCACTTTGTCTTCTGCTCTGCCTTTGCCTTTTTCACCTTTCTCACCATCAGTGTCATCCTGCACACCACCATCCTATGCTGTTTGGCAACACTCTCACCCACTACTACTTTGCAGTCACTGACTTCCTTCAAATTACATCGCCTACACAAGATGTAGTCTACCTGTGTGCTCTTACCTCCGCTTTCATAAGTCACCCTATGCTTCTGTTTCTTCTTGAAGAAAGTATTCACCACAGCCATTTCCATCCATTTTGCAAAATCGATCAACATCTGTCCTTCTGTGTTCCTGTCCTGGATACCAAACCTGCCCATCACTTCCTCGTCCCCTCTGTTGCCTGCACCAACATGTCCATTGAAGTCTGCGCCAATGACCACTCTTTCACCTCTGGGGGTACTCTGCATCACTTCATCTAACTCACTCCAGAATCTCTCCTTCTCTTCTAGCTCACATCCAGCCTGTGGGGCATAAGCACTAACAACATTGACCATCACGCCTTCAATTTCTAACTTGAGACTCATCACTCTGTCTGACACTCTTTTCACTTCTAGAACATTCCTGACAAACCCCTCCTTCAAGATGACTCCGACTCCATTTCTCTTCCCATCCACACCATTATAAAACAGTTTCAACCCTGCTCCTAAGCTTTTAGCCTTTCTACCTTTCCACCTTGTCTCCTGAACACACAGTATGTCCACCTTCCTCCTCTGCATCATGTCAGCCAGCTCCCTATCTTTTCCTTGCATAGTTCCAACATTCAAAGTCCCTACTCTCAGTCCGAGGCTCACGCATTTCCTCTTCTCTCTCTGCCTACGGACACGCCTCCCGCCTCTCCTTCTTCGTCGTCTTCGACCAACAGTAGTCCAATTTCCATCAGCACCCTGTTGGTTGACAGCACTGATGGCGGTCGTTGTTAACCCGGGCCTCGACCGATCCGGTATGAATTCTATATTGATCATTTGCATTTTTTTTTGGCAGAAGTTTTACGCCGGATGCCCTTCCTGTCGCAACCCTCTGCATTTATCCGGGCTTGGGACCGGCATAAGGGGGAGAGACACTGGTAAGTGCCCCCCCCCCCCGCCTCATGGCTGCATTATATATATATATATATATATATATATATATATATATATATATATATATATATACACACACACACACACACACACACACACACACACACACATTGATCCTTCACTTTCCGCGGTTAATTGGGGCCGAGATCTTCCGTGAAGTAGGACTACCCTCCCAACCCCCCCCCTAACTGACGTAAACGTACATGTATATGTGTATATAATATCAATAAATACATATTCAACACTATAAATTCTTATAATAACGGTTAAACATTGAAAAATAATGCATAAGATGTAAATAAAATATAAATACACACACACATACATACAGACGCACGCACACTCAAATGTGCACTTCACAAAAATGTCAATAGTTTTGATGGAAGGTTTTGGGTTGTTTTTGTTTTGTTTTGTTTTTTGCAAAATTGGCCTTGTTTTTGCGGCATTTTCCTTAACTTTTTCCCCACATTCTTCTTTAATTTCCTTCCTTTTTAATTCGATGAATATTTAAAAAAAAAATGCGATGCACTGAAGCCACATGGATTGAAGCACTAAGTAGTGAGGGATCACTATATGTGTATGTGTGTGTGTGTGTGTGTGTGTGTGTATATATATATATATATATATATATATATATATATATATGTATATATATATATATATATATATATATATATATATATACATACATATATATATATATATATACATATATATATATATATATATATATATATATATATATATACATACATACATACACACACACACGCACACAGTATTTGCAGAATCACACGCTTACATTGTTCCATTGGCACTATAAGCTCAACACTGAACTATATATCTTCTTCTTTTCCTTTCGGCTGCTCCCTTCAGGGGTTGCAACAGCAAATCATCCGCCTCCATCTCACCCTGTCCTCTGCATCTTCTTTTTTGACTCCAATGACCTTCATGTCTTCGTTCACCACATCCATAAATCTCTTCTTTAGTCTTCCTCTCGGCCATCTGCCTGGTAGTTCTAACCTCAGCATCCTACTGCCAATATACTCACTATCCCTCCTCTGTACATGTCCAAACCATCTCAATCTAGCCTCTCTGACTGTGTCTCCAAAACATCTTACATGGGCTGTCCCTCTGATGTACTCAGTTCTGATCCTATCCATCCTCGTTAATCCCAGAGAGAACCTCAACATTTTCATCTCCGCTACCTCCAGCTCTGCCTCCTGCCTTTTCCTCAGTGCCACTGTTTCTAAGCCATACAACATCGCTGGCCTCACCACCGTACACTTGTACACTTTTCCTTTCATTCTTGCTGACACTCTCCTATCCCACATCACACCGGACATTTTTCTCCAACCATTCCAACCTGCCTGTACACGCTTCTTCACCTCTTTTCCACACTCTCCATTGCTCTGGATTGTTCAGCCTAAGCACTTAAAATCCTCCACCTTCGTTATCTCTGTTCCCTATAACATCACCGTTCCTCCTGGGTCCTTCCCATTCACACACGTGTTCTGATTTTCTGAGGCTAACCTTCATTCCCCGCCTTTCCAGGGCATACCTCCACCTCTCTAGATTTTCCTGCACTTGTTCTCTGCCCTCACTACAGATCACAATGCCATCTGCAAACATCATAGTCCATGGAGATTCTTGTCTAACCTCGTCTATCAGCCTGTCCATCACCATAGCAAACAAGAAGGGGCTCAGAGCTGACCCTTGATGTAGTCCCACCTCCACCTTGAAATCGTCGGTCACGCCGACAGCACACCTCACCACTGTCTTACATCTCTCATGCATGTCCTGCACCACTCTAACATACTTCTCTGCCACTTCAGACTTCCTCATGCAATACCACAGTTCTTCTCTTGGCACCCTGTCATATGCTTTTTCCAGATCCACAAAGGCCCAATGCAGTTCCCTCTGACCTTCTCTATACTTCTCCATTAACATCCTCAAAGCAAACTGTTGTTCACAAATGCTAACCTCTGCCCTTATTCTAGCTTCCGCTATTCTTTCCCATAACTTCATCGTATGGCGCATCAACTTTATCCCTCTGTAGTTGCCGCAACTCTGCACGTCTCCCTTGTTCTTAAAAATGGGCACCAGCACACTTCTCCTCCACTCCTCCGGCATCTGCTCACTCTCTAGGACCTTGTTGAATGTTCTTGTCAGAAAATCTACTGCTACCTCTCCTAGACACTTCCATACCTCCACAGGTATATCATCAGGACCAACTGCCTCTTCAATGCCCTCCTCACTTCACCCATACTGATCTTTGCTCCATCTTGCTCCTCAAAGGTCACCTTTTCTACCTCTTTTTTTGCTCTCATTTTCCTCATTCATCAGCTCTTCAAAGTACGATTTCCATCTTCCCAGCACACTTCTGTCATCAGTCAATACATTTCTCTCTATGTCCTTTATCAATCTAACTTGCTGCACATCCTTCACATCTCTATCTCTTTATTGTGCCAACCTTTATAGATCATTTTCTCCCTCCTTACTGTCCAACCTATCATACAAGTCATCATACGCCCTCTGTTTAGCCTTAGCCACTGCTACTTTCGCCTTACACTGTGTCTCCCTGTACTCCTGTTTACTCTCTTCGGTCCTCTCAATGTCCCACTTCTTCTTAGCTAACCTCTTCCTTTGTACACACTCCTGCACTTCCTCATTCCACCACCAAGTCTCCTTATCTACTTTCCTTCCAGAGGACACACCAAGTACTCTCCTACCTGTGTCCCTGATCACATTTGCTGTGGCTGTCCAGTCATTTGGAAGCACTTCCTGGCCACCCAAAGCCTGTTTCAACTCCTCTTTGAAGACAACACGACACTTTTTCAACTTCCACCACTTTGTCTTCTGCTCTGCCTTTGCCTTCTTCACCTTCCTCACCATCAGCGTCATCCTGCATACCACCATTCTATGCTGTTTGGCAACACTCTCACCCACTACTACTTTGCAGTCACTGACTTCCTTCAAATTACATCGCCTACACAAGATGTAGTCTACCTGTGTGCTCCTACCTCCACTTTTATAAGTCACCATATGCTCCTGTTTCTTCTGGAAGAAAGTATTCACCACAGCCATTTCCATCCTTTTTGCAAAATCTATCAACATCTGTCCTTCTGTGTTCTTGTCCTGGATACCAAACCTGCCCATCACTTCCTCGTCCCCTCTATTGCCTGCACCAACATGTCCATTGAAGTCTGCACCAATGACGACTCTTTCACCTCTGGGGGTACTCTGCATCACTTCATCTAAGTCACTCCAGAATCTCTCCTTCTCTTCTAGCTCACATCCTGCCTGTGGGGCATAAGCACTAACAACATTGAGCATTACACCTTCAATTTCTAACTTGAGACTCATCACTCTGTCTGACACTCTTTTCACTTCTACAACATTCCTGACAAACCCCTCCTTCAAGATGACTCCTATTCCATTTCTCTTCCCAGCCACACCATGAAAAAATGGCTTAAACCCTGCTCCTAAGCTTTTAGCTTTGCTACCTTTCCACCTGGTATCCTGAACCCACAGTATGTCCACCTTCCTCCTCTGCATCATGTCAGCCAGCTCGCTACCTTTTCTTTGCATAGTTCCAACATTCCAAGTCCCTACTCTCAGTCCTAGACTCATGCCTTTCCTCTTCTCTCTCTGCCTACGGACACGCCTCCCACCTCTCCTTCTTCGACGTCTTCGACCAACAGTAGTCCAATTTCCATCAGCACCCGATTGACAGCTCTGATGGCGGTCGTTGTTAACCCGGGCCTCGACCAATCCGGTATGGGGATAATACTTCTGATTTGCATCATAAAAGTTTGGCATTGGTTTTACGCCGGATGCCCTTCCTGACACAGCCCTCTGCATTTCTCCGGGCTTGGGACCGGCATAAGGGGGAAGAGACACTGGTTAGTGACACCCCCCCCCCCCCCCCCCCAAGGCTGCATTCAACACTGAACTATATATAAGAAAAGATATTCGAATTGTTAGTTGCTCATCGAGAATATCGGGCTGAGGCTTGTGCTTGGTTGTGTGGTGTGTATACCAGAGAAAGTGAACCGCTCCCTGTCTCTGTGATGGAGTGGCTATGCTTTGGTACCATGGGACTGGAAATCGCACCTGACAAACGAATAGATCAGGCAGCTCCGCATAGGCCAACCAGTCATCATTACTCATGATCCAGCACAGCGATGACTGTTTATTAGTATTAGTACATCTCTCATCTGTTTGTGTGGCAGAGGCTGAGGGATGATTCATCAGCCACACACTTGTACACACTCAAACAGAACTTTCAATAAAGATGAACTGATGTTAAAGTGAGTGAAACGGAGAATTTCTTCAAACTACTCTGTATTCCAAACACTTGCAACTACACTTGCACAAACACAGTTATTTATCAGCCGAAATGTGAAATAGCAGGACTGGAGTAAGACGTTTCCTCCAAAAATGATGGATCAACAGCTCTTTGAGCTGAAACACTGTTATTAATCCTCAACATCCCAAACCTTTAGCGAAGGAGAAACACTAAAACACCTTATCAAAACTATTTTGCAAAATGAAGCCTTCTAAAGTTTTACCTCCGTGGAGTTGGAACACGTTTCTAATATATGTTGCAGGATTAAATGTCCAACACTTTCAAATTCACTCCCCAATTTTTTAATCAGGACCAAAGTGGATTAAAAGGAGCTGGACAAGGTTAGACTTTGCGATTATAGATTTAAACCTGATGTGATATTTTATCCAGGACCAGTCAAAAGATTGGACATACCTCCTATTTCACTTAGAATAAAAGGGGTTTGTATAGGGCGCTGGATCGCTGATCCAAAGGTTGGGGGTTCGAGTCCCACTCTCCACAAGGTTGTCACTGTCCCCCCCCAGTGCAGCTAACTGGGTTATCAAAGGCGGGCCATGTCTCTCACTGTCTATGGTGAGAGGCATGTAAAAGAAACATTGCTGACTTTCGTAAAGAGTAGGCTGCAAAGTCGTCAACGTGTTTCTGTCCCTTGCTAAAAAGGCAAGGCTTTGTGACAGGAAGGGCATCCGACGTAAAAAAAACCTCTGCCAAATCAAATGTGCGAATCAGATGATTCACTGTGGCGACTCCCGAGTAAAAATGGAAAAAGCCGAAAGGAAGACAGACTGTATATAATAGCACCTGTTATTAAAAAAAATGGTTCTATCACCTGTCTTTCTTGTCTCTGAAGTTGTGCTGCCATCCACTGTACCCATAACTCTGAAAAAATTACGATGAGTGCAATGGGACGGTTCTTCAACTTGGAATTTGGGAAATGAGGAACTTGTGTAAAATCCAACATGCCTGATGTTATTCCAATGATTTCAACTGAGTTCATATAAAAAAAAAATAACTAGAGGCACATTTTACATGTAAAACGCGTAATTCGTTCCAAGGCTCCCAAGACTACTCCATAGACCCTTTAAAAATGATAACAGTACACCAATTTTGTATGAAATACGTGTTAAAAGTAAAAGAAAATTATTTATTAAAACATTTAAACATTTTATTAACATATTAAAACATTTTATTAACATATTTATTAATTAAACCATTATTAAACATTTTTATTAACGTACATACCCAGAACACTCTCTGTCTCTCTCTCTCTCTCTCTCTCTCTCTCTCACACACACACACACACACACACACACAATACACATGGCGCACTCCACTGAATGCGGGCTCCGCCCACACGCAGGACGCCGGAGCATTTTAAGACGGGGAATTTAAAGCGCATACCCTGCTTGACAGATCGGACATCCAAACTCAACTTTAACTTGATTCCTTCGATCGGAGGTCCAGATGAGCCGCATTTTGCTCACATTCGGCGGCGGCGCCACATTTATTAAACATTTACTGAATTAAACAATTTAAAAAACGAAAAATAAACTGCAATGTGCTCTCTCGAAAGAGAGTTAAGCCTTTCATCTCTGACTGATGCTGTAGTGCTGTAGGCAGTCTCTTTCCACCACCCCCCCTCTCACACACACACACACACACACAAACACACACAGTCTCTCTCTCTCTCTCTCTCTCTCACACACACACACACACACGCACACACACACACACACACAAAACTCTGTCTTTGTGGTGTGTTTTGCCGAATGCAGACTCCGCCCACACGCAATGCACAGCTGACGGAACAATTCTATTTAAATGTTTAAATGGATGGGATGTTATATTTAAAGCGGAATTACAAGACCTGTTTGAAAGATCAAGGTCTTGATTCAATATTAACTTGCTTCCTTGCGAGA
>CM045729.1:46008579-46011079 GCA_024760905.1 Plotosus lineatus | reverse complement strand
CATTACAGAAAATAATTAACTTTATCACAATATGCTAATTTTTTGAGAAGGACTAGTATATAATTATACACAGTATAATTTTCGTTACCAAAGCGCCATCTCAAAAATTCAAACAATGCGCAAGTTGCTCTCCCATTGGCTATCTCCCAACATCCTGCCTCGCTGGTCTCCCATTGGCTAGCTCCCAACATCCCACCCCGCTGGCCTACCATTGGCTATCTCCCAATATCCCACCCCGCTGGCCTTCCATTGGCTATCTCCCAACATCCCGCCCTGCTGGTCTCCCATTGGCTAGGAAGGATGACACAGCACCCTCCCATTGGCTAATATGGAGCTGCATCTCCATAATACCCATGATGCTTTTTATGTAAATGACAAGAGTTACTGTTTCGTGAGTTTTTCGAGTGTACTCATTGCAACTTTATTTTTTGGCTCAGGTTTTTAACCTTGCATAAACATTTGTAAGATTATAACTCTGCTAAGAAGACATGGTCAACGCACGCACGCACACACACACACACACACACACACACACACACACACACACACACACACACGTGCGTGTGATTCCCGGTGCGAGTGAAAAGAAGAAGCTCGCGGTATGCGGTTGAGTGATATTGAAAAGGAATGTGGCCAAACACGACTACCATCGGTACGATATTGAAGCAGAAGGATGCCTTAAAAGGTATACTTTTATCGTTTTTAAATGAGTTTAGGGGGTAGTATTGGGGGCCTTGGAACGAATCACCCGTTTAACATGTAAAATAGGGTTCAACTTCCGAAAAATACATGTTACAAAACCACTTCTGGAATGGATTGATTTCGTAAGGTGAGGTACCATATATATAAGTAGCTGTGTGTAATTGTGTTATCTTAACCTGCATTGGCTCACATTGCTAAAGTCTGCAGAATAACCCGCTTACAATTCTTTTTGCTACTGAATATAATGCAGTTCTAATTTGACTATCAACTATGTTATTCTCGTGTTTATCAGGTCACATTATTGAGGTATGCCACTACACACAGCCTGGACAAAAATCATAACATTACCATAATGACTGCAAGATCAGGAGCAGGGAAAGCAGAACAAGCTCATGAGGTAAATACAGTACAAAAGAAGGAAGAGACTTTTATTTTTTGCTTTAGTAACAAAGGTATCATACCTTACATTATTCCCAGCTGGCTTGTGAACAAAAAGAGAGAAAGAAAGAATATTTGGGAGGAAATCAGATATTTACGAAATGTGAAATCAACATAAGGCAGAAAAATGGTCCGTGAAAAGCCAGGGGAGAAATTGAAGCAGTTTTGTAATGCTCAGTCGCGTATTCTACAAATCTAAATGAGAAATCAAGGAATGGGTAGATGTACACAGAAGCTAATGGTGAACATGCACACAATTTTAAGAAACAACAATGCAGGGCTCTATTTGAACCCTGCTTGTGGTGCAGCTGAAATCCGAGAGGAGGATTACTTCTCTTTTATGTTCAGCTGAAGGGATGGTTCAAGAGCCAGGCTACACACATTGCCATTTTACATGAAAAGAATCGCAAATGTGCCCCAAATCCCCCGGTTTTTAAACACATGGGAGAGGCTGTCGAGGCGTAAGGGATAGAAAGAGAAGGCAAACTAACACACTTACTGTACTGACGTTGCAGAATAATGAAAGAGTTGAACACACACATATATATATATATATATATATATATATATATATATATATATATATACATATATATATATAACATTGTTATTAGTACACCTCTGCAGAACATTATATCCTTATTAACATTAAAATTAAAGACATATAGCTCAACTTACAGTAAAGAAAAACTTCATTCACAATTTTTTAAATCTGTAATAGAGAAGATTTAAAGTTCACCAATGTGCCTGAAATAAAAGAAAATGCATCCTTATTTAAACTTATTTGACTTAATTATGTCTTAATATCTCCTTCTCTCTCCACCTTTCTCTTCGTTCCTGTTAGAAATTTTTTCCATGTTGTTTCTTGAGGGGTTGTTTACTGCACTTCATATCGTTTGCTCGTGCGAAAAACCGCTACACCATAGCGCGACAATGAGAGCGCCACTGACAACTAGTGGAGTGGAGGTGCAATTACACTTAATTCTCGTACACTATTCCAGAAAAACATGTTCCCCAGGGTCATACGTGCTCTCCGGCATCATGGGGGTTTACTTTTGTAAACTGTGGGCTACATAGGTGTCAGTGTGTTTCTGCCCTGCAATGGCCTGACAAGCTGTCCCGTGTGTACTGTGCCCTTATCCAGAGTTAATGCAAACCCATGCAAACCCTACTAAGAATTAAGCGGTTCAGAAAATGAATGAATGCATAATATTTATCCTCATAATCATCATATAAAATTAAACATAGCTAAGCATGTAATTGGCATAAGCCAATATCACAAGACCTAAAATCACAAGGCCTAATTGCTCCCATTCAATAACTTAAAATCTGTCGTCTGCTGGCAAAAGTAAAAGTTGGT
>CM045729.1:45968579-46003579 GCA_024760905.1 Plotosus lineatus | reverse complement strand
ATACATAGGCCTACAGTCACGGGTAAAGAGGAAGTTGAGGAACGGGCTCAGTACACAGCCTGAGGTGTGCCAGTATTGCGTGTGATGGTGGGGGAACAGTTGTGGCCTGACCTAACATACTGAGGGCTGTTGGTCAGAAAGTCCATAGTCCAGTTGCAGAGGAGGAACTGATTCAAAGATCTTCAAGTTTTGTGGTTAAGTTGGAGGGAGTGACTGTGTTCAATGCTAAAGTCAACAAACAGCATCCTTGCATATGTATTTTTCTTGTCCAGGTGTGAGTACACATAGTGCAGTACTGTGCTTTCCTCTGTATTCTTGTTGCTGAGGTAGACATTGCATGAGGTGTGCCAGAACCAGTCGCTCAAAGCATTTCATCACAAAGGGTGTTAGTGCAATAGGAGGGTAGTCATTCAGACATGTTCAGGGCAGATTAAACAAATCTGTCAGACATTTACTCCCACCCCAACTCCTACATAACACAGCAGAGATTCCACTTCCCCTTCCCTTACACAGTTTTCCAATCCCATAAATGAAGACATCCAACACGTTTTCATCATGCAATCCTACCACTTGCTCACTGGATCAAATTCCTTCCACAGTACTCCAGACTATCTCTCAAGACCTTCTTCCCTTTACATTGACTATCATCATTAACTCCATATGAACTGGTCAGGTGCCAAAAGTGTTCAAATGAGCCAGGGTTTTACCCATCTTAAAGAAACCGTCTCTGCATTAGACATCAGCAACTGCAAAATGGTATCACTTCTTTCTCTCCTTTCTAAAATTCTTGAACACACTATTTACAACCAAATGTCTTCTCTATTGCAGCATAACCTCCTTGACCCTAACCAATCTGGCCTCAAAGCAGCACATCTGACAGAGACTGCAATCTTGGCTGTTACGGGTAAGCTATATGCTGCAAGATCAGTCAAGATGTCATCAATGCTCATCCTCATTGAGCTTTCAGCAACATTTAACATGGTTAACAACAAGACCCTCTTGTCCATTCTGAGTAGTCTAGGAAGTTGTGCAGCATGGCAGTTGTTTGCTTCATAACAGGAAGGTCGCTCATATGAGGTTAAATAGAAGGGATCCCCACCGACTTTACCCATGGTTCAGTTCTTGGTCCATTTCTGTTCTCTCTTTATACCAGGACCTTTGGTGATGTCATATCCTCACATGGGTTCTCATAGCACTCCTATGCAGATGACACTCAACTTCTCTCATTTTTTCCCCTCATACAGTGATGTTTCTGACTGGATCTCTGCATGACTGCCAACTATCTCCTCATGGATGGCAGCTCATCAGCTGAAGCTTAATCCCAGCTGACTCGTCCCACATCAAGATCGTGCAATTTCTTTGGACAACGTTGTGATCCCTCTTTCACGCCATTCACAAAACCTTGGAGACTTCCATGGACAACTGCTTGTCCTTCTCTTCTCATATTACTAATCTTTCTCAATCATGTCGATTTATTCTCTTTAATATCCAAAGGATTCATTGATACTAAATATACTGGTCCTTCTCAAAAAATTAGCACATTGTGATAAAGTTCATTATTTTCTGTAATGTACTGATAGAAATTAAACTTTCATATATTTTAGATTCTTTCCACACCAACTGAAATATTTCAGGTCTTTTATTGTTTTAATACTGATGATTTTGGCATACAGCTCATGAAAACCCAAAGTTCCCATCTCAAAAAATTAGCATATCATGAAAAGGTACTCTAAACGAGCTATTAACCTAATCATCTGAATCAACCAATTAACTCTAAACACCTGCAAAAGATTTCTGAGGCTTTTAAAAACTCCCAGCCTGGTTTATTACTCAAAACCGCAATCATGGGTAAGACTACCGACCTGACTGCTATCCAGAAGGCCATCCTCAAGCAAGATGGCAAGACACAGAAAGAAATCTCTGAGCGAATAGGCTGTTCCCAGAGTGCTGTATCAAGGCACCTCAGCGGAACATCTGTGGGAAGGAAAAAGTGTAGCAGAAAACACTGGACATCTAGAAGAGGTGACCGGACCCTGAGGAAGATTGTGGAGAAGGGCCGATTCCAGACCTTGGGGGACCTGTGGAAGCAGTGGACTGAGTCTCTGGGCTACAGGTGCCGCATTCCCCAGGTCAAACCACTTTTGAACCAGAAACAGCGGCAGAAGCGCCTGACCTGGGCGACAGAGAAGCAGCACTGGACTGTTGCTCAGTGGTCCAAAGTACTTTTTTCGAATGAAAGCAAATTTTGCATGTCATTCGGAAATCAAAATGCCAGAGTCTGGAGGAAGACTGGGGAGAAGGAAATGCCAAAATGCCTGAAGTCCAGTGTCAAGTACCCACAGTCAGTGATGGTCTGGGGTGCCATGTCAGCTGCTGGTGTTGGACCACTGTGTTTTATCAAGGGCAGGGTCAATGCAGCCAGCTATCAGGAGATTTTGGAGCACTTCATTCTTCCATCTGCTGAAAAGCTTTATGGAGATGAAGATTTTCATTTTTCAGCACGACCTGGCACCTGCTCACAGTTCCAAAAACCACTGCTAAATGGTCTACTGACCATGATATGTATTACTGTGCTCAATTGGCCTGCCAACTCTCCTGACCTGAACCCAATAGAGCAGGGATCACCAACGTGGTGCCCGTGGGCACCAGGTAGCCCGCAAGGACAATATAAGTTGCCCGCGGACCTGTTCACTGCTATTTTTAGGACAGGCCCATTTTTAGGACAGCGCCACTCTCCATTGAGCTGCATATAATTTTTTTGAATATATTTTTAAATCAAGTCAATATCTTCACATAGATGAATATCATTAATTATTAATAATAACATCTAATTAAATCTAATTAAATGTAAATTGAGCAAATTTGTAATTTCAGAGGTGTGTATCGACCTAGTAGCCCTTCGCATTAATTGGTACCCATGAAGTAGCTCTCAGTTTCAAAAAGGTTGGTGACCCCTGCAATAGAGAATCTATGGGATATTGTGAAGAGAAAGTTGAGAGACACCAGACCCAACACTGGATGAGCTTAAGGCCGCTATCGAAGCATTCTAAGCCTCCATAACACCTCAGCAGTGCCACAGGCTGATTGCCTCCATGCCACGCCGCATTGAAGCAGTCATTTCTGCAAAAGGATTCCCGACCAAGTATTGAGTACATAATTATTTGAAGGTTGACTTTTTTTTATATTAAAAACACTTTTTTTTTATTGGTCGGATGAAATATGCTAACTTTTCGAGATAGGGATTTTTGGTTTTTCTTTACTGTTTGCCAAAATTATCAATATTAAAACAATAAAAGGCTTCAACTACTTCAGTTGTGTGCAGTGAATCTAAAATATATGAAAGTTTAATTTTTATCAGTACATTACAGAAAATAATGAACTTTATCACAATGTGCTAATTTTTTGAAAAGGACCAGTATATAATATGCAGAACGCCTCCGTTATTCGTGGGTGTTACGTTCCTCCCGCGGATCCCGAAAATCCGCAAATTATTGATGCGGTTTTAAAACCTTATGTATACATTACATGCGCTACGTGTGTTACATACGTGAAACTATGCATCTTAAACACATTCTACAAACAGTCTTTATCGTTACTACAATAATAATGTAGTAATGATTCAGGAAAAACTTTTTAATTTTGTACTGTGATAATATTTATGAATAAATAAAGCATTTAGGCTCCTTAACAGAAGCTAGAGAAGATGCAGGGCGTTTGAGTGGCATCAAAGGGCTTAAATGATCATTAAAAGCACACTAAAAAAACTTGAATTCGTAATTCAAGCAATCACGTTGATAACGTGCGCGAAGGAGAAAAAAAAAGAGGTACAGATAATCTGCAACCAATCAGCAGTAAGGAGAAAGAAAAGCTCTTAGCCTTTGGCTAAATTTGAATCATGTGTCAGTAATGTCGTGATGATGCATATGTATAATTTGCCAGGGCTGCAGCTAATTCAGTGCTTCTCAAGTGGTGGGGTGTGCCCCCCTTGGGGGGTGCAGTCTGATGCCAAGGGGCGTGTGTATGACCCTGCGGAACATGCTTTTTAAGCCATAGTGTAATAGAATTAAATATTTAATGTTTTTTTTTATTTTAATGTTACTAAAGATACAATATTATGTAGAGGTGTTATAATAATTTTATAGACAAATAATACATAGTCATGCACGATTAAACATTCAAAAATAATGCATAAGATGTAAATAAAATATCAGTACACACATATACAGACGCGTGCCCGTGTGTGCACACACTCAGATGCGCACCTCACATAAAAATAAGTACGTAAGTAGTTTTGATGGGGGGGTTTTGGATTGTTTTTTTTTTTGTTTTTTCTTTGTTTGGGTTTTTTTTTTTTTTTTTAATAATCGGCCGTATTTTGTGGCATTTTCCTCAACTTTCCCCCTGTTCTTCCTTAATTTCCTTCTCCCAGTGCGGCTAACTGGGTTATCAAAGGCGGGCCATGTCTGTCACTGTCTATGGTGAGAGGCATGTAAAAGAACCATTGCTGACTTTCGTAAAGAGTAGGCTGCAAAGTCGTCAGCGTGTTTCTATCCCTTGCTAAAAGGGTTGTGACAGGAAGGGCATCCGACATAAAAACCTCTGCCAAATCAAACGTGCAAATCAGATGATTCACTGTGGCGACTCCTGAGTAAAAGGGAAAAAGCCGAAAGGAAGACAGACTTCCTTAATTTCCTTATTTTTAGTTCAATGAATATTTAAAAAAAAAAACCAACAACAAAAAAAAAACAATTGCGATGTACTGATGCGGCATGAAGCGCAAAGTAGCGAGGGATCCTTGTAAATGTAAATGCTTGTACTGATGCTTGGGTGAGGCTTGGGTGAGAGGCAGGTTGAAGATGTCTGAAGATCCCTGTGAGCTGATCAGCACAAGCTGTGAGCACACGTCCACGAATTCCAACAGGGCCAGCAACATTAATGCATGTTAATTCAGCTCAGTGCATTGTGGACATCTATGGGTAAATTGTAAGGGTTTGGTGCTCATTTAAAGGCTTTGTCTTTACAGCCTTGTCCTTGTAGAAGAGAACATAAAAGTCATTCAGCTCATTGAGGAAGAACACATTCATGGCAGTTGGTGTGGAATTGCTGAGCTTGTTGTCGGTGATGGCCTGAATGCCTTCCCACATGGATCAGTGGTCAGAACACACACACACACTTCTTTCTGTTTTTCCTTCTGGCTGCTCCCTTCAGGGGTCACCACAGTGAATCATCTGCCTCCATCTCCCTATTCTCTGCATTTTCTACTCTTACGCCAACTACCTTCATATCTTCCTTCACCACAGCCATAAATCTTCTCTTTGGTCTTCCTCTAGGCCTTCTGCCTGGCAGTTCCAACCTCACCATCCTACTACCAATATATTCACTATCCCTCCTCTGTACATGTCCAAACCATCTCAATCTAGCCTCTCTGATTTTGCTTCCAAAACCTCTTACATGTGCTGTCCCTCTGTTCTTCGGATGTACTCATTCCTGATCCTATCCATCCTCATTACTCCCAAAGAGAACCTCAACATTTTCATCTCTGCTACCTCCAGCTCTGCCTCTTGTCTTTTCCTCAGTGCCACTGTTTCTAAACCACACACACACACACACACACACACACACACACACACACACACACACACACAGTAGGCCCCCATTATTCACGGGGGTTCGGTTCCGGCCCGTCCCACGAATCAAGATAATCCTCGAGTTTGTACCCAGAAGTAAAACCTTAAGTATCATATTAAATGCGCTAAAATATGCATCTTAAAACACATTCGATAGTCTTACTCATTAATACAGTATTAATGTAGTAAAATGTAGTAATTAAGTAAAAACTTTTTAATTTTGTACTGTGATAGTGATATTTATTGATAAAATTATATCAATAAATATCACAATACAAAATTAAAGTTTTTACAATATATATATATATATATATATATATATATATATATATATATATATATGTGTGTATACATACATACATACATACATACATACATACATATATATATATATATATATATATATATATATATATATATATATATATATATATATATATATATATATATATATATATATATATATATATATATATACAGTGATACCTCTGCTCACGAACATAATTGGTTCCCAGAAAGTGTGTGTAAGGCGAAAAGTTCGTCTTCCGAACATTTATTTCCCATAAGAAACCATTAAAAAGGCATCTTGGTGCCAAGTTCTCTTATGGACACTCTTATGTTTTAACATGGTGTTCGTGATGGACAAACTGTGATGGGCAGGGAAGTCCAACAATAAAACACCATTTCTGTTCAGATCAGAGGCCATACCCACTAATCACACCCTTCCAGGTCACAGGAGCACTGAAGTCTCCCAGTCCCAGGACAATGGGGGAGGCCCCAGGGAATGTTCTCTCTCTCTCTCTCTCTCTCTCTATATATATATATATATATATATATATATATGTATATAAAATACACACACACATACACACTCTTACGTACAGTCAGCCCCCAACTTACGAAGACCCCTGTGTACGAAATCCCCGGGTTACGAAAAACATTTTCTTGAGTTTGCGTCCCCGCGATACAAAACAACCCCCTTTTACGAAAAGAAATTCAAAATTCAAACACGCCAATCGATGCGCGAGTTGCTCTCTCATTGGCTGTCTCTTAACATTCTGCCCCGCTGGCCTCCCAGATAGAGACAGAAGGAAGCTTCACACTTTAGTTTTTAGTTTAGTTTTTTTAGTTGTTTTAATTCAGTAAATGTTTAATAAATGTGGGTGCATTTGAGCTCATCTGGAATTCCAATGTCTCAAGTAATCAAATTAAAGTTGAGTTTGTCAAGCAGGGAATGCGCTTTGAATTCACGTCTTGTGGGCGTGGCCCGCAGCACGCGCGAGAGAGAGAAAGAGAGAGAGAGAGACAGAGAATGAATAATGCTTTAGTTTTGAGTTTTTTAAGTTGTTTAATTCAGTAAATGTTTAATAAACGTGAGCGCATTTGAGCTTATCTGGAATTTCGATCCCTCAAGGAATCAATATAAAGTTGAGTGTGTCAAGCAGGGAATGCGCTTTGAATTCCACATCTTGTGGGCGTGGTCTGCATCACGTGCGTGAGAGATGGAGAGAGAGGTGTGTGTGTGTGTGTGTGTGTGTGTGTGTGTTAATAAAAAATGTTTAATAATGGTTTAATTAATAAATATGTTAATAAAATGGTTTATTATGTTAATAAAATGTTTAAATCGCTTAATAAATAATTTTCTTTTACTTTTAACACATATTTCATACAAAATTGCTGTACTTTTATTATTTTTAAAGGGTTTATGGGGTTTATCCAGTCCAAAGACTGGAGCCTTGGAATGAATTAGGGGTTTAACATGTAAGATGCGACCTCTACTTACGAGATCCCCACATTACGAAAAGGGCTCTGGAACGGATTCATTTCGTAAGTTGGGTGCCGACTGTACTTACTTCTAAAACACAAAGCACACATTTACAACTCACGAACTGCAGGAGCATCAGCCAGGGAGTTTCAGAGCAAAGGAAAAGCGTCATATAAGAATGTACTTCAAACCAGACCCCTACGTGGAAAGTAGAGATGAAGACAAGAAAGGAAAATATGCTGCTGCTGTTGCAGTGTCACAAGATCCAAAGATCAGAGACACTTAAGCCTTGCGGAGCTTCCCAGGAATGACAGACAGACGCTGTAGTCAAAGGCTGAGACAGCAAGAAAGCAAGAGCAGTGGAAGGGACCTTGGGACATTTTAATGCAGAATTGGTGTGCTCATCAAATTAATGTTAAGCTCTACTGATGAGACAAGCGAAGACTAAACTACAGTACATGAGAGGCAGTTTAAAACATATGATGAGTTCAGTGAAAGAATGAAAGAAAAAGATAACTGATTCAATGTACTCTTAGTGAATGAAAAAGCAAAAAGAGATTATGACAGAGAGAGCTCACATGGACAGGGCTCGACTTCCTTCATTGAAAGACAAGTAAGAAAATAGGATGGGGTAAAAGGAGAACAAATGAAAGATACAGTCGGCCCCCAACTTACGAAATGAATCCGTTCTAGAGCCCTTTTCTTATAGCGGGGATTTCGTAAGTAGGGGTCGCATCTTACATGTTAAACGCCTAATTTGTTCCAAGTCTCCAGTCTTTGGACTGGATAAACCCCATAAACCCTTTAAAAATGATAAGAGTACACCAATTTTGTATGAAATATGTGTTAAAAGAAAAAGAAAATGATTTATTAAACCATTTTAACATTTTATTAACATATTAAACCATTTCAGTAACATATTTCTTAATTAAACATTTTTTATTAACACACACACACACACACACACACACACACACACCCCTCTCTCTCTCTCTCGCATGCGCGCTGCGGGCCACGCCCACAAGATGTGGAATTCAAAGCGCATTCCCTGCTTGACAAACTCAACTTTAATTTGATTCCTCGAGGGATCGGAGTTCCAGATGAGCTCAAACGCACCCACATTTATTAAACATTTACTGAATTAAAACAACTTAAAAACTAAACTAAAAAGTGAAGCTTCCTTCTGTCTCTATCTGGGAGGCCAGCGGGGTGGGATGTTGAGAGACAGCGAATGAGAGAGCAACTTGCGCGTCCTGTGAAATTTTGATTGGCTTTGAATTTCTTTTCGTAAGAGGGGGTTGTTTCGTATCTCGGGATGGAGAGAGAGAGAGAGAGAGAGAGAGAGAGAGAGCGAGAGAGAGCAATAAGGTGGTACAGTTCCTATGACCTGTGTCTTTCTGTGTGTGTTCTGTACATGCATGTTAATGTGTGTGTGTGTGTGTGTGTGTGTGTGAGAGAGAGAGAGAGAGAGAGAGAGAGAGAGAGAGAGAGAGAGAGAGAGAGAGAGAGAGAGAGAAATAAGGTGGTACAGTTCCCTTGATCTGTGTCTTTGTGTGTGTGTTCTGTACATGCATGTTAATGTGTGTGTGTGTGTGTGTGTGTGTGTGTGTGAGAGAGAGAGAGAGAGAGAGAGAGAGAGAGAGAGAGAGAGAGAGAGAGAGAGAGAGAGAAATAAGGTGGTACAGTTCCCATGATCTGTGTCTTTGTGTGTTTGTTCTGTACTGTCATATTAATGTGGGTGTGCTGCTAGCTGTGTGTCTGTGTTTTCTGCATGCATGTGCGGTGTTGTGTGTGTTTGTATGCTTGTGTGTGTGTGTGTGTGTGTGTGTGCATGCTCAGTTATAGGATCCAGCAGTAAAGGCGATAACAGTCTCTGATTCTGTCTTAATCAGCACAACAAAAGGTGCATTTCATCCTGCTGTGTAAAAGAGACACATGCTAGTAGGGTTGACTCGCCGCCTGCAGCACTGGCACACAATGAGCAGCTCTGCCCTCTGACCAAAAGTAGTGAAGGAGTGAGTGGACTTCCCTTTCCTGCAGCTCCTCAAGCTTCCCTCTGAGCTGTGCCTGCACTGTGATGAGCTTATAACACAGATATTCAAATGGTGCTGCTGAAAACAATGTGCTCCACAGTTTGGCTGCTGTTTAAAGACAGTGAGTCTGGAGAGGACATCACATTCACTTTATCTACTGTATTGCAGTGTACTGTAAGTTATCCTCTCTCTTTGACCCTGCCTTTGTGGGTTTTTCCTTTTTGCAGTTAGATTGTAGTTGGAGAGGTAATTATAAAACTCAGAGGAAACTGTTAGTCTTTGATGGATGTGTAAGAGTTCTTATTAGTGAGACTGAGTCACAGAATGGACAAAAAAGTTTTGGAGCACTGAATTTCATCAAAACATAGAAGCACTGTGGCAGACACTGAACAGCATGCAGATGATCTGATTCAAAGCTTGAGGTACTTAAATCAACTCACAATATAAAAACACCCTGTTTATTGCCACAGCGAATTGGGAACCTCTTCTAAATAAGGTGTGTGTACACCTCAGCTCTCTCTGTCTATCTCTCTAACACAGACATGCACTCATTCTCACACACACACACACACACACACACACACACACACACACACACACACACACACACATTTTCGTTGGCAGAGTTTGGGTCCATTCACAGGAAAGTCTCACTACAAATCAAAACAAAGTTCTTCTCGCCAAACATCTTTCTCCTATGAACAAACATTTCTATCCTGATGGGACCGGTCTCTTCCAGAATGACTCCACCCACACTCATCATGCATGAGCACTCACTGCACAACATTGTGATTAAAATTCAGTATAAAAAGTAAATCGTACACGATGGCATATGCAGTCACCCTATTTCAACCTGACTCGACAACAGCATCATCAAACAACAGATGAGCAAATGTCTTCTCCAAGAATGATGTTCATCACTTGAGTAAGGTTCTAAAGGATTGTAGGATCTGTGCCATATTCCGCTGACGGTGTTCTGGCAACTTGTGGTGGCAAGACTAATAACTTGCTAAACTAACATGATTAAAGTAACTTTTTTTTTTTTTTTTCCCCCATTTAAACTGCCGGGCATCTGTACATTTAAACACTCATTCACACTAAGGAAGAATTTAGTCTGAAGCCTGGAATGGTTGCTTTGGACAATGGAACAAAATTGGACATGCAGAAGAAACCCTCACAGACATAGAGAAAAAAGTAATGTTATATGGTCAGTGCTGACAGAGTAAAAATATTTCTATCTAATACCTTTAGCATTTTATCTCATAGTGTGAACGTCACTGGTCACATGACTTTTCAATCAGTTATTCATGGTAATAAAGTTGCAGTAGGTGGCACTGTTTTGTGGACACATTCATTACATCATATAGAAAGAATGAGTTTACTCATTAATTACAAAAAGAAAGCCATTTGGTCCTCAAATGCTGACTTAATTCTAGCTAATTTTGTATAAAGCTTAAATTTAGTTTTATAAATTAAAAATCAAATATTTCAATTTTAGAGCAAGTGGTGTATTCTAAAGACTCAGTCGAGATGTTTTGTTCTATGCTCGATTTGCATTGCCAACTTGCAAATCATGAAAGAAGTATATTGCTTTTATAAATTAAACAGCAATTTCCCAGCACTCAACATGAGTTTCTAATGCTAACGTAAACAGTTATTAAATGCTAGTAAAGAGGGCATGACAAACAACCTTAACATTTCAAGTAGTTCAATGAACTTTCGCAATCGTACAACACTTCAGCTGTGCATTCCGGTAAAGGTTAAACAACTTCGCTGGAAACATGACAGCTGCCATTTTGACTTGCTGGACCTACTTTATATCACATGACAAGCAAACATGCTTGTGTATTACTACTCTTAGCTCATTATCTGCTCAGGCCAAGTGCCGAGGTTATTTCTCAATGAACGGAAATGGCGGAATGAGCCAATTCATTGCATTGTGAGCTCTTGTAATAAACTATATATATATATATATGTTCAAAACAGAATAAATTTAGGATTCTGTAGTCACTTACCCTGCTGATGGGCCGGTTTCCTTATCAATAATAATGCCTACATGTTTTCTTTTAAGATGCTCCCGCGTCATTTTAGTGCTCCCATGCTAAGCCATCTCACTTTTACATAGCCTGCATTCAACACATTTTCGCGGACTATGGAGATTAAAATGCTCCCAAACTTTTCAAGATTTCGGTTGAACACTTTTTTCCATCCCAGTGCCACTGGCAGTCGACTGAGCCATGTTTTGTAATGTTTATGAAGATGAAAAAAATGTGAGATGCACGTAAGACAAGTTCAATTCCGTACTGAGGGACACTCGTCTGTAGTGGCTGATTATGCAATAATCACGAGACTTATCGATAACGAGATTTGTTGCAAACACTTAAGAATCGATTTTATCGATTCGTTGTTGCAGCACAATTCTGGTTGCACCCCACTTTCGCCCACTGTCACCTGAGATAGGCTCCAGCCTTGTTGCAACCTTAAGCCAGCCTGACACTAGTACGCATTTTAAATTCTCAATGACACTCATTCATGCGTACCATGGCGGAATGATTTTGTGTTTATTTCACCTGTCAGTCAAACAGTTTGTGCCAGAGAGGAATAAGCTTTTCTCATAGCTTGCTCAGTCGTACCATTGAGGATGTTCCGCGACGTGCCACTCGATTCCTCACCATTGCGGTATTTTTGCGAATTGCTTGTGCTGGGGTGCTCCGAGTTCCTCAACGTCACTCAATGGCCAGACAAGTTTGCTCCACATCACGCTAAAAAGTTGACCACGCTTCCGTTTATGACAGTCCTTGTCACGCCTCACAAGTGTGTGTGTATGTCTATATATATATATATATATATATATATATATATATATAGGGTAGCTGGATTCATCCACCATTCATTCTTGTAGTCGTCAAGATGATGAACTCTAGAGATGCCGAGAAAATGGCATTAAATCAACAAAGTGTCTTTCTTGCAGGTGCTGCTGCATTACTACTAATCGAAGACTATGACATTGACATATGTAAGCAGCTATAATCCACACCTGATACTTTCTTTCTCTACATGGCATTCTGAATATGTAAATGTCATGCAACTGAATACCCTTCCCTTTAAGATACAGGGCAAATCAATGTGGACATTGCTGATTGGTTAACTGTTTGTGCGTGGTGTTGTGGAATACAGTGGTTTGAGTGCTCACCCAAACTTAAAGGTGAGTAAACTATGATTACCTTTGAGGAAACAGTGAGAAACACAGTTCTGTCCACAACTCATCCCTGGTCCACCAACAGTTAATGTTGGACAATGCGTAGCAGTCAATGAACAACATGGAGGACACAATAGCACCAGTGAGGATACAGGTGTAACGTTGTGCGGCATTGATTACCATAAACGTTCGTGACGTGGTGGGCATTTACACGTGCCCTCACTGTTTCCTCACAGTTTCCTTATAGTTCGCGGAAAGGTACGCAAAAGAGTGCATGACAAAATTAATCAACATGTTTCATTTTTTTTTGTCAGCAATGCCCCTCAATGGCACTTTATCTTGCTCACAGTTTCTGCATTGTTCCCGTGATGGCGCTCACAATTCCCGTGAAGGTACTCACTTTGGCGTACCGTGGCGTACCATGAATGCGTACTAGTGTCAGGCTGGCTTTAGTAGGAGAGAGAACTTTGGAAAATGAACGAACAAAATGTTCTCTTCTTTCCCAACCGAGTTTACTGCATAGTTTCAGGGACCATCATGCAGCATCAGTCATGTAATCAATGCAATGACATTTTAAAATAAAATTTCTCTGGTGTTTCATACTATACTGGTTACTTTTGGTCAATGACTACCTTCTCTTCACAGGCCAAATTCCTCCTCAGTCTGATGCATGATGTAACATCATGACATACCAGTACTGTGTTTCAGGAAGGTCATTACACACATGCACACACAAGTAATCAGCTGCTCTTTCATGCATAATTTCATCCTTTCAATCCTCTACCCATGATTCCCGTTAGCGCTGGCTCCCTGTCCCCTGCTACACCCCACTGAGGACAGGGACTGCTCTTTTACAGCCCATAAAGCATTCATTTAAGGAAGAGACCTCACAAAAGTCATGCAATAAGCATCACTCCTTTAGCCATAAAGGCAGCTTCAATGGCTAAACTAATTACACACCATTTAGAGGCCACTGGAGGCATTGGGGAGTGTTTACTGAAGTGTCATTGCATGTGCATGTTTGTATGTCCTAGGACAAGCATATGAGCATATGGGTGCTCAGTGAGACAGATGCAAGGTTGCAGATTTTAAAGCTCAGCTGCAGGTAAATTTCACCATGACGGTAAAACTAATGCAGTGAAAGTGGAGGAGTTGTGAGGGGCTTTCTTATTTCCTTGAGGGTTTTAAGATTTGTGCACACAGATCCCTATCTATATACTCTTCCTTTCCTTTCGGCCTTTTCCCTTTTTCAGGGGTCGCCAAAGCAAATCCTCTGATTCGCATATTTGATTTGGCAGAGGTTTTTATGTCTGATGCCTTTCCTGACACAACCTTTTAACAAGGAGCAGAAAGACGCTGACGGCTATGCAGCTACTATTTACGAAAGCCAGCAATGGTTCTTTTACATGCTTCACACCATAGACCGTGAAAGACATGGCCAGCCTTTGTTAACCCAGTTAACTGCATTGGGGGGCGGGGGGTGGGGGGTGGGGGGGGGGCGAATCCCCAACACTTAGGGTCAGCAATCCAACACCCTTTACCACCAGGCCACCACTGCCCAGACCCATATCTACATACATACATCAATAATTTATGTACGTCTGTCTGTCTATATATATATATATACATACATACACACACGCACACACAGGGATCCCTTACTTCCGGATTAATTGGGACCGAGATCCCCCCACTACTACCAAATTCAGCGAAGTAGGATCCCCCCCCCGAATGATGTATATGTGTATATAATATCAATAAATACATATTCACTACTATAAATGCTTATGATAATAATTAAACAGTAAAAAATAATGCATGATATGTAAATAAAATATAAATACACACACATACAGACGTGCGCCCGTGCACGCACTCAGATGTGGACCGCACAAAAATGTAACTAGTTTTGATGGGGGGGGTTGTTTTTTTGTTTGTTTAGGGTTTTTGTGTGTGTGTGTGTGTGTATATATATATATATCACGCCATTTAGTTCCATGCATGTAATCACTGCTCTTCGCTTAATATTATTAGAGTCTTGGGGAGGCTGTTGCCTATCTCAGCGGACACTAGTTAATGGCAGGGTACACCCTAAACAGTTCGGCAGACCATCTTAAAGCCATCACAGACGACCATTTCCACTTACATCCACATCTAGGTGCAATCTGGAACAGCCAAATTACCCTAGTGTGCATGTCTTTAGACTGAATGAAACCCAGGCAAACACTAGCTGAACATTGAAACTTCACACAGAAATGTCCAAGCCCAGAACTCGAACCCAGGACTTCTTGTTGTGAGACAGACATCTAATCACTACACCACTGTGCCAATATTAATCATAATACAAGCAAAACAAATTGTCATTATGTAATATGGACATCTCTCTTGTGAGTGATGGAATTGGTCACAAGACCAGCCAAGCACCACCTTCAAAAATATGATGCTAGCAAATCAATACCAGGTGTAATATACAGACATACCTCTTATATATTATCTTTAAATACTTTTCTCACAAAATGATCCCTAGGTGGATACCTATAAAAAGCAGCCTTGACCTACGGTAACTTTCAGCATACCCAAACATTCCTTGCATGGAAGTCACACCCTTCTGGTTGTCAAGGTAGCTTGCTGGCTCTCACACAGGAAGTGCGGGAATCACTTACAGGATACTGTGAGTTGACTCCCGTGAAATCGAAGCTGTAGACTTCATAATACTGCACCAGTGGATGAATATCATTTCACTAACATTCTAGTTTTAATTACAGAACACATCATGATTGGTTGAAAATATTTTGTTAAACAGAATATAGTAAATTTTTATAAAATGTGAAAGTGACAATGTACGTTATTGTACTCATTCAGTCATTGGATGATGGTTAACAGAGAAGTCAATGTCAGTAATGTGCATGACAGTATTGTCTGTCATTGAAATGCATATAGGTAGAAAAACCTCTGGGACTAAATGCATGAACCATGATAAAGCATTACAGTATACGATAGCCATGGGAATGTGAATCTATGTGAGTTCAGCCTGAGTGAAGCATTCCACTGTATTATCAGAGTGGGAATGTGTTAAACTCTAGGCTTAATGGATCAAACAGCACCAGTGGTTAGTATTCATGTGTGGGCGAAGTAGCAGCAGTCGAACACAGAGATCGGCAGCAAGGTTCAGTCCAGAGAGAAGGAAATATCCAAAGAGGATTCCTGAGTCAAGTGAGGAGTGTGTGTTTCTTTGCACCTCACAATATTCATCCCACCTTTCTAATTCCACTGATACACATAACCAACACTCCACTGTACCCTTCCTTATTCAATTCAGAACTCACACACTCGAGCGTGGGCTTCGGCAGAAAAAAAAAAAAAAAAAATGACACGCAATGACAGTTGATAAGCTCACAAAACTGCCTTTGTGCCTCTGTGCAGCGATACTGCTTTCCCTGGAGGCGCAGCTCTGACCTCAGTCAAGGAGAACCTCTGCACACTGCGGGGAAAAGGCACTTAAACTATGAATAATCAGCACCTGTGACTGAACTGCTCAATGAAGTGGCAGGGTTTCATGGAAAAGAAGGAAAAGCACAGGAGGATGAAGAATAAATACAGTTAGCTGAGGTGGCTAAGCTAACAGTGTACTGGACCTACCTGGCTGGAGGGCGGAAGAGTCCGGAGAACAACAAGCTGGATCATCCCACGAAGGTTGCCTTCCATGGACATGGACCTGCGTAGTGTCTCCATGGCCTCATGGTTGGACTTCCCCAAGAGTGCCTCTCCATTCACAGCAAGCAGCTGGTCATTTATACGCAGACGACCGTCCTTCACAAACAAGAACATCAAAAACAAGACTAAGATTAGTTTATACATGTTGCAGTAGGTTCCTACTATTTGTATTAAAATCCTTAGAATTTGTGATGAAATTACTTTTTTTATTATTGCTGGGCATGAACCATAAAGACATACAACACGCCACGCTACTTGACTTACAACCCACCATGCTACTACAGCATTCTATGTGGAAGAATGAAAAAAAAGCATGCTGAGATTTGCGCATCACTTGCGCATACAGTATTCAGCATCTTAGAATGTTACAAACTGGTTGGAAAGACTTTTGATCGTGCATATGCAAATACTACACGTCTTGCAAAAAAAAAAAAAAAAAAAAAAAAAAAACAAATGCACAGAATATGCATGGGACCCTCTTTTGCAAAGTCTGCAGCAAATCATAAGCATGGCTTGTAGGGGCATTGCGATGGTCGAAAGTGAGACATACTGGTGAGTACTCCACAACTGCTATTTAGGCGACCTGTAAGACATAAGTACATCTCACTTTGTATCTGTATGTGTGGTTTGCACACAACAACACAAGTGGCAAGACTCATACTACAAGGTGACTTAGATTGGGGAGATCATGTAATGTGTAGCATTGTAGAAGGGAAGAAGGTGGCTGCAGCCAAACAATCAACAGCTGAGGGGATTTCACCTCTACAGGCAGATTACAGAAGCTGAGGAGTGGCATGAAGCAGGTCAGGACTGACCGTCATGTGCTAACCATATGCATGATGAGTGTGGCGTATGGCAAGTCACATCCGCTGAGCACACTGTGAGTCACTCCACCTTAAAGTAGACTCTTGGGTCCAAAAATGAAAAATGTGATGTGATTTTTACACAGTCGGATAGAGGAGGCCCAAAGCTGCAAAATGCAGCAAAAAAGTTTGTCAATACCTTGAAAAGTGAGCGAGCGATGCCATTTCTTGTGTCAGCATTCAACTAAAAATTTCAAAAGATGTTTTAGAGAAAAATGAGCACAAAGATTGCACTTCTTCCAAGATCATTAGTCCTTAGCAACCAAACATTTTTATGCACTTCAGCCATATAAACCTTTAGAAAACATGTCTAGGAAGAGTTTTAGGAAGAGATGACAAGAGAAATCATCCTCATTTTAATTTGACAGGTCCTTTTTAAACCCATCAGTCACCGTGGTAAGCTCCAAAAATTAACAAAAAAAATGACTTTTTTTTTTTTTCATTTCTGTTTATTCCAATGAGATCAGTATGTCTCTTTTTGACAATTATATAAAGGTTCAAATGCCCCCAGTGCAGCTAACTGGGTTATCAAAGGCGGGCCATGTCTCTCACTGTCTATGGTGAGAGGCATGTAAAAGAACCATTGCTGACTTTCGTAAAGAGTAGCTGCAAAGCCGTCAGCATGTTTCTGCCCCTTGCTAAAAAGGGTTGTGACAGGAAGGGCATCCGACGTAAAAACCTCTGCCAAATCAAAACATGCGAATCAGATTATTTGCTGTGGCAACTCCCGAGTAAGGGAAAAAGACGAAAGGAAAAGAAGAAAGAAGAAGATAAAGGTTCAAATACCTTCAAATGACACTGACTGAAAAAAAACACTGTCAGGTTCAAACAATCACACTGAAATTGAGAAAAAGAAAAAAAAATATATATATATATATATATATATATATATATATATATATATATATATATATATATATATATTTATATATGAGAAATATCTGGCATCCCGATCCCTCAAGGAATCAAATTAAAGTTGAGTTTGTCAAGCAGGGAATGCGCTTTGAATTCACGTCTTGTGGGCGTGGCCCGCAGCGCGCGCAAGGATATATATATATATATATACACACATATATATATACATTTATATACACATATATACATATATACATATATACATATATATACATATATACATATATATACATATATATATATATATATATATATATATATATATATATATATATATATAGAGAGAGAGAGAGAGAGAGAGAGAGAGAGAGAGAGAGAGAGAGGTGTGTGTGTTAATAAAACTGTTTAATAATGGTTTAATTAATATGTTAATAAAATGGTTTAATAAATAATTTTCTTTTACCTTTAACACATATTTCATACAAAATTGGTGTACATTTTAAGGAAAAAAGGACTGGAGCCTTGGAACGAATTAGGTGTTTAACATGTAAGATGGGCCCCCTACTTACGAAATCTCCGCAATACAAAAAGGGCTCTGGAACGGATTAATTTCGTACATTGGGGGCCGACTGTATTGGACTTTTTTGGATCCAAAGGTTGGGGGTTCGAGTCCCACTTCCACAAGGTTGTCACTGCCCCCCCCCCCCCCCCAGTGCAGCTAACTGGGTTATCAAAGGCCGGCCATGTCTCTCACTGTCTATGGTGTGAGGCATGTAAAAGAACCATTGTTGACTTTCGACAAGAGTAGGCTGCAAAGCCGTCAGCGTGTTTCCGCCCTGCGATGGCCTGGCGAGCTGTCCAGGGTGTACTCTGCCCTCGCCCTGAGTTGGCTGGGATGGGCACCAGCCTCCCCGCGACCCTAATTAGGATGAAGCGGTTACAGAAAATGAACTGAACTGAATCATTCATGTGTATATTTTTGCATGTATTTCTGTGTATTATGACTTTGTTTTCCTTTGAATCACTGAATTAATATTTAGTTGTATAAACACTGTTTCTGAGAATCGCTGCACATCTGTGTTGCATAGAGTCAACCACCTTCTGGCATTTGTGAGCAGGTTTTCCAGCCCAGGATGATTGGACTACATTCCCCAGTCCTTTTGTATTTCTTGGGTTTTTTTTTTTCCTCAGAAACGGTATTTTTTTATGTCACCCCACAAGTTTTCTATTGGATTAAGGTCCAGGGATTGGGTTGGCTGCTCCATGACATCAATCTTGTTGGCCTGGAGCCAATATGTTGCCTGTTTATTGGTGTGTTTGAGGTCATTGTCTTGTTGGAACACCCATTTCAAGGGCATTTCCTCTTCAGCATAAAGCAGCACTACCTCTTCAAGTATTTTGGTGTATTCAAACCGAGCCTTGATCCCTGGGATGTAATAAATAGGCCCGACACCGTAGCATGAGAAACGTCCCCATATCCTGATGCTTGTGCCGCTATGATTCACTGTCTTCCCAGTGTACTGTGGCTTGAATTCAGTGTTTGGAGGGGGGGGGGGGGTGTCCACCTGACAAACTGTCTCCGGCCACTAGACCTAGAAAGAGCAGTCTCACTTTCATCAGCCACAAAATGTTGTGCCGTATCTCTTTAGGCCAGTCACTGTGTTCATCAGCAAACTGTAACCTCTTCAGCACGTCTTTTTTTCAACACTCGGATTTTGTGGGGGCTTATCGCCAATAGCTCAGCTTCACATAAGCATCTTCTAATTGTAACAGTACTCAAAGGTAACTTAAGACCTTCTTTGATCTTTTTGGATTGGTGGCTGAGACCTTCTTCAATCCATGCAAATGGTAGTTTTTGACTTTCATCCATGTCTTTCGGGTTTTGGGTGCCATTTTAAACCATTTCCAATGATTTGAGCTGAGCAGTTTCTGCACTTCTTTACACGTTTTTCCCTCTCCAATCAACTTTTTAATAAATGGTGATGCATATGCTCTTCTGAATAATGTCTGGAACGACCCATTTTTTCTCAGAATTTCAGAGAGACATGTTCTACAACCAGCATGTACAACATTTGCTGCCTTCCTTCTTTAAATCAGGACAATAATTGGCACCTATTTTTCAAAGAATGAATGACGCCACTAATTGAACTCCACATTGTTATTATTTTGAACACGCCCCTTTCAATTAGTGATTCACTTACACAGAATCAGCAGTTTGCAGGTCATGACTGTTGGTCTGTTGAATTTCAATCACTCTACTACACCTCATAATAAATTATCTGCCATGTAGAAATATAATTTCTATCCAAACCATTGATTGATCAGGTTATTGATGTTGGAATGCTATTATTTTGAACACAACTTCCCTCCATAATTATTGTTACCCTTGGTTAAGCTTCTTTTATCTTCTCACAAATTCATTTTTCATACACAGTGGGGGGAAAAAAGAAGAAAATTCAACTTTTAATTGAAGTACATTTCTTATTCAGTGGGGGGAAAAATCGCACATTTAGAAATAATTATTTTACATCAAATGATGTGTGCCACATTTATTAGCACCCCTGAAGTTAATCCTTTATAAAAACCTCTTTTGCCAACAAAACAGCAACTAATCTTCTATAATGTATCACAAGATGGGAGAATACAGAAAGAGGGATCTCGGACTATCCCTCTTCGCACAATCTCTCTAAATCACCCAGCGACCTGTGTCCTCTCCCCTTCAGATAACTCCACAGGTATTCAATGGAGTTGAGGTCTGGGGACTGAGATGGCCATGGGAGGAGCTTGATTCTGAGTCTGCTGAACCATTTCTGTGTAAATTTGGCCACATCTTTAAGGTATTATCGTGATGAAAGAGCAATTGGGCATGGGGCGTTTTTCTGCATACTCATTTTTTGTGTTCCCCAGACCCACTTACAGCGTTTGTTGCCAAAAATCTCTACCTTGGTTTCATCTGACCAAAGCACACGGTGAGTTTTGGAGAACTTTTCATTTCTCTTACCATTCTTCTCATGGTGTGTTGTGGTAAAATATCTTTGCGTCTTCATCCAGGCTTGTTTACAACTGTTCAAGTTGTTTTAAACTTCTTAACAATTACTCTGATAGGAGATATGGGCAGGTGCAGGCGAGTAGATATTTTCTTGTATCTACTGACTGACTTGTGAAGGTCGAGATGCATCTGCCTTATACCCCATTTCACTGGAGCACGGCAGACTTACAGAAACAAAAATGTTGTCATCCGCAAACGTTCCGCAAATATTCCCTCATCTCCCTTGTGATTCCGTAGTTATTCCTCAAGTCTTCCTCCACTTCCGTATGCTTCCGGCAGGCCAAAATATTCCGTGAATGTACTTTTGAACATGTTCTAAAGCATGTTCACGGAAAAAAATTCCGTGAGTGTTCCATGGGGTCACTTTGGTGTACTTCGCCGTACCTATTCCGCACATGCTGTGAACATGCTGAGAGTGTAAGAGTTTCTACTTTTCTGTAGGATTTTCACCTATTTTCCGTGTAAAAATGCCGAAGAGAGAGAGAGATACTGATGTGCTCTAAAAAGAATAAGAGTTCGGGCTGTGTTAGTCGACCAATGATAATTAGGAAGAAGCCCTAAAAGAGATTCATATTAGGATATTGGAATATATATATATATATATATTTATTTTTTTATTTTTTTTACATATGTTGGACTGAATTTTATTTCTTAAATCTCTACAGTTTTCCCAATTTTGCACAGAAACAGTAATGCTCATGAGAACACACACACACACACACACACACACATACACACACACACACGAGTGCATGCATACAAAGTCCCAGCCTTACTGACCCATAACCTTGCTCATTAACTGTGTGTCCTGATAGAGATGTCGTGGCTAAATGAGGTGTAGATGTGTGTGTGGCTGCTTGGCTGGAGAAGTTGGAGATCATTACAGTAGCCTCTCGCTGAGCAAATCTGTACTGACATTGCGGCAAATGCAAAAACTCACTGTCAAACAGTTAGAAAGTAAAACCATCCCATCACACATCCTTTCATACCACTGCTGCTATTCACAATCTTGTTTTTCTTATTGGCACTATCTGACCTCCGATACAACCAAATGGTGTGCAAGTATGAAACAAAAAGAAAGGATGTGATCTCACCGGGAGCTGTGACATGTGAAACCATACATACATTTTATATGTATACAATATAATAATAACAATATATATATATATATATATATATATATATATATATATATATATATATATATATAAATATAAATGTATGTGTGTGAGTGTATGTATGTATGTAAGTGTGTGTGTGTGTGTGTGTGTGTGTGTGTGAGAGAGAGAGAGAGAGAGAGAGAGAGAGAGAGAGAGAGAGAGAGTATATGTTGTTTCCTGAGAGAGAGAGTTGCTACAAGTTGATGGACGCAAAAATGCCACTTGGGTGTGAAAATACTACCCAGCCTCTAGCACATGGTTCATTAAGCAAAAAAAAAAAAAAAAAAAAAAAAAAACTCACAGCGGGACACAAGTCCATCCCACCAAACTGAATCTCCCCCCAACAGACAGACAGAGAGAGAGAGAGAGAGAGAAGCACTTTTTTACTTGGTTATCATACAGTTGTACAAATGAGCTACATGCATTTAAATTGACTTAGTTATACAGAAAGGAATCCCTAATCTGAATGAAAACAAAAAGTCAAGAACACAGAAGGTTAAATAAAACATGAAAACCCATGAAAAGTGATGGCTGTGGGGGAGTGGGGGCACAAGAAGCATTTGAGACAGATTTATAAATGAACCAAAATGACGTGAGGGTATATTTTCAGTCACCAGGTAACTCAATAAGGTACCTTATTACGGTCAAAAGTCAGCTAAGAATAATAAAAGATACACAGATTGGTTAGATAATAAATAATTATAAAAGATTTATCAATATAATTCTGTTAGATTTCAATACCATGTCTCCTCTGTGTTCACAAGCCTGAGATGTGTAATTGGAAAAAAAAAAGAAAATAATGTGGTTCCTGGTCCTGTTGGGCTTGGACTCCTAATAACTAGAATTGCAAGCAGTTATGAACGGGGTCCAAGCCCATCCCAAAAAGTTTCTCTCAATGGCTCTCCTCACAATTGATAGATGAGATCCATTCACTGTACACCTGAGAACCTGAATCTATGTCAGGTGTGTGCAGCAAAACAATGACTTTTTTAATTAATAAAATATCATGATTAAACAGGTTAGAAAAAATATCTAATCCAATTAAATTCTGACCTAATAAATGAGATCTAGCTTCAGAACCAATACTGAGCATCAGACTGGTGCAAGCTCATTGACCAGGGTTCACCAACATGGTGCCCACGGGCACCAGGTCGCTGACGAGGACAACACGAGTTGCCTCCGGGCCTGTTTACTGCTATTTTTAGAACAGGTCCACGGCTCCATAGCGCCACTTTCCATTGACCTGCATCTTTTTTTTTTTTTTTTTGCCATTTTTTTTTTTTTAATTACACTTGCATTGGTGTAAATTTGAAAATGACAATATTAAAAAAAAAAAAAAAACATTTAAAAATGTTTCATATTAAATGAGCGCTAGCTGGTGTTCATAACAACGATTGCCATGGAGACTAGCTAACGGTGCAGTGAAGTTGAGGAGATGATTTAACCCCAAAGAGATAGCGAGGGGAAAAAAGAAAGAAAACATATAATTTTCACAGTGAATGGGAGGAAGAGTTCTTTTTTACCACTGTGAAAGATTCCAGCCTGTGTTTCGTTTGTGGGGCGGTTAGCTAGCATGCTAACTAACCACCGGGCAGCGCACTAAGAGCAGAGAAATCTCACGAGATAAAGGTAGGTTTGTGTATACAGCGGAGGAGACCGGTGAAAAACTCAAAAAAGCAGCTGAAGACTCATTTAGAGCTGCGCATTTTTTGATTAAATAAAAGAAAACATTTTCAGATGGGGACGTTTTCAAAGAAGCAATGTTGATAACTGCAAAAACTGTGCTTAAAGATGAGAAATATGGAACGGATGTAATCTCCACTCTCTCCGATGTCCAACTGAGGGCAACTACACTGGTCAGAACGGTGTGGGCTCTTTCAGGGAACTTGGCCGATCAGCTGGTCCGGGATCTTGTGAAGTGCAGGTGGTTCAGCATCCAATGTGACGAGTCTGTACACAGCAGCAGTACAGCCCAGCTGATGGTCTTTATCCGTATGGTATTTGATGATTTCTCCACAAAAGAAGAACTTCTGACTCAAATGCCCCTAAAGACAACTACGAAGGGAGTTGACATCTACAACGCGGTGAAGGAGTTTTTGGCGGAGAAAAAGGTAACGTCGGAAAAGCCAGTATCAGTGACTACTGATGGGGCTCCTGCTATGATAGGCCGACATTCAGGATTTATCGCTCACTGTAAAAGTGACCCAGAGTTCCCAAACTTCATGCATGATATGCAAAGGTGATTGGCTTTATAATTTATAGAAATAAAGTGTTGCATATTGATATTTATGTTTCCTACCTTGTTAAATCATTGATCATTAACACGATCAATATCTTCACATAGATGAATATCATTAATTATTAATAATAACATATAATTGAAGGTAAATTGAGCAAATTTGTTATTTCTGAAGTGTGTATCGACCTACCCAAGAAGTAGCTCTCAGGTTTTCAAAAAAAACCCGTCATAGACTCTGGAATAAACATATCAGAACCATTTAGGGTGTCGAGTCGCGGGGCAGCAGCCTAAGCAATGAGGTCCTGACGTCTCTCTCCCTTGCCCAAGAGAGCAGTGGTGACCTGGTGGTAGAGCCCAAAATTGGGGGTTCAAACCCCATTATCAGTGGGTTGTCACTGCTGTCCCCCCAGTGCAGCTAACTGGGTTATCAAAGGCCGGTCATGTCTCTCACTGTCTATGGTGTGAGGCACATAAAAGAGCTATTGCTCCTTTTCATCAAGATTAGGTTGCATAGCCGGCAGCGTGTTTCCCCCCCTGCGGTGGCCTGGCAAGTTGTCCAGGTTGTACTCTGCCCTTGCACAGAGTCGGCTAAGATGGTCATGACTCTAATTAGGGTTAACCGATTCAGTAAATTCATGAATGGAGTGGTTAAGAGCATTGAATAATGTAAAAGAACTTGAGTCGTAACTCTAAAGTGTTCCAAGTATTTCGATATAACCTGCTTCTCAAAACAATATTCTTTCCCCTCAAAAACAAAAGTAATAATAAAAGGGTAGCAATGAAACAGTGGTAATTGTGGCTCATTGGTTAACGATCTAGGTTACTGATCTGAAGATCAAGCCACAGTACCACCAAGCTGCCACTGTTGGGCCTGTGAGCAATGCCATTACCCTCAACAGTTCAGTTTTCCTAAATGTCATAAATGGAAAACAAAATTATCATATTAGTCCAGTGTGGCGATATATAAATCGCAATTCATATTTGAACCACCCCCCCCCCCAATCTCTAATACCGAGTGTCGTGACTGTAGATATAGTAAAAGCCAAGTGACCTGTATACAGTGGTTCTGACAAAACAGTACATTTCAACCAAAAGGCATCATCAGCTACGCATTCATAGCTGAGCTCCCCACATCACTCAGCAACATTCACACTGTTAGAGAAATTGGTATAGGGTCTATCTGACTGTCTGTCTGTCCATCCTCCCAACATACGTGTACACATGGGAACTCTGTGGTGATATTTCTCATGCCGGTATATGCGGGGCACTCCACCGAAAGTAGGCTCTTGTCGCACAGACCACTTTTGAGATAAAGGCCAGAAAAGTAAAAATGGTCCATTTTTGTCGAAATTCGGATTTTTGGATAAACTATTAAGACAAGTATTTAGGCATCACTTGCTCACATGAAATCGACTAAAACTCATTAAAATGTCTTTTTTTTTTTTTTTCATTTTTCTGGCGATTACCCTCATGAAACTAGATTAAACGCAGTAGCAAACTTACTGGTTTTCGTTGCAATTATTCACCGAGTTCGATACAAGACACACTATAATCCATATAAACAGAAGAACGGCCGTGAAGTAGTCTCTCCATTTTGGATACTGTTTTGATATTAAAATGCCGTTTCAATGAATAAAATAAAGGTTATGAAGACGATATTCTTGTAAACAATGCAGGCTAGTTGCTAAGGAAGATCTGAAATGAGCTCGGGCTTGCACCTGCGCAGTGCTTGTCACACGTTAACTTCTGGTTTTTACTTCCTGCTTCTGGTTTAACTGCATGCTGAATTTATCTCCGTCTTTCTCTTCAATAACAGTCATTAAGTTTATTTATAAGATTGTGAATGCACATAATTTCTGGAAAAGGGGAGTGAAATGTCATCTGTGATGTCTAGCAGCATTAGTCTGTCTGTCTTCCTTTCGGCTTTTTCCCTTTTACTCGAGAGTCACCACAGCAAATCATCTGATTCACACGTTTGGAGGAGAAGTGAAATGTCATCTGTGATGTCTCGCAGCATTTGTATAGATGTTAAATTCGACGCGAGAATTCGGCTTTGAAGATGCCGGAATGCTTGGCGTTCTTGAAGATTATTTTGCCAGTGAGTATTTTCTCTGCATGCAAAATTTTATTATGGAATTTTTTTGATTATTTGATTTGTGTGTTATCTTATCTGGACTGGACATGCTGGATCATGGGTTGTTTAGTTTTGTACAAAAATTGGTCAAGATCTGAAAAAAACAAATGTTTCATTCCTTTTCCAGATGAACAAACTGATGATGATGTTGAAGCGAGCTGTGTTGATGAAGATTTTGATTTTGATGTTGAAGAAGAGGCATCTGTTAATAAAAGTGCGCATGAGTGGTGTTTGTGAAGATGATGTGATCCTTTCTGCTGAGCAGGAGATAGATTAAGATGATAATGGTGAGGACAGAGTTGATGAAGCTTACTTGTATAAAGAGATCAGAGAATTTTATTACATGGTTTAACATATAGTTAGGTTTTCCTATATATAGTTTTCTTAATTTCAGTGTGATTGTTTGAACCTGACAGTGTTTATTTTTTTCAATCAGTATCATTTGAAGGCATTTGAACCTTTATATAATGGTCAAAAAGATACATACTGATGTTTATTCCAATAAGATTGTTCATTTTTGGGGGGTTAACATGGTGACTGATGGGTTTAAAAAGGGCCTGTCAGATTAAAATGAGGATTATTTCTCTCATCCTCTCTTCCCAAAACTCTTCCTAGACATGTTTTCTAAAAGTTTATAGGGCTGTCTGTCTGTCTGTCTTCCTTTCGGCTTTTTCCCTTTTACTCGGGAGTCGCCACACGTTTGATTTGGCCGAGGTTTTTACGTCGGATGCCCTTCCTGTCACAACCCTTTTTAGCAAGGGACAGAAACACGCTGACGACTTTGCAGCCTAGTCTTTACGAAACTAAAAGTTTATAGGGCTGAGGTGCATAAAAATGTTTGGTTGCTTAGGACTAATGATCTTGGAAGAAGGGCAATCTTTGTGCTCATTTTCCTCTAAAACATCTTGAAATTTTGAGCAAAATGCTGACACATGAAATGGGATTGCTCGGTCAGTTTTCAAGGTATTGACAAACTTTTTGCTGCATTTTGCAGCTTTGGTCCTCCTCTATCTGACTGTATAAAATCTTATAAAACCAACTTTCGATGGAGTGGCTCACATATAAGCGTCATAATGACCATCTGAGTGATGGCAACACTCCAAACTGTTACTTGTTTCAAGGCATAAAAGAAAATACACTTTTTCAATAAAATACACAATTTAAACAACGTAAACAGAATTCTGTGTGTCATATGCAGCAGGTTGCTTTGCAGACAAACTAAACTATTGCTTCCAAGTAGTACATTAATCGTTTGAATAGAAAGACTTTTAACCCGGTCACACTTAGGAAGTGTGTGATGATTCTGGCACGTATAACATGCTTATGGAAGCAGAGCTTTCCAGTAGAATGGCATCTCACTACCCTGTCGAGATACTGAGTTTCAATGAAAGAAATCTTATTTCAATCGTGGCATACTTTAAGCCAATATAAAAACCTTTGGGGGTGATGGTCACAGCATGATGGATACATGATATTACATCATCGATTGGGTCATCAAAACACACTCCCCATTGTATCAAGAAAAGTACAAATTTTTTCCAGTCTTCTTTTAGGCAGAGACTAAATCATTCATTTTCTGTAACTGCTTAATCCTAATTAGAGTCGCGGGCAGGCTGGCGCCAATCTCAGCCTATTTCGGGCGAGGGCAGAGTACACCCTGGACAGCTCACCAGGCCATCGCAGGGCGGAAACACGCTGATGGCTTTGTAGCCTATTCTTGTCGAAAGTCAGCAATGGTTCTTTTACAGCCTCACACCATAGACAGTGAGAGACATGACCGGCCTTTGATAACCAGGTTAGCTGCACTGGGGGGGACAGTGTCGATATATAAATTACCATTCATTATTGAACCAATTTCCCCATCCCTAATACTGAGTGTCGTTACTGTAGATATTGACTATAGATACGTTGAGAATGAGGCTTGAACCCGCCACCTCAGGATCAGTAATCCAGCACCTTTGTGAAAAGACCACCACTGCCTGAGTGTCAATCAGGGGTATACAATCTTATCTACAAAGGGCCAGTGTGGGACAGACTTTTATTTCAACCAACATGAGCCACACCGCCAACTGTTTAAATCTAATGAGCTTCAGCTTCAACAAACTCACAGGTGTGGCTCTGGTTTGGTTGGAATAAAAACCAAGCTTAAATCTTTAGATTTGCGTTTCCAAATCCATTGGGATGCAAAGTTTAAAGACCAATAACAGATTAGCTCTTCCATTGTCACTTTAAAAACTAGTAATGAAAACAGACATCTTAATGATAATGTTAGTGTTGATTGGAAGGAAAAGATAATTTACTGATATGGATAATATACATGATTGAGAGGGACTCTAAATACCACATACAGCTGTGCTCATACTTATCAAGAAACAGCATGAACAACTCCAGCTCTAATAATCAGGGAGTGATGAGTGACCACCACCCCTCCACCCACACCAAAAAAACAAAACAAAACAAAAAAAAAACTATGTGCCTTAAGTCAGATATTCAAAGCCATTCAAGCATAAAATACAGTGTAATTCCAATGTAATCATTTTACTAATTGCTTGTTTAGTGTCCTTTGTGTAAATCCTCAGACGCTTCCAAGTGCCTGACATTTCATTGTTGATCCACTCAAACTGTTTGAAAACTTCTACGTGCTGGCCAGTACAGGAAAGCAATGCAAACAAAGAAATGTTTTACTGTCTGTCTAATTACTATTAGCAAATACTCCACATGAACAATGTGATCTGACTGGTCCACTATTTCTGAGAGATTAGACATTATTCTGAGGAGAGAATGCTAAAATCAAAACAGCTTATGATACCATAGTTATTCACTGTCACTTGCTTCAAGTGGTGTAATTTTTTTATTTTATTTTGATTTTGCGATACTGTATTAATCCCATAAAGGAAATTATTTCCTCTGCATTCAACCGATCCAAAGTGAGCACGCACATGTACACACACACACACACACACACACACACACACACACACACACACACACACACAGAGAGATCATTAGGCTGCCACAAACATTATTGGGGCACACAGAAAGCAGTTTGGGCATTAGGTGCCTTGCTCAATGGCATTTCATTCGTTTATGTGGAGGAAGGGCAGGTGCTACTCATCCCCCCCACCACCACACTTGGGAATCAACCCAGTTATCTTTCAGTCCCATAGCCGCTTTTCTAACCATTAGGGTACGGTTTGCCCCAGTAATGAGAGCAGCTGTAACCTAATGCTTAGAGAAGTGACTTCAGGACCGAGAGGTCGATGGTTCAATTCCCGAATCAGCAGGAAAAATGGGTGGTGGGAGGTGAGCCCTTCTTCCACTTTTATGGATGAAGTGCCTTGAGCAAGGCACCTAACAGCAAACTGCTCTCCACAATATGTGTGGCAGCGGACTGCGCTGAGTGTGTGTACTCACTGTAGATCGGTTAAATTCAGAGGCGATAATGTCCATTGTGTGATTAATACAGTGTAGTGAAAGAAAAAGGATTAAAAAAAAAAAAATCACCTCATGCTTTAAACTGGCAAAATGAACCCCAAAATCTCATTTTTAAACCTATTTATGTTTTTAGTATATACACCAGAGGGGATACAAAAAAATTAATAATATTCCAAATGAGTCAGTTGAACAGAAGAGATGCTACTAAGTTGGTTCAAACCACAAAGCTCACCGGACCTGCGCTAGTGTCAGGGTTGAAATTTGTAAATATAAACTATAAAAACATCTTATTTTTGTTTGCTTTTCATTTGCTTATAAAATATACTAGTACAATTACACCTCAGACTCAGTGGAAGCTGCTAAAATGAATTGCCCTCAATGTTCTGTCTCAGGGAATATTCAGAGGCATCCACGACACAATACAGAAGTGTTAATTACAATTAGTGTTTGCTCTCAAAACTGAAACTATATATGGATATACTGTATACACACACAAACACAGTGATCCCTCACTTTCCGCGGTTAATTGGGACAGAGATCCCCCCGCTGACGGCTTTGCTGCCTACTCTTTACGAAAGTCAGCAATGGTTCTTTTACACCTCTCACCATAGACAGTGAGAGACATAGCTGGCCTTTGAGAAATCAATATTAAAAAAAAAACCCAAACAAACCCCCCTCCTCCAAAAAAAAAAAAAAAACAACAACAAAAAAATGCGATGCACTGAAGCCGCATGAATTGAAGTGCAAAGTAGCAAGGGTATATGTGTATGTTTATATGTTTATACACACACACACACATATATATATATATATATATATATATATATATATATATATATATAGAGAGAGAGAGAGAGAGAGAGAGAGAGAGAGAGAGAGAGAGAGAGATACTGATGTGTTCTAAAAAGAATAAAAGAGTTCAGGCTGTGTTAGTAAACTAATGATAATTTGGAAGAAGCCCTAAAAGAGATTCATGTCAGGATATTGTTTTTTGTTTTTTTTACATATGTTGGACTGAATTTTATTTCTTATATCTCTACAGTTTTCCCAATTATGCACAGAAAAAGTAACGCTCATGAGAACACACACACACACACACACACACACACACACACACATATATATATATATATATATATATATATATATATATATATATATATATATATATATATATATATATATATATAGAGAGAGAGAGAGAGAGAGAGAGAGAGAGAGAGAGAGAGAGATACTGATGTGTTCTAAAAAGAATAAAAGAGTTCAGGCTGTGTTGGTAAACTAATGATAATTTGGAAGAAGCCCTAAAAGAGATTCATGTCAGGATATTGTTTTTTGTTTTTTTTACATATGTTGGACTGAATTTTATTTCTTATATCTCTACAGTTTTCCCAATTATGCACAGAAAAAGTAACGCTCATGAGAACACACACACACACACACACACACACACACACACACACACACACACACAAACACAAACTCACACTGAGAGAGAGAGAGAGAGAGAGAGAGAGAGAGAGAGAGAGAGAGAGAGAGAGAGAGAGAGAGAGATGTTATATGTGGCAGCCTTCTGTTACTTGTGTGTGCTCACTTTGAATGGGTTAAATGTGGAGGCAATAACTTCCCTTGTGGGATTAAAACAGTATAGCAAAATACATAAATAATAATTATTATTTTATAGATATATATGAAATATATAATGTTTGAAAAATATAAAATATTTGGCCACCTCTTAAGATGATCACATTAAAATATGTTCATTTCAAATAGCTAAATGTAACAAAATGCAACACTCTATAAACACCTATTCAAAAAAGCAAGGGTACTGTACAAAAATAACCACTGACCCAAGATCACTGTGACATGATAAGAAGGGGGTGGGGCTTTCAGAGAATATCAAGCAATACCGGAGAGCTTATACACCTGCACAAATATCATTAGATCATCATTCTTCTAATTAGTATTTTAAAATATAAAGCTCCTTTGGTGCACTTTTGCATATACTCCAGGTGAGGACAATGTTTAAAATTGAGCTCCAATGCAAAATGTGTAAAGATTGGTAGACAGCAAAATGTTGAACTTTTTGGGTATTTTCCATCTGCTTTGAGACTTGAGAATTTTGGAGGTTGCATAAATCTGCCCGTTTTGGTTACCTTTCACGAGTTCTGCTCTCTCCATCTTCTTTCGCTTCCATGAGCCTGAAGAGAAGTCACATCCCACCCACAGGCTCGGGACACTTCCAGTGTTAATTAGCATGGGCACAGAGAGTTTTAATTAGCGTTAATGCGCTGAAGCTAGCACTACTTCTGCTCTATAATTACAGTATAGTGTCATCAGGGGCTACATTAGGAACAACAGGCCTTTTAGTCCACACACACACACACACACACACACACACACACACTACATCTCCAGCCTGTCGCCTCGGCTGATATGAGAGCTCAGGGAGTAAAAGGGCACCTTTAAAGTTATTAAATGCTTCTGGCATCACTAAAGCTCACTGACTGCATACCTGACAAGAGTCACTGAGAGCCCATTACATTTATACACAAAGAAGCTCTCACTTTTCCATATAGACTCTCGTACATGCGGAAAACTGCAGAAACATGCAGACACGAGCATACCTCCTCCTTGATCATCGAGTATTTTTAGATCCTTTCATCACATGGATTTAGCATAAGGAGGATGATGAAGAAAACAAAGTGTGACATCCCTCCACCCCTCTGCTTAACTGCACATATGGACAAACAAGATGGATTCAAGCTTGTATTTTATAAACTTTTCACACAGAGCCTTTCGCAGGAGAATTACTCAAGGACCATATCCTAATGATAAATGCTGGAGTATTTTGAAATTATAAAAATGAATAAATATCAACCTTGACTCACAAGCAGACTGACATGCGGGGGAGCGAAGAGCGAATTTTGACACACTGTCAGTGTATGTGTTGTTATTTATACCGTATGTGCAACTGTTTCAAAATGTGGTGGATGACTAACATCTAAACATAACATGGCAAAAATGTCCGTTGCAGACAGGACTGAATTTAAGCCTCACCACCATTGCGAGAGGTTCAACTCTTCCTCTGGATATACCGGTTTCTTCCCACGGTGCAATAACATGCTGATACAGTCAACTGGCTCCTCTAGATTACCCAGATATGTAATCACGTGTGTGAATGTGTTAGCCCTGTGACACAGTGCTAACCTGTTCAGTGTGCCTGTCACCTGAAATCAGGTGCTCAAAAATGTCTCACACCTAAAAGCATCTGGAATTCGCTCCAGTCCGACCATGACCCTGACAGAAAATTAGTATAGATAACGGATGAATGGATGCAAATTGCAGATATAATATATATATATATATATATATATATATATATATATACATATATCTTCTGAGGCATTTTGTCTCTCAGAGATTAAAAAAAATACTCAAATTAATATTCTGTAAGAGAAAATTCCAAAACGTTTAACCTCTCTTACTGCACAATCATTCTCTTATGCCAGTGACATATTTATTTATTCGTCAATATCATAACACCAAGATTTATATATATATATATATATATATATATATATATATATATATATATATATATATACACACACACACACACACACACACACACACACCGTATTCGACGTGATAAGTGCCCAGGGCGCTTTTAAAATAGAAGTGGGTGGGCGCTTATTAAAATGTTACCAGCAGAGTGGAACGGTAAGTGCTTATTACCATCGAAGTGAAAAACATGAATAATAACAGAACAATGAAAGAGTTTTACTGGTATTTGTGTTATTCATGTTGTGGTATCAACCAAACTACTTAAATGAAAGCTGAAAATAAACAGAAAACTTTTTAAAAAAAAAGACCCCTTACTTTTCCCTCCCGGTGCTGTTCCTTTAAACATTTTCCCAGAAGTCAAATCGAGCCAAACAACACGAATGTCAACTTTAGCACATGCCACGTTGAACCAATCAACATGAACGTAAACAAAAGCACATGGCCAGGAATGTCTTTAAATTTATGAAGTTTGTGAGCAGGAGAAAAATGCCCGTCATCACTTTCTGATAGATCCATATCTGGCTTATCGCTCCACTCATTCAGAGCGTCCCATAGTTTTGCTGTAGCAGTTTCTAATGGTTCATCAGTTGTTGGACACATACCAAGAGAACACAGCAAAATATTTTCCTGTTTTTAAAGCACAGCAGAACAATCAAATGTGTTGTTACTGAAGAACATTATAGACATTCCCCAGTGGCAGGGGGTTTTGACATACCGTGGAAAATCATTTTTACAGGCAGTGAACGCCTCATTTTACCATTACAGAGACTGATCGAATAAAATTGGTAAGTCTGAGCTACGATTTTGCTATCAGTTCACATGGCGGATATTAGACGTAAGATCAAAATATTGGGGGCAGCGGGGTGTTATTGGAGCAGGGTGCTTATTACGTCGAATACAGTATATATAAAATTAATTTTTACATTTAGTGTTTTGAAACAATTGTTTGACAAGTTACTTCATGTGTTACAATTTTTATAGCATCAAAACACAGTTGTTCCTTCACCAAAATTCTGTTATTCTCTCTTCACACAGAATAGCAAATAAGAGGAGATTTGTGCAAAAAATCTTCATAATAATCAATTACAGAATGAGTATGCATGACATGGAGAATTATTTTTTCCGAGAGGGTAGTTATCTGCTAAGATCAAGACCAAACACTTCATCAGTTTTTCCCATGTTCAAGAAATCTTCAAAGTGACAGCAATTTTGTTTATATTGTCTTCATTTAAATGTCTTAATGTTTACACTGTCGTAGTTTTAAATTTCAATCTGTATGTTTACAAGGGCATAATTTAAAAAAATATATATGTTTACAGCTCAGGCCAACAGTGCTTCAACAACCTGCTGTAGGGTGTTG
>CM045729.1:45903579-45966079 GCA_024760905.1 Plotosus lineatus | reverse complement strand
TAAATGTTCTTGTCAGAAAATCTACTGCTACCTCTCCTAGACACTTCCATACCTCCACCGGTATGTCATCAGGACCAACTGCCTTTCCATTCTTCATCCTCTTCAATGCCCTCCTCACTTCACCCTTACTAATCTTTGCTACTTCCTGGTCCTCAACAGTCACCTCTTCTACTCTTTTTTTCGCTCTCATTTTCCTCATTCATCAGCTCTTCAAAGTACTCTTTCCATCTTCCCAGCACACTTCTGTCATCAGTCAATACATTTCCCTCTCTGTCCTTTATCAATCTAAATTGCTGCATGTCCTTCCCATCTCTATTTCTCTGCTCTGCCAATGTATAAATCATTTTCTCCCTCTTTACTTTCCAACTGAGCATACAAGTCATCAAACGCGCTCCGTTTGGCCTTTGACACTGCTACCTTTGCCTTACGCTGTGTCTCCCTGTGGAATGAGGAAGTGCAGGACTGTGTACAAAGGAAGAGGTTAGCTAAGAAGAAGTGGGACATTGAGAAAACCGAAGAGAGTAAACAAGAGTACAGGGATCTGTACTGTCGTTGTCCAGTCATCTGGAAGCACTTCCTGACCACCCAATGCCTGTTTCAACTCCTCCTTGAAGACAACCCGACACTCTTCCTTTTTCAACTTCCACCACTTTGTCTTCTGCTCTGCCTTTGCCTTCTTCACCTTCCTCACCATCAGCATCATCCTGCACACCACCATCCTATGCTGTTTGGCAACACTCTCACCCGCTACTACTTTGCAGTCACTGACTTCCTTTAAATTACATCGCCTGCACAAGATGTAGTCTACCTGTGTGCTCCTACCTCCACTTTTTTAAGTCACCCTATGCTCCTCTCTCTTCTGGAAGAAAGTATTCACCATAGCCATTTCCATCCTTTTTGCAAAATCTACCAACATCTGTCCTTCTGCGTTCCTGTCCTGGATACCAAACCTACCCATCACTTCCTCGTCCCCTCTGTTTCCTGCACCAACATGTCCATTGAAGTCTGCTCCAATGACCACTCTTTCACCTCTGGGGGTACTCTGCATCACTTCATCTAACTCCCTCCAGAATCTCTCCTTCTCTTCTCATCACACCTTCAATTTCTAACTTGAGACTCATCACTCTGTCTGACACTCTTTTCACTTTTAGAACATTCCTGACAAACTCCTCCTTCAAGATGACTCCGACTCCATTTCTCTTCCCATCCACACCATGATAAAACAGCTTAAACCCTGCTCCTATGCTTCTAGCCTTGCTACCTTTCCACCTGGTCTCCTGAACACACAGTATGTCCACCTTCCTCCTCTGCATCATGTCAGCCAGCTCTCTACCTTTTCCTGCCATAGTTCCAACGTTCAAAGTCCCTACTTTCAGTCCTAGACTCATGCCTTTCCTCTTCTCTCTCTGGCAATGGACACGCCTCCCGCCTCTCCTTCTTCGACGTCTTCGACCAACAGTAGTCCAATTTCCATCAGCACCCTGTTGGTTGATGGCACTGATGGCGGTCGTTGTTAACCTGGGCCTCGACCGATCCGGTATGTCATTCTTTCTTGTGATTCATAGTTTACTTGGCATTTGTTTTACGCCGGATGCCCTTCCTGACGCAACCCTCTGCATTTATCCGGGCTTGGGACCGGCGTGAGGGAGAGACACTGGTTTGTGCCTCCCCCTCACGGCTGCATACACACTTTTATCTTTGTGGGACTAACATTTATAAAATGCATTTCCTAGCCCTTACCTTAAGCATCACAAATAAATGCCTATATCTATCTTTTAGCCATAATTCTTACCAAAACCATAATCCCAATTCTTTACATGCATGTAAAAGAAACATTGCTGACGTTCGATAAGAGCAGGCTGCATAGCCATCAGAGTGTTTCCGCCCTGTAATGACCTGGCGAGCTGTCCAGGGTGTATCTGCAACTCATGCGGAGTCAGCTGGAATGGGCGCCAGTCTCCCCACGACCTTAATTAGGATTAAGCGGTTACAGAAAATGAATGAATGAATGAGGTCTTCACATTTAAACAGACATTTGAAGAAATGAGGACTAGCCAAAGTGAAGACATGAAGGTCGTTGGAGTCAGAAAAGAAGATGCAGAGGACAGGGTGAGATGGAGGCGGTTGATTTGCTGTGGCGACCCCTGAAGGGAGCAGTCGAAAGTAAAAGAAGAAGGACTAGCCAAAGTGTCCTCACTCTGTTGGTTAAAAAGGAATCCTGGTCCTTACTTGTAGCAAGTACATACACACAAATTATTGAAGGTATGCAGGACAAAAAAAAAAAACCAAGACTAAAAAACCAAGTAAAACTGACTGAGTGATGCCCGCCTCCATATTGCAGCAAAAAAAAAAAAAAAAAACAACAACAAAAAAACACTATCAACAAAGCCATTGTTTGTGTATTGAGAGAGAGAAGTGGGGCTTCATTGACATGTCACACTGCCTTAGGTGGCATGTCTGCTTCGATTGTGATGTCCTCACTTAAAGCTTACTCAAACTCAACTTTGCTCAGTTCATACCAAGCTAATAAATCACAACCAATAAGATGAGCTTCCACCTAACACAGAAAGGACACAATTCTCTCGTGAAAATGAAGGTGTTGCTATTTATTTCCATGCATCAACATCCGCACCTACTTATTAATAACTGTTAATAGCTTTTCATACTTTTTTGTTTTGTTCACATTTTTGGTCCAACCCTAAAGAGTCCTGTTCTCAGTGCTCTGTAGCTCTCAGATAAAATTAAACCATTGGTTTCTAATCAGAATAACCATCATTACATTTGGAGGAAAATGGAGAGACTTGTGAGCTGACCAACATTAAATAAACCATGCTGTACAGGGATGATAGCATCATGTTGTCGGGATGCCTTGCTACAAGCAAAACTGGTGCACACTTCACAAAATAGATGGCATCATTTGGTAGAAAACTTGGGTGGAAATATCAAAGCAAAATCACAAGACATCAACCAGGAAGTTTGTGCAAATGAGTCTTTAAAATGGACAATGACACCAATTACCTCGAACACGGTGACAGAATGACTTGGCAACAACATAGCTCTGACCAAAGTCCAATAGAGAATGTGTAAGACTGAAAAATCAGGAGACCAACAATCTGGACAGAATAACAGTGTTTCTGTGTATAAGAAAGTGGCAAAATTATATTGACTTGTTTTAAAAGGTTTGTGGAGGCAAAGGCACCTAAGGGTCACAAACTGAATGTTCACTTCAGAGTAAATGGGAATATGATGAAAGGAATAAAAAGTGTCATGTCATCTTCCTCCGCTTAATCCAAGGTCGGGTCGCGGGGGCAGCAGCCTAAGCACTGAGGTCCAGACCTCTCTTTTCCCAGCCACTTCCTCCAGTACTTCCGAGGAATACCGGGAAGCATCCTTACGAGATGCCCGAGCCACCTTAACTGGCTCCTCTCAATGCGGAAGAGCAGTAGTTCTACTCGGAGCTCCTTCCGGATGGCCGAGCTTTTCACCCTATCTCTAAGGGAGAGCCCCACCACCCGAGAAAGGAAGCTCATTGCAGCTGCTTGTTATTGTGATCGTGTTCTTTCGGTCACTACCCAAACCTCATACCATAGGTGAGGGTCTGAACGTCAATCAACTGGTAAATTGAGAGCTTTAACCTTGTGGCTCAGCTCCCTTTTCACCATGGCGGTCCGGTATAAGATCCACTTTATAGCAGAGGCTGTAGCAATCCACCAGTCGATCTCCCACTCCATCCTTCTCTCCCTCGTGAACAAGACCCCAAGATACTTGAAATCCCCCACATCGGGCTGGGCCTCATTCCAGATCTGAAGCGTGCATTCCATGCTTTTACGGCTGAGAACCATGGCCTCGAACATGGAGGTGCTGATTCTCATTCCGACTGCTTCGCACTAGGCTGCAAATCGCTCTAATGAGAGCTGCAGGTCCTGAATTGATGAAGCCAAAAGGACATCATCTGCAAAAAAAAAACAGAGATGGGATCTGATGGCCACCAAACCAGAACCCTTCAATGCTGCGGCTATAAATTCTGTCCATAAAAATTATGAAGAGAATTGGTAAAAACGGACAGCCTTGGCGGACACCAAACCTTACCGCAAGTGAATTCGACTTGTTGCTACCAATGTGGACCAAACTCTGGCTCTGGTGATACCGAGACCGAATGGCTGGTAGCAATGGGTCCGGTAAGCCATACTCCTGGAGCACACTCCACAAGATAGCCCGAAGGACATGGTCAAAAGCCTTCTCTAAAGCCAGGAAACACATGTGGACAGATTGGGCCAATCCTGTAAAGTGTATAGAGTTGGTCGAGAATGCCGCAGCCAGGAAGAAAACCACATTGTTCCTCCTGAATCCGTGGTTCAACCATCACTCGGATCCTTTTCTCCAGCATCCCTGCATAGACTTTCCGAGGTAGGCTGAGGAATGTGATTTCACAGTAATTGGAACAAACCCTTGGGTTTCCATTTTTAAAAAAGGGGGATTACCACCCCAGTTTGCCAATCCAGAGGTACTGTCCCCGATGACCAAACAATGTTGCAGAGATGTGTCAGCCAAGACAGTCCAACAACATCCAGAGCCATGAGATATTCAGGGTGGATCTCGTCGACCTAGAGCGCAACCACTGAGGAGCTTTTTTTGACTACCCTCAGTGGCCTAAGTCTTCCTCCTGCAAGGAGGGCGTGTGGGTGGAATTTAGGAGGTCCTCAAAGTATTCCTTTAACCTCCCGACAACATTCCCAGTCAAGGTGAGCAGCACCCCACTTCCACTGTAAACAGTATTTGTGGAGATCTGCTTCCCCCCCTCCTGAGACATCGGATGGTGGTCAATAATTGCTGAAGGCCAACTGACAATCACTTTCCATGCCTTCACCGAACTCCTCCCACAACTAAGATCTGCACTGGTGATAAGTCAGGCTGCAGCATGTTTGGAATGCCAGTACCTGTCTGCTGACTCAGGAGTCCCACAGGCAAATAAGAGCCAATAGGTCTCTTTTTTTATTTGGACAGCCCCATTCACAGTATGTGTAAACCACTGCGTTCGGGAGTTACCACCACGACAGACACCGATGACCTTCTGGCCACAGATATGGGCTGCCGCCTCAATAACGAAGGCACAAAACATGGTCAATTCAGATTCCATGTCACCTGCCTCCTTTGTGATGTGGTTGTAGCTCTGCCGGAGATGGGAGCTAAAGGCTCCTCTGAAATGTTCCTAGGAGACCCTAACTAACATGGTTGGGCCCAAAAGGTCTGGAGGGTGGCCTCCCTTGCCATCGGAGCCAGCTCACCCCCAGGTGGAAATCGATTGACAGCTCAGCTCCTCTCTTCACCCAAGTGTCCAGAACATGTGGCAGCAAGTCCGGTGATACGATTAAAAGTTGATCATTGAACTGTGGCCTAGGGTGTCCTGGTGCCAAGTGCACTTATGGACACCCTTATGCTTAAACATGGACTGAGAAACTGTAATGAGCAAAGTTCAACAACGAAACGCCATTCGGGTTCAGACTGGAGAAGCCATTCCTACCGATCACACCCTTTCAGGTCACATTATCGTTGCCCACATGGGTACCGAGGTCTCCCAGCACAATGAGAGAATCCCCAGGGGGGGGCGTTCTCCAACACAACCCATAAAAAGTCCAATTATGCACCTTTAAGACCCCCCACCCCACCCGAACGCGAAGGGAAGCTACCCTTTCGTCAACCGAGGAGAACCCCAACGTGAGGGGACAGAGATGGGGGGGCACAACAAGGATGCCCACACCAGCTCGCCGCCTCTCCCCATAAGCAACTTCAGAATGGAATAAAATCCAGTCCATCTCTAGATGGGTCATTCCAGAGCCCAAGCTATGCATTGAGTTGACCGGCTCGGGCTCCTTCCTCACCAGAAAGGTGACAATACATGTCCCAAGAGTAAGAGTCAATAGCTGAGTATCAGTCCGATAGAACCCATGCCTTCAGCTGCCACACAACTCACACGGCAGCCGACTCCTATAGCCCCTCCCACAGGTGGTGGGTCCATGGAAGGGGGAATGAAAAGTAAAATAAATAAATAAAATATTAATAATCTGTACTCTTACGGCATTTCAAATAACTGGTGATAATAACAGATCTAATACAGGAAATATATTCCCGGATGTCAAAAATCAATAAGCAATGTGTTTAGACATATGTGAGGCGCTCCACTGAAAGTAGATTTTTAGATAAACTATTAAAACAAGTATTAAACTTTCACTTGCTCCCGTGAAATTGACTAAAACTTGTTAAAATGTCTTTTTCTGGCAAGTACCCTCATAAAACTAAATAAAAATAGTAGCAAACTTACTGGTTTTTGTTGCAATTATTCACCGAGTTCGGTACAAGACACACTATAATCCATGCACCAGAAGAACGGCCTTGTATTACGGCTGAAGTAGTCTTTCCATTATGGATATTGTTTTGATATTAAAATGCCATTTCAATGAATAAAATAAAGGTTACGAAGACGATATGCTCATAAACAATGCAGGCTAGTTGCTAAGGAAGATCTGAAAACGAGCACACTGATTGGTCAGCTCGGGCTTGCACATGCGCAGTGCCTGTCACACGTTAAGTTCCGGTTTACTTCCTGCCTCTAGTTTACTGCATGCGGAACTTATCTCTGACTTTCTCTTCAATAACAGTCATTAAGTTTATTTATAAGATTGTGAATACACATAATTTCTGGAAAAGGAGAGTGAAATGTTATCTATGATGTCTAGCAGCGTTAGTATAGATGTTAAATTCGACGCGAGAATTCGGCTTTGAAGATGCCGGAATGCTTGGCATTCTTGAAGATTATTTTGCCGGTGAGTATTTTTCTCTGCATGCAAAATTCGATTATGGAATTTTTTGATTATTTGATTTGTTATTAATCTTGTCTGGACTGGACATGCTGGATCGTGGGTTGTTTAGTTTTGTACGAAAATTGGTCAAGACCTGAAAAATACTTAAATGTTTCATTCCTTTTACAGATGAACAAACTGATGATGATGATGATGCCAGCTGTGTTAATGAAGCTTTTGATTTTGATGTTGATGAAGAAGAGGCATCTGTTAATAAAAGTGTGCATGAGTGGTGTTTGTGAAGATGATGTGATCCTTTCTGCTGAGCAGGATATAGATGAAGCTAATGATGATGTCAGAATTGATGAAGCTTACTTGTATAAAGAGATCAGAGAGTTTTGTTATATAGTTTTCTTAATTTCAGTGTGATTGTTTGAACCCGACAGTGTTTGTTTTTTTTTTTCAATCAGTATCATTTGAACCTTTATATAATGGTCAAAAAGATACATACTGATGTTTGTTCCAATAAGATTGTTCATTTTTGGGGGGTTAGTGGGCAGTGGTGGTCTAGTGGTATAGGGCGCTGGATCGCTGATCCAAAGGTTGGGGGTTCGAGTCCCACTCTCCACAGGTTGCCACTGTCCTCCCCAGTGCAGCTAACTGGGTTATCAAAGGTGGGCCATGTCTCTCACTGTCTATGGTGAGAGGCATGTAAAAGAACCATTGCTGACTTTCGTAAAGAGTAGGCTGCAAAGCCGTCAGCGTGTTTCTGTCCCTTGATAAAAAGGGTTGTGACAGGAAGGGCATCCGACGTAAAATCCTCTGCCAAATCAAATGTGCGAATCAGATGATTTGCTGTGGCGACTCCCGAGTAAAAGGGAAAAAGCCAAAAGGAAGACAGACCACGGTGACTGATGGGTTTTAAAAGGGCCTGTCAGGTTAAAATGAGAATGATTTCTCTTATCCACTCATCCTAAAACTTTTCCTAGACATGTGCTTACTAAAAGTTTATATGGCTGAGGTGCATAAAAATGTTTGGTTGCTAAGGACTAATGATCTTGGAATAAGGGCAATCTTTGTGCTTATTTTTCTCTAAAACATCTTTTGGAATTTTTAGTTGAATGTTAACACAAGAAATGCCATAGCTCAGTCAGTTTTCAAGGAATAGTAGGCCCTTGACTATTTGTGGTTTTGCACTCACGGTTTGAGTATTCGCGGACTGCCGAGCAACTCGCACGTGATTCAAATTCAGGCAGTGGCTGTCCACCTTCCTGCTGATTGGTTGAGATGATGAAACGCCCCTTTTTCCTCATTCGCGCAGAATTTGTCAATGAGCCTTTTATTAGTGTGTTTTAATTATCAGTTAAGTTCTATGATGTCACTCAAACATCTGCTAAGCACCAGAAAAAGGTAATGCTGTTGGATGTCTCTTCTGAAGAAATAAGAAATGACAGTTTCCTCTGAAGTGCCTGAAGAGGAATAATCGTCTGAACTGTTGTAAAACACTCCACTATTAAAGTCGTTTTCAATTATTATTCCGGTATATCACCCAAGGTAATGTTTAAAATGTTTGTGTGTTATATTTTATTTACTGTGGTGTAGCATGTTTCTCGTTTTGTTTTGTTTATCCAATTTATTAGATTTATTGTTCTTCTATGCCCTTTTTGTTATGGTCTGTGTTTTGGGGGGCTTTGATTTTGGCGCTGTGCCTCTAACTGTTTACTTCCTGAGGGGTGTGCTTGAGCTGCTCTGTAGCACACACCTGAATTCACTATTCTCATTTACTCCCAATAAACAAAAGCATGCCCACCGCCAGAGGATTAACTCACATCACATCACATAACTGCTTCTTTGGTTTGTAACGCTCTCTAACTTTCTCACTCCAAGATTCTGTTTTGTACTCGCTCCGGCATACCTGAATTCAGTCACCTCATGCCTAACGCAATACGTTCCTCTAGTGAGCATTTTTGAAAACTACAGTGCTGCATGTTTTTCAAAGAGAATGCATTTAAAGGTGTTTTTTATATGTATGCTGTATAATGTTTATATTTTATTATCAATAAATATCACAGTAAAAAAAACATTAAGTTTTTCTTAATCATTAATACATTTTATTACATTCATACTGAATTAATGAACAAGACGGTCTACAGAATGTGTTTAAGAAGCATATTTTAGCGCATGTAATAGATACATAGTATTTTACTTCCGGCTGCTCATTCGCGCATGTGACATGATACATGGGGTTTTACTTCCGGGTACAGAACACGCGGATTATCTTGATTCGCGGGAGGGCCCTGAACCGAACCCCCGCGAATGTCGAGAGTCTACTGTATCGACAAACTTTTTTGCTGCATTTAGCAGCTTTGGGCATCCTCTATCTGACTGTGTAAAAAGCTCATTTTTCATTTTTGAACCGAACAGCCTACTTTTGGTGGAGTGGCTCACATATACACTGCTAAACTTCTGACTTTAACTGTATCAGTGTTTCAAATGACCTGTTTTATGGCCTGTATATGACCCCGAGACAGATAACAAAAGGTCGTACACAGAGACACATGCTTGATGGTTATTTTTGTAGTTCTTCATAGTTATTATAGTTTATAAATCAAAGCCATGACCGACCGAGCATGAACTACTGTTGAAGCTTGGCCCATACAAGCCCACAACAATATTGATTTGTTGGAAATATAAGGCTTCCAGCAAGAGAGATATTCAAAGCTGATGATGTGCAGCCGCTGTAAATTCGAGGTCTATTTATTTATTTTTGATAGTTTTGGTATTTAATTGTTTATTATATTTTAGTCCTCTGTACAGTACTTTGTTTCAATCGGTGTTTTTTTTTTTTTTTAATGAGATTCATAAATAAAGGTGGATTCCATTTCTCAGCACAGAATTCTTTAGCATATGCTGATTCCCATTTCCACAAAGCACCCTACTGATAACCACACTATCATCTTAAGTAGGTCAAATTCAAGGGCCACTGAGGTCAGAGGTCAAGGGAATATGCCAGCTGCAACTGCTGCAGGTCATTAGGCTATTGTTTGTTTCCACTAAGAGACCCTGTTTAACCTGAGGGCTCAAAGTTCATTTCTCTTCATTAATGTAGATATACTTATTGGCACTGATGTTACTTTCATTTCTTTTATCTATTAATAATAGCTGCATAGCATTACAATTAGTCATTAACTATGTTTATGTCTCTAATAATGCATTATTAAGCCAACTGTTTGTTCAGTCAGAAAAACAAAACTCATTAACACACACTAATTTGACTGTAGCCAACTGAGAACAGCCAAGGTGAGGAATTAATTTAGCATTAGGATAAAGAAGACAAGCCATGTAAACATTTAAATCAGATCAGTACTGGTGTCAGAACACGTACTGGAAAACCTGTACATGTTCATTAGTGAACCGAGTCAATTGGTTCAAAGTCCAAAAGCTGCAGTACCTTATAAGCAGCTCCTCCATGGATGATGGACTTAATGAAGATGCCCAGGTCTTCACCGGTCTCACGAGATTTGTTGCCTTTAAGGCTAATACCCAGGCCAGCTGAGCCCGAGTCATTCAGAGGCACTTCGAACATTAGCTGCTCCTTCCCTTCTTCAGACAGAGCAACACGTACTGGTTCCTCTTTCTGAGAGAGAGAGAGAGAGAGAGAGAGAGAGAGAGAGAGAGAGAGAGAGAGGGAGAGATATTGAAACAGCAATGGGTAGAAATAGAGAGAGAGAAAGAGAGAGAGGTCATTCCATTTGAACATAAATGTACCCTATTTTACCAAAGAAAAGCACAACCTTTTCATGCTCCCTTTCTGAAAGGCGGCCTATTCTGAAAGCTCCGGGGTCATTTAGAGCCATAATCCATTCTCCATTATAGAGGACCCCAATGTGCACTGAGCCCTGCTGGATTTCTGCCTCCAGTTTTTCCTTCTTTTTCCCCCATTTTCTCACCATAATGCTCCTGAAATGACCTGTACATCTTTTAGAGAAATTTTCTTTCAAAATGAGACAGAGCAAAAATGAAAAAAAGGAAAATGAAAGTGAGAAAGGAGAGGAAGAAAAATGTCCATTATTCCATGGGTACAGTGAAAACACAATCTTTTGTCGCTAGGGAAACAGGCCAGTAATGAGTGAGAGTGCAACTGTACTGCACTCAGACTTATTTTTAAAAAAGAAAACCAGAGAGAGAGAGAGAAAGAGAGAGAGAGAGAGTGAAAGGAAGAAAACGAGAAAATAGTAATAAACAAATATGTGAAAGCCTGTATTTTACCTATGCAGTAACTTGAAAAGAGATAACGTGCGTGAGCTGGATAAAAGGATAATGAAGTCGGTAAAAGCACTCCTGTTTCATCAAACTGTGCTACATGTTTCTTGTTATTAAATGCAAGGCTTCTTAATGTCATGCAGACAGTCTCAGTCTAGAGGATAAGACATGTATATCCAAATTAGAGACTGCCTTTAAGCAGTCTGAAGATTTGCCAGCAATAAATATTGGGGGAGGAATAGCGGGATAAGCTGGAGTACTGGAGAAGGGCTAAGGCGAAGAGTGTGTGGGTCAGCAAGGCCAGGTTTATCACTGTTTACTGGAGGATTGTGGGTTTAGGCTGTATTAGCTGTACCCTGTCTTTCTGCCTGTCACAAAAGTTGGGGGGGGTGGTGTTATGGAAATAAGTAGTGGCCTAGAATCTGAAACGTTAACCTCACTCACACAGTCATGAAGCAGTTGAAAAAATAACATGTTATATTTTGTTTACGGTGTAAGATATTGTTTCTTAAAAAAAATAAAATAAAAATCCAAGAAGATTGGTTTTCAAGAATAGGCAGGGAGTGATGAAGGGGGAGAGAATCTGAGACCACCCGGCATCTCGAACTAAACTGTCCCATCTCGATGTGAACAAGAAAAAAAACAAGACCTCCAGTCACTGCAGTAAAATAATCAGCCACATCCACGCCCACTGTTTACTGCTTATACCACATGTTTATCTGCTAGTATTTGTACAACAGACATGTGTTAGTACATAAAGGGGGTAAAACTGAACTGTTGTTTCTTTACACTTGGAAAAAAAATGATCTGTTATGAGCCTAAAGCCACAACAAGAACTCAGTTCAAAATCAAATATCCACCCCCTCCAGTCATGCAGCTTTCAGCTCAAGTTTTCAGAGTCACCTGCAATAAGCAGTCATTCAAACTAGTACACCGAGTAACTGATAGTTATGCTAGACCCAGCCGGTGTCTAATCTGTATCACCAGCATCTGCTCATGTGGTGAGGAGAGCGCCTTAATGAAGAATGAGGCACATGGAGTCATCAGCAGGAGCAGATGGATGAGCATATCCATAGGTACAGAACAAATGACATACTGAAGGTTTAGTGACAAGCACATACACAGCTGCTCAAAACAGGAAATCACCCTCTTTCCTTTTTCTTTTTTTCCCATCCCTGCCCTTTTTCCTCCCTCTGTCACTACCATGCATGGATGAACAGATGCTCCATTTGGTAATGCGTAACTCTGAGGAGATTCGGAGACCCCCTACAGGCTCCCAGAAGACAGTCAGGAAAAATAAGATGTGCCTCCTGGGAGCACCAATGCCAGCGGTCCTCCCTGGCCTTCATGACTGAATAGTTTACAATGACCACAGAAAACAAAGGCTTTAAAGGCTTCCTCCCAAGACCCCCAAACACACACTTGCACAATGGCCTTATGTGGCAGGTAGCCACATTTTAGTGACGCATAACATGTCCATATAAAAGGGCTATAACTCTAACCACTTTAAGCCAGGGCCCAGTGCCGAAAGCAGACAACGCACCGCAAGTGAAGAGAAAATGTTTCATGGTTAACACACATTTCAGCTCGAATTCAGACTGTGCAGTTCTGCGGTGTGGCACGAGGAACTGTTTCTCCGGGAATTCACTATTCGAGAGCCAGGAGGTGCATTCTGGCAAACCACACGGGCTCTGGAGCAAGATTTACTGTGCAAATGTTTCCAAATCAAACATCCAAAATGCAAACTATTACCATCATCATACTGAGCACAGCCTGCATTTTATTACTTAAAGAGCAAAAGCCTCCAGTCTTGTTTCTGGCGCACATTCAAGAGCAAGTTTTCACGAGTTCCATCTCCACGCCAAATCATTCTGATCGTTCCCCGTTATATCATGACATTGGTCTGCATGCACTCTGAAATCCAAAAACAATGAAACAAATGAAATATGGCTATCAGGAAGTCAAGTAAAAGTAAAAAGAAGCATATAAAGGCACGCTATTATAAACACCATTTTCCATATACACTCCACTGTCTCCTTCAATTCACTAAGCAGCAGACTTGCTATTTCTCATATAAACAGCTGTGCTACACATAACAGCCAATGGACACGTCCTCGCTCCATGCTTCACTGACAAATGTCTAGATAAGCAAACTTGAGGGCAATAATTTTAACATTTAAACACATGATTCATCTTGCTGGCGACTCTGTATGCATTTCAAAGGCTGTGGATTAAAGCCCAACGTGACATTTAATTAAGATGAGGTGTGTGTGTAAAGAAGCCTGTTCAGTCCAATCACAACCCACAGAGAAACCGCTCCTATTAATGCTGCTAATGGGCTCCAGTATGTATCATCCTACGTCTTCATACTCCCTCTCTCTCTCTCCCTCTCTCCCTCCCTCCCTCTCTCTCTCTCTCTCTCTCTCTCTCTCACACACATGAACAGGGGAATAAAAAAGACACATTCACATATGCTTGCATTTGCACTGAGTGCTAGGATTTACTGTCTCAGGGGAGACCATTATCATACAGGATGCACAGACATCAAAATTACTCCAACATTTCTTAACACATCTCTGTTTTAATTTACATTTGAACTATAAACACATTTCCCACATACATGAACTGATCTATTTCCTCAGACTAAAAATGTATCAGGTTGTTCATAAACACATGTGCACATTTTTGTAAGCTACTTTCAGTTCTTCAGTCAACGGCATTTGGCTTCACTGAGTCTGCACGGTCTCCTCCAGGGTTTGTGGCTTTCATAATGGTCTCCTAATGTCCAAAAGCATGCTGGTAGGTGGATTGGCTATTCTAAATCGCCCTTAGGTGAGAATGAGTATGAACATGTGCACTGGGAAAGGAACTGGCCTCCCACCAAGCTTTCCTCAATGGGTGGTAGTTCCTTTAGTGCCGTGTGGTTTTCAAACTGCCGATTGCCCCATCCCGATCTCTCCACGGTTGCTGCTATTGCTTCTTTCATATCTCGGCTGAGTTTCATTTCTTTTGTTAAAATATTAGACTTCCTTCTGTACTTGTTTGCATGTTAATACTCTCAAGCAAAATGATAAACACATACATTTATTTGTATACAGGGATCCCTCGCTACTTCGCGCTTCAATTCATGTGGCTTCAGTGCATCGTGTTTTTTTTTTTTTTTTTTTTTTAAGTATTCATCGAATTAAAAAACTAAGAATACTAAGGAAGAATAGGGGCAAAATTTAAGGTTAATGATGCAATAAAAAACCCTAAACAAACAAAATTAAAAACAACCCAAAACCTCGCCTCAAAACTACTTACATTTTTATGTGAGGTGCACATCTGAGTGCGTGTGTCTGTATGTGTGTGTATTTATATTTTATTTACGTCTTATGCATTAATTTTAAATGTTTAATTGTTATTATAAGCATTTACAGTGTTGAATATGTATTTGATTTTATATACATTTGATTTTATATGTACTAGTCCTTCTCAAAAAATTATTGGGATAAAGTTCATTATTTTCTGTAATGTACTGATAAAAATTAAACTGTCATATATTTTAGATTCATTGCACACCAACTGAAATATTTCAGGTCTTTTATTGTTTTAATACTGATGATTTTGGCATACAGCTCATGAAAACCCAAAATTCCTATCTCAAAAAATTAGCATATCATGAAAAGGTAGTCTAAACGAGCTATTAACCTAATCATCTGAATCAACCAATTAACTCTAAACACCTGCAAAAGATTCCTGAGGCTTTTAAAAACTCCCAGCCTGGTTCATTACTCAAAACCACAATCATGAGTAAGACTGCCGACCTGACTGCTGTCCAGAAGGCCATCACTGACACCCTCAAGCAAGAGGGTAAGACACAGAAAGAAATCTCTGAGCGAATAGGCTGTTCCCAGAGTGCTCTATCAAGCCACCTCAGTGGGACGTCTGTGGGAAGGAAAAAGTGTGGCAGAAAACGCCGCACAACCAGAAGAGGTGACCGGACCCTGAGGAAGATTGTGGAGAAGGGCCGATTCCAGACCTTGGGGGACCTGTAGAAGCAGTGAACTGGGATACAGGTGCCGTATTCCCCAGGTCAAGCCACTTTTGAACCAGAAACGGCGGCAGAAGCGCCTGACCTGGGCTACAGAGAAGCAGCACTGGACTGTTGCTCAGTGGTCCAAAGTACTTTTTTCGGATGAAAGCAAATTTTGCATGTCATTCGGAAATCAAGGTGCCAGAGTCTGGAGGAAGACTGGGGAGAAGGAAATGCCAAAATGCCTGAAGTCCAGTGTCAAGTACCCACAGTCAGTGATGGGCTGAGGTGCCATGTCAGCTGCTGGTGTTGGTCCACTGTGTTTTATCAAGGGCAGGGTCAATGCAGCTATCTATCAGGAGATTTTGGAGCACTTCATGCTTCCATCTGCTGAAAAGCTTTATGGAGATGAAGATTTCATTTTCAGCACGACCTGGCACCTGCTCACAGTGCCAAAACCACTGCTAAATGGTTTACTAACCATGGTATTACTGTGCTCAATTGACCTGCCAACTCTTCTGACCTGAACCCCATCGAGAATCTGTGGGACATTGTGAAGAGAAAGTTGAGAGACACCAGACCCAACACTGTGGATGAGCTTAAGGCCGCTATCGAAGCATCCTGGGCCTCCATAACTCCTCAGCAGTGCGACAGGCTGATTGCCTCCATGCCCGCCGCATTGAAGCAGTCATTTCTGCAAAAGGATTCCCGACCAAGTATTGAGTGCATAACTGAACATAATTATTTGAAGGTTGACTTTTTTTGTATTAAAAACACTTATTTTTAACTGGTCGGATGAAATATGCTAATTTTTTTGAGATGGGGATTTTTGGTTTTTATGAGCTGTATGCCAAAATCATCAGTATTAAAACAATAAAAGACCTGAAATATTTCAGTTGGGGTGCAATGAATCTAAAATATATGAAAGTTTAATTTTTATCAGTACATTACATAAAATAATGAACTTTATCACAATATGCTAATTTTTTGAGAAGGACTGGTATTATTGATATTATATACACATATTCATGTAAGTATACGTCAGTTGGGTTTGATCCGACTTTACAAAATTAAACCGTGGAAAGTGAGGGATCCCTGTATATGTATATACGTGTGTGTGTGTGTGTGTGTGTGTATATATATATATATATATATATATATATATATATATATATATATATAAAAATATAAAACACACACAGACACTTCCCGACTTTTTTCGATTTTACGTTTTTGTTTTTTTTTAAAGTCAAATTTTGAGTTTAGACGTACCTACGTAGTACGCTGACGTAATGATCCTGCGTCCACTGTTTACAAACGGAAGAGTGAACGTGCCCCTTCTTCCCTGTCTGTCTTCTTTTCAGCTTTTTCCCTTTTACTCGGGAGTCGCCACAGCGAATCATCTGATTCACACGTTTTTGATTTGGCAGAGATTTTTACGTCGGATGCCCTTCCTGTCACAACCCTTTTTTAGCAAGGGAAAGAAACACGCTGACGACTTTGCAGCCTACTCTTTACGAAAGTCAGCAATGGTTCTTTTACATGCCTCTCACCATAGACAGTGAGAGACATGGCCCGCCTTTGATAACCCATCAGTTATATAGCGTCTTACAACAGAGATTCAACAAAGAAAGTTGTGAAATGAATGAAAAACTAAATCCAGAAAAGAAAGAGAACTCTCTGCTCTGCTGGTGATTCACATCAGTGCAGGCTGAGTACTAAACGAGTTCAAAGGCACCCTTGCTCACTTGAAAGACCAGAAGTCCATATAACCCGTCTTCAAGCACAGCAATTAAACTACTTTCGGTATTGAGTGCCTCACATATTGTAAGCGTTGATTTGCTGTTTTAAGCTTCATATAAAGTGAGTCGGCTCAGCTTTATATAAAGTGACTCAGCTCAGCTTCATGTAAAGTGATCATCCGTCGACCATCAGAACCATTTCCAAGCAGAAACATTGCATCATAGAGAATGTTAAAGGTTATATTTGATACTGTATTTGATATTTGATGAGTGAATTTGATTAAAATGTACCTATTTGAAATTATTTTGCTTGAATTTAATTTATTTGAAATTAATTTTGATATTTGATATATTTGAGATTATTTTACAATGTTATGTTTATAATAATTGATTTAAGGGTGTTTAATGAGATACGGTAATGCTGTTCATTGATGCATAGTACAGTATGAGCGTCATACATCACTGGAACAACTTATGTTCACTTTCAACTTACGTTCGGCTGTCCGGAACCAATTAAAAACGTAAGTCGGAGAGCGTCTGTATATTATATATATATATATATATATATATGTATATATATATATATGTATATATATATATATATATATATATATATATGTCCGGAACCAATTAAAAACGTAAGTCGGAGAGCGTCTGTATATTATATATATATATATATATATATATATATATATATATATATATATATATATATAGAGAGAGAGAGAGAGAGAGAGATAGATAGATAGATAGATAGATAGATAGATATTTGAGTGTGTATTTGTTGCTGGAAATATGAAACTGTCTCAGTATTATTTTGTGAACAGTGTTGTGCATTCCTTTAACACAGGAAACAAGCACTGGACACTAATTCCTGTATTTATTCTTTTTTTTAAAAGTATTGGATAAAAAGTCAAAAGAATGCATGCACTCAGATTCTTTTGCATTGTTAACTGACCATGTGTCCACAATGTCAACTAACTGGGGAATTAAAAAAAAAAAAAAAGAGAACTGGGTCATTTGTTTCATTCATGTAGATGCAGGAAGAGGAAACAAAGATATGGTGAAATCGTCCTTCACTGTGGGCCTGTGATATGCCTGAGCTTGTCAGGTTCTTCCGTACGGATGAACTCAAGGTTCAAACTCTTGCAAGGCCAAAGTGCATGTGCGCGCGGGCTTGTGTGTGTGTGTTTAATGATGACACGCACCATGAACTGAGTAAATGCATACACACAGCTCTAACGGACACTCACGCTTCAAGCTGCCTTCTTGTGAAGATACTAAATGGCTTCATTAATGATTTACTGATACAAGAGTAGAGACTAACTCAGCCGTCCACTATCACAGAGACGATCAATGACTATGTTAATTATACAACTCAACCAGGTCTGAAACTGTGCATGAGAAATAAAGCTAACCTTCACAATCCTGCCTCCTATGCTGCGGATAACTGGCTTTATGGCCTTCGGTGAGCTTTCAGCCACAGCTTTACACATTCAGGTTAACAATAGTGCGAGTTTCATTGCTCAGACTTACAACCGCCTTATTGTATCCAAGCAAACACACAAACAAATACAATCCAGACAGAATCCAAGCCTGCACCGACTACCATACACACAGAAGTAAAAGAGTCGCAAATCTACAGCAGAGAGAACAAGGACAAATGTGAGCTCTGTGGGTTATCAATGTTTACTATTCTGCTCTTTCTTTCTGCAAAAAAACCAAAACAACTCTTGCACAGAACAGCATTGGTTAAAAAAAAAAAACAAAACAAAAAGTAAGAAGAAGGATGGATATCTGTAATGCGAACTTACGGACAAAATCAGCAAATGCATGAATAAAATTAATAAGCTCATTATGTGCAGTATGTAATAATCATTAAGTAGTATTTTCCGTCTCATTGCTTTAATAAAAACTAGAACACAAGTTTCCTGCCTCGAGGCGTTTTACTTTGTTAAAGGCTGACATTTAGCTTGAACTGAAAGCTAAATCCGTTCAACATCAGTCACGTTTACCACAGCAAATAAAGAACCCTTGTATCGTATTATATCACTGTATGTTAGCTTTACATGTTGCACTGTGTGTCTAAAGGCATGACATTTCCCTGTCCTATAGATCTGAAACACTTACAGCATCTTAAATTACACCTTTTTATTGAAAATTCTGTTTGCAAACAAACTCAAGGACCGGTTGTGTAATAATACTATCCGCAAAGCGTACTAAACCTCTCCACATTATTTGCACCCAACCCAGTAATACAGTAAGGATTAAATAATCATTCATTTTATATGTACGAGTATATAAAAATAGATTTCTGTATTATACTTCCCAAGCAGCAATCCTGTTGAAATTTACAGACAGAGACATGGCAAAGAACTTGATCACGAATGTCAACATCACTTGGTTCACAGGTGAAAGGTTCATGGAACCACAAAAAATCCTCATTGGATAAAACTCCAGATCACACTCTCAGACTAATGATGAGGACACCAGGAGAGAAGCCAGCAGTGATCTCAAGTTGTGAAGAAAAATCAGATCACTTTCAGAACAATACTCTATAAAACTATAAAATTAATTATTAATTGCAAATTATAGGGATCCCTCGCTACTTTGCGCTTCAATTCATGTGGCTTCAGTGCATTGTGGGTTTTTTCTAAAAATATTCATCAAATTAAAAAAATAAGGAAATTTAGGAAGAATAGGGGGAAAGGTTAAGGAAAATGCCACAAAACCGTCAATTATGCAAAAAAACCCCTAAACAAACACAAAATAAAAAACAACCCAAAACCCCCCATCAAAACTACTTACATTGTTGTGAGGTGCGCATCTGAGTGCATGCATGCAAGTGTCTGTATGTGTGTGTATTTATATTTTATTTACATCCTGTGCATTATATTTTCATGTTTAATTGTTATTATAAGCCTTTGTAGCATTGAATATGAATTTATTGATATTATATACACATATACATGTATGTATATGTCAGTCGGGGGTTGGATCTTACTTTACGAAATGTGGTGATCGCGGGGGATTCTCGGTCCCAATTAACTGCGGAAAGTGAGGGATCCCCGTACTGGAAGATGTAAGAGGGGAATTAAATGTCATCTATAAACAAAATTAACCTGGTAAATAATAAAAACATTATAAAAAAAAAAAAAAATCAAGATGACCTTGGAGATCCTTGTCCAGATACTATATTCAAACTGGGCCACAAAGGATTTTATTTTTTTAAATATGCAATCAAAATCGCAGGTGAGCCGATCGACATATAAATTTGAAATGATTGACAGTTGTGCAGATGTTTTCAGCTCTCTGCTTGAAAGGTAGACTCGTCAAGCATTCTCAAGTTCTGTGCAGAGTAAATGGTAATGCATACATTTTCACTTCAATGAATGTGAAATAAAATCGACATGTGTCTGACTAAGTACAGTATACAATATTAATAAATTGCACTTGTTAATACAGCCACCAGAATACATACAAATAAAAAAAAACAGCCACAAATCTGACTTTTGATTTTCATCCAAAAGAACTGAAAAAAATGCTGAAAGTTTTAATTAACAACAAATAAATAAATAAACAAACAAATAAATAAAACCCTAATTGGCCAACAACAAAATGCAAACTTGAACATGCTGAAGATAATTATAATTGGACAACAGTTTTATGTTGCTGTTTGTCCTTCACTGCAGACAAACCATCTATTCTTTGGTACATTTTGGGCGTGCATAAACACATCCTACTGGTGGGCACCTCTTTCTCATGAGAATAATAAAATGTTTACATGCTCTATGCAAGCCTACCGTACGCGTTGCTGTATTTAAACCGTTCTTGAAAAAATATGCAGAGAATAAACAAAAAAGTGTTAGTAAACAACACCGATATAGCACAATATGATTGGTCCACTATGAGGGGATTAAAAATATTATCCCGAGTGGATGATGCTTAAATCAAAACAAAGGGCAATTAATTTTTCATGGACACATAGAGCAGGCGGCATCATTATAATGCATTAAAATCTTGTATAAGTGAGTATATGTTGAACTCACTTGCTAATATCCGTCTGTATGTATGTGTATTTATATTTTATTTACATCTCATGCATTATTTTTGAATGTTTAATTGTTATTATAAGCATTTAGAGCATTAAATATGTATTTATTGATGCTATATACACATATACATGTACGTATACTGTACCTCAGTCAGGGGTTTGATCTTACTTCGCGGAAACCGGCGGTCGCAGGGGGAATCTCGGTCCCAATTAACCACGAAAAGTGAGGGATCCCTGTATGTATGTGTATATATATATATATATATATATAAAAACCATTATTAAACTCAAACATAGTGGATGATGCTGAACTGAATAGTTCTCTTTTGCAGAAGCTAATAGTACATAACAGTCATTAACATTGGAAATAAGGACAATTAATTAACATTGAAATTTTATTCAAAAATATAAAATCATATCAGGCCCTGCCACAGCCTGACAAGCTATTTAGGCTGTACCCTGCCCTCACCCAGAGTGGGCTGAAATAGGTGCCAGCCTTCTCGTGGTCCTAATTAGGATTAAGCAGCTTCGAAAATGAATAAATCATGTCAGCTTAGTGTTCTTAAAACTTGAAGCTTAAGAGGAAGAAGTCGTCTGACTAGCTCTCGCTCAGCCTCCAGAGTTGAATCATATTGAAATGTTCTTGACGATTTTGAAATTGTGCAGCGATCAGCTGAAAACAACAGCCAAGAGGAATTGGCTAAAAACTGAGCAGCAATGCTGGAAAAAATGTGTGGATGGGACAATTGTAACACAAGCAGCCTGTTATTCATTCACCCAGGCCGCAAGAAAAGCTAAAGCCTGGCTCAAGTGGCCAGACTGGACAGCTGACCCTGGCCAAGTTTCCACGGAACCGCTAAAGGCATGAAGAGCCTAAATGCACGCAGCGCACAGATGGAAATGGCTCAGCGCAGATATGTGAGGTCAGACTAATGAGGTCATCATTACTTTGAGAAACTAGAAACTACATTGCATGAGGAGGAAAGAAAGCTTCAGTCCATCAGTCCCCCCTCCATGCGCTTGTCTGCCTTGCTGGCTCCTTGTTTGGTTTGAGCTTAGTGAGATTTCTGTGACGTGAAATACTGAATGCAAGAAAGGATGCAAGCTGCCCATTGTTTTCATCACGACCACTTCAAAAGCTTGGGCAAACTGTATTGATTTTGTTTATTTTAGCTCATGTGTGAAGTGTTTGTCCCCTATTCCCTCTTAATTTTGTCTTTTAAGCAGTGAGACAGGTGGTGATCTAAACAGAAAGGTGTGTGAGAGTGTGTGTAAGAAAGCTGGTGAGAATGCATTGTTTCTCAGTCAGCAAACTCCGTAACATGGACCAGCAGATGGTGACGGAGGAAAGAAGGCTATTGAACATAGCTCAACCACACCATCACACCCACGTCTTCTCTCTCTCTCTCTCTCTCTCTCTCTCGCTCTCATTCTCTTCCCACTTCTACCTCCTATCACTCTCTCAGCCCCCTCCCCTCTTTCTCACTTCTCTCTAAGCTGGTGATATTTGTTGTAGATTTATGCCATCTGCACAACTTTTTTTCTGTAATATCTCTAATAAATCCATCAGAATGAACTTTGAGTCCCCTCGAATTCATAATTATTCTTGAGAAGAAATAGACACACTAATTAAATATGAATACATTTTGGTTTCACAGTCTATTTCATTATCATATACTAAAAGAGCCTGCATGTAAACATGGTGGATGGATGGCTAGATAGATGGAGAGATGAAGTGCACTTTTCAACCCACACAGGAGTGTGCCGCACATGTAAAAGGACTACGAATGAAATGCTATTATGGAAAAGCTGGAAAGAATGGAGAACAAGTTGAAGGCCCATTTTTAAAGAAAGAGCCTCCTCCACAAGAATTCACTGGAGGCCAATGAGAGGCTAAAGGTAGTCGTGGGCCGAAGAGACATAGCGGGTCTGGTCTAAATGGATTCTGTATAAGTGCAGATGAAAGACCTACATAGAGGAGGAGAGAAGCAGTAAAAGAAATGGGGTTGGGACATAGATGGAGGTCTCAGACCCTCTACTCTTCGATACTGGATACGGGTTTATTGACTCTACTGCGAAGTCCAGAGCTAGATAGCCATCAGGGCTGCAAATGAGACACGTGAGACATCAGACAGAGAGCGAGAGAGAGAAATGCACTTCAAAGGTTTATTGAGGAAGCAATGCAAGTAGTTCATATAGGTCTGGAGGAGAGATTAAGGAGCACAGAGCCAAGAGCCTGGAACCAGTCAGATCTTCTCGAGAGGAGAGTGTGTCCGGATAACATGTTCGACTGAGTGTCATTATTATTGCATTACACTCAATTAAGCATCATCAAGAAAATAAAAGTTTTTAGACCAACAGCTAAGCCCTTTGTGTCACTATGAGTGTATTAGATATTTCATCTCGGACACAAAAGAAATGAGAAATGAGGCCTAGCTTCTCCACGTTTGTTCACATAGTATTAGTAATATTAGAAATGACTATTTCATTCTTCAGCAGGCCGGCAGCAACTTTCCCCCCCAGTGGGCTACTGTTCTCCCAGAAAAAGATTAAGAGTAGTGTAGTGTAGTCTCAGCATGTGTCGTCTGAAAGGGGTTCGAGGCTTCTCATTGCGGCGCACTGGGATGCTAGAGATGCTCGAAGGCCTTTGTTCAGTAGTTGCAGGACAAAAACATGCACCTGACAACACGAGGGATGATTGCGAGGCTTAATATCACACTCATCACATGGCACCAACAAGGGAAGTCAAAAACTACACCTGCACCCCTCTGAGCAGTTGTTTAGGGTTTTTTTAGGGTTCCAAGTGCAATACTACTAGAATAACAAACTTTCTTTACACAAGTACCTTTCTTTCATGTCTCAGAATTTGTGAATAATGCAATTTGTATTAAGCTATTGTATTAGCATTGGCTAATTAGATAATAACCTAACACGTTATAATGCTTTCACAGTATCCCTTTATAATTTACATTTACAGCTAGAATTTTTATTGTAATCCCAAATTCAGCCCCCCCCCCCCCCCTTTTATAATAATGGACATTTGTCTCAGATAGAGAGATGTCCTTTCACCTTTTTTTTTTCCCCAGGGGTCGCCACAGCGAATGGCTCACACGTTTCATTTGGAATAGGTTTTTACATTGGAGGCCCTTCCTGACACAGCCCTTTAGCAAGGGGCAGAAACACGCTGATGGATATGCAGCTACTCTTTATGAAAGTCCGCAATGGTTCTTTTATATAAACCTCGCACCATAGACAGTGAGAGACATGGCCGGCCACCACTGCCCAATTTGTCTCAGACAAAAATAAATAAATAAATAAATCAAGAGGAACTTCACACTTTAAATGTCCTTAAATACTTTAAACGCAGAAGTCTTTTTAACCATTTATTTAAAATTTAATGTATAAACAGTATTAGTGTTCACGACATGTAAATTAAAAGGAATAAACATTTGTGAAATTAAAATTAAAGATTTTGCCTGATGCTTGACCCATATATTACTTCCTCAATTGTAAAGTGAATCTTTATTGGTTATTAGTTTAATAACAGAACTTGCTGAATGAATGCATGTGATTATTTTCTGTTAAGCAGAGATTAATTATGTCTACAGTACACAAATTAACTCTATACACACTGTTATTTATATTAAACTATATTATATTAAAGCTAGGATAAATAAATCAGTAGCCACATTATTTATACAGTATTAATACCTTGATGATTTGCATATTTTATTGGCTTCATCAATCTGGGACCTCCAGCTCTCATTGGAGCGAATCGCAGCCAAGTGCAATGCGGCCTGGATGAGAATCGGCACCTCCAAGTCCGAGGCAATGGTTCTCAGCGGAAAAAGGGCGGAATGCACCCTCCGGGTCTGGAATGAGGTCCTGCGCCAAGTGGAGGAGTTCAAGTATCTTGGTGTCTTATTCACGAGTGGGGGAAGGATGGAGCGGGAGATCGACAGGGGGATCGCTGCATCCTCTGCTGTAAAGTGGAACCTGTACCGGTCTGTTGTAATGAAGAGGTAGCTGAGCCCCAAAGTAAAGCTCTCAATTTACCAGTCGATCTTCGTTCCAACCCTCACCTATGGTCACCAGCTTTGGGTCATGAGGGAAAGAACAAAATTGCGGATACATGCGGCTGAAATCAGCTTCCTACACTGGGTGGCGGGGCTCTGCCTTACAGATAAGGTGAAAAGCTCAGCCATTCAGAAGGACCTTTGAATAGAACCGCTGCTCCTCCATATTGAGAGGAGCCAGTTGAGGCGGCTGAAGCATCTGGTTAGAATGCCTCCCTCGTGTGGCATTTCCGGTATGTCCAACCAGGAAGAGACCCCGGGGTCGACCTAGAACACGTTGGAGAGATTATGTCTCTCGACTGGTGTGGGAAGGTCTTGGTGTCCCCCGGAAGAGCTGGAGGAAGTGGCTGAGAAGAGGGACGTCTGGACCTCATTCCTTGGGCTGCTGCTCCATTGACCCGACCCTGAATTAAGTGGCGGAAGATGATGATGAAGTGATGTATTTTATTGCTTCTATGCCGATATATTCGATACTTTCCAACCTCTATTCATTTTTCCGATGATCCCTCTTTCTCTTTATAAATCTCTCACTTATTCATTACTCTCTTATCAGTGTCTATCTCTCCTGCACAGTTTCTCAGTATCAGCCAATCCTTCCTCTTACCCTTAAAATGTATCTTTGCTGCCAGCCTTCAAGGACCATTAATCTCTCCTGCTTTGATATCTCAGTCGACAAAGGCATGCATGAACGAGCACACACACACACACACACACACACACACACACACACACAGCAGTCAGTCCATCAATCATCCAGCTTTTTGTAAAGCTGGCTAAAAAGGAGGCGAGTTGCTGTGTGTGTGTCTCACTATATTCACCTGCAATAGCTAATAGCATCACCAGCTAAAGCGGTTGTTTGTCATCTATAATGAGCTTCGTGCTCTGCAATCCTCAATGCAAAAGCAACCTCTGTCACTGTCACAGAGCTGCATCTACCATGGAACAATCACAGGGAGCTTCCCAGAACAACAAGTGTGAATTAGCTTTAATATGAATTCAATAAGCTTTCATTTTTCATCAGGCAGCATAGTTGACACACTGAAGGTTCGGGTGTAAGGGGTACTTCTCTCTCTCTCTCTTCAGGAAACCAAGTTCTGAAATTGCTTGAGATGTTAAATTACTGTTGTCAAATAAACATTGATTAATTCAGCTCCCACCTCATCATCAAATGATTATACAAGACTGAAACAAAAAAAAAAATAAAACATGATCAAATATACAGGATATGAAACAATCCATAGTACAGCTGAACTCGCCATACACAGCTCAGGCATCTCGTCTCATAAAACTCACATGACTTTTCACACAAACTGCATTTTATCCATTTCATTTCTATATCAAAACCTCACAGCACAGATGCTGCTGTACAAGAATATTAAAAAAAAAAAAAAAAAAACACACAGAATTCCACATAGTCTAAAAAGTCCACTTATTCATTGTAGTAAAATTATTCCTTGATATGATTCACATTATTCATTTAGTTTGTATAAATTCAGTATAAACTTCCGTATACTCTTAACACAACAGTGGGGCAGTGGTGGTCTAGTGGTATACGGCACTGGATCGCTGATCCTAAGGTTGGGGATTCGAGTCCCACTCTCCACAAGGTTGTCACTGTCCCCCACTGCAGCTAACTTAGTTATCAAAGGCAGGCCATGTCTCTCACTGTCTATGGTGAGAGGCATGTAAAAGAACAATTGCTGACTTTCGTGAAGAGTAGCTGCAGAGCCGTCAGCGTGTTTCTGTCCCTTGCTAAAAGGTTGTGTCAGGAAGGGCATCCGACGTAAATAAAAAACCTAAGCCAAATCAAACGTGCGAATCAGATGATTCGCTGTGGTGACCCCTGATAAAGAGAAAAAGCTAAAAGGAAATCTCATACTCTAACACAGGGGTCACCAATATGGTGCCCGCGGACACCAGGTCGCCCTCATGGACAACATGAGTCGCCCGCGAGCCTGTTTAGGGGTCAGGAACTTATGGCTCGCGAGCCAGACGGGGCTCTTTTGATGACTGCATCTGGCTCTCCGATAAATCAGGTGACCTTTCTTAACAGAATTACTATTAAATAATTTCGCTATCCTTTAAATAAAAATACAGAAAAAAAGCCATCAAATAAAACAAAAACATAAATAAATCTCACGCATTTCAATCTATACATCTATTTTCAATACCACTTCACAATGCCAATCCTTTCTGTACTCCAATGTGTTGGCAGGGCCGATACCTCGTTTTTGGGTAAAGCGGTAAATTTCCCTCGTTTTGATCAGCTCATGTGCGAGAAGCCAAGCAGAGCTGGCAAGCAAAACACAAATGGGCAGAATGAAAAAACGTCAACCCGCAGACCAGCTGATTGCCTTGGGACCATAATCAACTCTCACCCATCAAGTGTGAGACTCACGCATTTTATCTCCTCCTTAATCTCTCACGCAAGGTGTCTAAAATCCCACGCATTAATACAATTATTTCCCAATTTTATTATTTTTTTATTTTTTAAGGATGTAATTTCCGCCAGCAAATGCCATTGGCTATGTCTTTTACGTAAACATACAGCTTCTCTTTCTGCTTCTGGCTGCGGGATTCTTTACTGTAAAATCCGACATATATGCGCACTTAAAAACTAAAGGTTGTGAAACTTGCTCAGATGATGTTTTCATTTACTAATGTAGTTAAGTGTAGATTTAGTTAGAATTGTAAACATTGTTAATAATTTCAGTTTGTAATTAAACGTGTTGTTGCGATGTTGCTGCACAGGATACTTGCCATCTATATGAGTAGATTTGTTAACTAGTTTCAGTTTGTAAACTAATTGTGTAGTTGCAAGGTTGCTACATATGATACATGCCATCTATGAGAAAAACAGCAAAGATTATTATGAAGAATTATTTGGATAAAACTTCAAAAAAGAGAAATGTTACAATTACACTTTACTTTAGCCAACCTTATTTTTGATATATGTTATTAGTTTGCACTTCACATTTCATTAGTTCTTTCATTGAGGATTTCATTTACATTACATTATTAAATCGTAAAGACGTGTGTAATTTTGTATTTTTTTCACCCATGTCTGCGTTTAATAATTACATATAAAACTTGCATGAAATGGCTTAAAAATCACTCTTAAAAACCCTTCCATCCAAAATTTTTATGGGTTCACTCCCTACCACCACGGCATCGCCCTGAACCTGACTGGGGGCTGCGCCTCCTGGACCCTTGCTTCGCACTCTTTATTAATCTCAGGGGTTGACAGCTATGTGGGGACGCGCTTCCTGTCACATAATCACTGCAGCATCATATTGTCATATATGAGACATATTATGAGTCATATTGACCATGTTTGGCTCCACATGTGCATGTGAGCAGTCTTTCTCACACCTGAAGAGCATCAAGACCAACCTGCGGTCACGTAATACATAGAATCCTTAACGTCTGCATGAAGCTGAACCTTAGCCCGTATCAACCAGACTACAAAGCCATCAGCAAAACCATGCGGCGTCAGAAGTCGCATTAATAGTAAGAAGTACTTTTCTTATTAATAAATAACTTCGTTATGACAATGTTGTTTTAAATGAATTCAGAGTCGTATTATACTCTAAAATTGTTGGTCTCAGTATTAAAAAATATATTTGGCTCTCAGAGGATTAGATTTATTTATTTTTAATTTTTTTTGGCTGTCTTGGTCAAAAAGGTTCCTGACCCCTGACTTAGATGAATCATTAATTATTAATAATAACATATAATTAAAGGTAAATTGAGCAAATTTGTTATGTCAAAAGTATGTATCGACCTGGTAGCCCTTCGTATTAATTGGTACCCAAGAAGTATCCCTCAAAAAGGTTGCTGACCCCTGTTCTAACACAACAAGCGGCCAGAGCATCCACTGATCATGTGTTTATTATACATGATTAACTTTGTTTGTATTTAATGTGTATTAATGTGGCAGTCGTGGCCTAATGGTTAGTGAAGCAAGTCTGGGACCGAATGGCTTGATTCTGGAATCTGCAGAAAAGGTGTGGTGGTGGTGGGGTAGGGGTGAGCAGGACCTTCCCTTTCCTCCACCTTCATGGCTGAAGTGCCTTTGAGCAAGGCACCTAACATCCAACTGCTCTCCAGATGACGCATATGACTTCCCCCTGCTCCCTGTACGTGTACTCACTTTATATTAGGTGAAATGCAGGCCATATTTGCCTTCTGATATTAATGCAGCATATTAAAATTAATTAATTAATAAAATCTAAATTAAGTGGTCAAACTGTTTCTAATGCATCCTAAATGATTGTGGTTTTGCACAATGTCATTTTCAAACCTTCCGTAAGAGATTCTATATAGCAGCACATTGATTGATAGTTTTCTCTACACTCATTTTTGGTATATTAGTTACACATACTGGCCCTTGCTTATGAATGTGGAAATAAACAAATTTATGTGTAAATCATTAGCAGGAGCATTTACACAACGAATTTGGTATTTGTGAAAACCTGTACATTAGGCAAACTGTTTATATCCTACTCATGCTTCTAAATGTGTGTGCAGTTATTTATAAGAAAGCTAATTAATATAAACCTTGACCTGAACAACTTCAAATTATAGAATTCACAAGACTGTCAGTTTTAAATTGCTTATTTACAGCATTTATTAGACACATTTACCCAAATCACAAGGACAGAGATGAGAAACCTGTTTTGCTATGACTGGAATTATAGAAAGGAAGGAAGAATGGAAGAAGGAAATGAAGGAAGAAAAAGAAAAAAAATGAAGGAAGGAATAAACAAAATCCATAATCCTTAATCCATTTTATTAAAAATAAATAAAACTAATCATTGAATTATTCTTTTCCTTTTTATTTTCTGAACCAATTTATAATTTATGAGGGTTGAAGGGAAGATGAAGTCTATCCCGACTTGGATGGCAGGCAAGGCGGGGTACATCCTGAACCACTAGCTAGACCATTATAAAGCCAACAAAGACACACAGTCATTCACACTCACATCCACATCTTGGGAACAGCCAAGTAGTCTAATGCGCATGTCCTTTGGCCTGTGAGAAGAAAACAGATCAACCCGAGAACATTTGCAGAATCACCAGGCGATCATGCAAACATTGGTCCAGCTCAGGGGTCATAGTTCAGCCCTCATTCCATGACCAAAAAATAAACTTTTAGATTCGTGGATGTCACAACAAACAGATCAGCTTTACCTATGCACATGATTAAAATTTATTGCTATTCGGCATTCATCAGCACACACATACAAGTATGGAGACAATCAGTGTTTTCAATACTTTAAGTCTGGTAGAAACCATTACACACAAATGTGACACTGGTCCGTCGGTAAGTATTTTGCAGGTACACCGGCAACTTCTGATTCAGGTTTCTACAAAAATTAAATTAAAAACTAATTGAATATGATTTGCCTGACTGCAGTTTTTCACCACTGACACTGTGGTAAAATTAATTAAAGCACAAAGTAGAAACATGTGAACTCAGCAAATCTACCATAGAAAAATGGTTTAAATAGAAATACTGTAAGGTTATCGTTAAATTTTAAAATGACCCAAAATGCTTGTTATGAGAAGGCATAACTGTAAACAAACAATTACTATGCACTAAAAATATTAAGGAACCTGGAAACTGAACACCAGTGATTTCTGATGCATCAAGCAACACCGCATTAAGAATTGTAATTCGTCTACAGCAAATATAACCACATGGGCTCAGGATTACTTGTCTACAAACCAAGAATTGGAATAGTATGGGGTTATGCAGAAAGCCACATTGAGATTGTGCAGCAACATATTTTTAAAGTATGCCTATACATATTTCAACAACAATAGAAAACCCACATTCTGCAGACAATGGTATGGCCACAGAAGAATAGTGAGCAGGTGCTGGAATGGCCTGCCTGCATTTCTGATCTGTTCCCAATAAAGAATGCGAGAAAACGTTTAACATGAAAGATGCGACAACAAACGTGTACTGTTGCACACAATTACACCTGTTTGCAGTTGGAATGGAACCAACTAGCACCTGAAATGTTTCGTCCAACAGGGCAGCATTACAAAGTAGCAAACGCTTTAATTCAATTCACTATAGTTTTATTTGTATAGTGTGTTTTTACAATTGACAATGTCACAAAGCAGCTTTACATAGTCAATTTGGTGAAGAATTTAAACATTTTTCTATACATTCTACAACCCTAATGAGCAAGCCTGAGGTAACGGCGGGAATGAAAAAACTCCCTCAGATGTCACGACAAAGAAACCTTGAAAGGAACCAAACTCAAAATGTATGTCTAATTTACAAACCATGGAGCAGAAAAACGTGACCAGTAAGTCTAGTTCTAGTATGTTTTCACATGAAGGCTAGCTGGGTATCTTATAGCTGTAAAGGTAATTACTGTCCAAAATCAGTCCAGTGGCTTTTTTCAACGGTGTTGCAAGAATCCTAACTGAAATTAGTGTTTATTTAAAGAAAAATAAATAACTTCATGAGGTTACAAGTCTTTGAAACAGCAACAATGAAAGTGGTGCAATGCATCATGGGTGTGAAAAGCGATTTTTGTTTGCAATGTGGTTCAAAGATTATTCACAAACCATTTGTTTTGTTTTTTTTTTTATTTCAATTTCAACATGCCATCCTAAAATATTCTAATTTTGGGTTTAAATAAATACTGAATGAATTAAAAAAAGAAATAAATAAAAGTAACATGAGAGTCATAAATACAACATGATGCATTTGTCAGAACTAGCCAAGGATGCACTGTATGTTATCTCATCAAACAAGCAGAAACACTGTTGTGACTAATTATTCACTCGTCCGCTAGTACCACTGGTCTGGTCTTCTACTCATCTGATTTCTTTTTGGCACCACAACACTGTTTTATTCTAACCCCCCCTCCCCCATGATCTCAAGTACTGCAGTACAATCATGCTCATAAATCATTTTTGCAAAATGCAAAAGAGTCATCATTCTCAAACAGTCAACTATGGTTATGTAAAACCCGCAAACAATATGCACATTACTCCTTACAAAATAACTCCAGAGCCATGATCAAGAGTCATGATCTCAATTCTAAGCCAGAAAATTGCAATTGCTATTTCACCTGAAACCGTGCATACCTATTACTTGTCAAAAATCTAACATTAAGTCAAAACAGATTACATTTGTACACAATTTGTTCCAACACCATGCGAGTTTTAGCAGCACTATTTTTCTCTGTGGTATCATCTCGACTTGAATTACAGAGACACTCACAAAGGACCATGAGATATGAACAAATAAAGGCTTCACGAAGGTCAAACAGATGAGGTGCCTTCTGTTTTTTCCCCCAACACACACAACAGTACAATATATCTGTAATTTGGTAATGGTGCTTCAGATTCATCTATATAAATATATAAAATGGGAGAACAATACAGGTCAGACCATACTTCCCGGTGTTTGAGAGGTAGTGCTATGGCAACAAGGAAGATACCCAAATTCTCAAGCATATGTTATTTCCAGAAAGTGCTGAAACACACAAAAACAGACTGGGAGGGACCAGGTCAGATTATTTGATGAGAGAGACACAGGAAAGTATAACACACAGATGCAAAACTACAGCCTCTAACTTCACACAGTCCTGCATGCTCCACAGCTTCCTTTAGGAGTGGGTTAACCTCCTGCCTCACTTCCTGCCAGTGCTGAATCAACATGCGAAGGGATAAGAACAGGAAGGTGGATAGCATGTGTGAAACTGACTGTCTATGTGGGTCAGAAGGTTAAACGAGAAAGATTCACAGAGCTGAAAGAACAAAACACTAAACGAAAGAATGTAGCCACTGAGAAAAAGCAGAGAGAGAGAGAGAGAGAGAGAGACAGACAGACAGGTGAAGGAGACGACACATCCTTGCAGACGCTTGCTCATGCAAAAGTGAGACAATGGCAGGAAACAGAAAGACTTCCTCAATTCAAGGTTAGATCGAAGAACAAGAACACACAACTGACTCAAACTTCTTTAGCCAAGAGAGTGCAGACAGTGTGGAAACAGGCCAAAGACAACGTCCAAACATTCAGCTGCTCCTAATTCACCTGCTGGAATGCTCCAGAGGAAGACAGATCAAGCCATAGAACTAATTTGAGGATTGGATGGCACTGAGTTCCTAATCATATGGAAATTAATTAACGATCCTTGCATGCAAGACTTTTAATAGGATTAATTTCCACACATCACTACAACACATTCAGCCCACTGTTATCTTTAGTCATCCTTTGCTCTGCTGTTTACTTTGTGCTGTCTGTCTGTCTGCAGTGTGTCTGTGCTGACTTTTTGCTGTCTGTTTGTGCTCCTGTGTGATGTCATTTAAAATGAGCTTTTTTTTTTTTTAGATTATATTTCATTTCTGTGTTGTGGCACAGCAATCTTGATTATGATAAAGGCTCTATATCAATGATATTGTTGTACAGTAGGCCCTTGACTATTCGCGGTTTTGCACTCGCGGTTTGAGTATTCGCGGACTGCCGAGTAGCTTGCACGTGATTCAAATTCAGCCAATGGCTGTCCTCCTTCCTGTTGATTGGTTGACGTGATGTAACGCCCCTTTTTCCTCATTCGAGCACAAGTTGGCAATGAGCCTTTTTTAGTGTGTTTTAATTACCAGTTAAGTTCTATGTCACTCAAACGCCTGCTTAAGCACCAGAAAAAGGTAATGAGGTTGGATGTCTCTTCTGAAGAAATAAGACTTTCTCTGGAAGCAACGAGTTTCCTCTGAAGTCACGTCATTGCTGAAGAGGAATAACTGAGCTGTTGTAAAACACTCCACTATTAAAGTCTTTTTTTAATTATTATTCCAGTACATGACATAAGGTAATGTTTAAAATGTTTGTGTGTTATATTTAATTCACTGTGGTGTAGCATGTTTCTCAATGCGTTTTGTTTATCCAATTTATTACATTTATTGTTCTTTTATGTCCTTTTTGTTATGGTCTGTGTTTTGAGGGACTTTGATTTTGGCACTCTGCCTCTCACTGTTTACTTCCTGAAGGGCGTAGCTGAGCTGCTCAGGAGCACACACCTGAATTCACTATTCTCATTTACTCCCAATAAACAAAAGCACGCTCACCTCTGCCCCAGAGGATTAACTGACATCAACATCAGCACTTCATTAGTTTGTAATGCCTCTTACTTGATCACTCTATAATTCTGTTTTGTACTTTGGCTCCAGCTGGGGGGCTTGGCTGAGCTGCTCGGACTTAATGCAGTTAATACCTGAATTCAGTCGTGTCATGCCTAATGCAATGCAGTACGTTCCTCTAGTGGGCATTTTTGAAAACTACAGTGCTGTATGTTTATAAAGAGAATGCACTGAAAGGTGTTTTATGCGTATGCTGTATAATGTTTATATTTGAGCATCGATAAATATAACAGTAAAAATTGTAAAGTTTTTCTTAATCATTACTACATTTTACTACATTAATACTGTATTAATGAGTAAGACTGTCTATAGATACATAGTATTTTACTTCCAGCTGCTCATTCGCACATGTGACGTGATACATGGGGTTTTACTTCCGGGTACAGAACTTGCGGATTATCTCGATTCGCGGGAGGGCCCGGAACCGAAACCCCGCGAATATTAAGGGCCTACTGTATTCATGGTTCCACACAATGGGCCAAATGTCATGCAAGCACTTTTCAAGGAAGAAATTTTCATCTTCAAGTCATGTTTAAAAGAAAAATACAACAATTTCAACTGCTTCTGACTTTCAGAGGGTGAAATACAATAATTTAAACATACTGTAAATTAATATACCGTATTTGACGTAATAAGCGTCCTGCTTCAATAAGCGCCCCTGGAAAATATGTAATAATTTTCATAAACCGTGACAAGACCACAGACTTTCTTAAATGTATATGTAAATATAAATGTACAGGGATACCTCACTTTCGGCGGTTAATTGGGACCAAGATCCCCCGCGATCGTCGAATTCGTGAAGTAGGATCGAGTCATGTATGCGTTCATGTACATGTGTATATGATATCAATAGATATATATTCAATGCTATAAATGCTTATAACAATTAAACATTCAAAAATAATGCATAACCTGTAAATAAAACACACACACATACAGGCGCGCGCACACAGATGCATGCGCACACACTCAGATGCGGACCTCACATAAAAATGTAAAGCGTTTTGAAGGGGGGGATTGGTTGGGTTGTTTTTTGTTTATCTGGGGGGTTTTGGCATAATTGGCCTTGTTTTGAGGCAATTTCCTTAATCTTTTTCCACTATTCATCCTTAATTTCCTTATTTTTTAATTAAATGAATATTAAAAAAAAAAAAAAAAAAGTGATGCCGCCTGAATTGAAGCCCAAAGTAACGAGGGATCCCTGTATTTCAAATGACCTTTTATTGAGTGTCACAGAGCACTACACATATTATACAGTCAAAAATACATGACGAACTGACTGAAGAAGTTGCTGGGGAGATGGGTGTGTGGACTTGACTGCTTAGGCTGATGCCGTGACCCGACCCCAGACCAAGCAGAAGATGAATGAATGATGAATGGAAGAGATACACTGAGCACCTATAACAGGCATATACTCTATATTGAATAAAAATTAATTTATGATTTTTTTTATTAATTTATGAAAAAGGTTAGAACACTGTATAGTGGATTAAGAGTGGTATCGCTCACTGATGTGCCGAACCATTTCATACTTCGAGGGTTACAAGGAGGCTGGAGCCTATCTCAGCTGACACTGCCAGACCATCACAGGGCCAACACATAAAACATTCATATCCACATCCACACCTAGGGTCAATTTAGTGCAGCTAATTATCTAATTATCTAATTATCTAATTAGTCCCTTTGGCCCGTGGGATGAAACTGGAGTATGAATTGAAGCATGTAGTAGAAAGGGATCACTGTATATGTAAACACTTTCTTCACCTTTGGCTTTGGATCAACACCTGTACTGGTTGAGGACCAACTAGGTGTAGTCATCGTAACACTAACGTTTGTGCTTGTGGTGGTTGTTCCGACTGCATTTCCTTTGCAATAGTCCATTATCATAGTACCCTCATGCTCCTTGATTCTTAAAAGTCTTTGCATGTTTTTTTTTTTTTTTGAGGGGAGGTCATTTGATTTTATAAGTGACTTTAATGCATCTCCCCCAGAGCGGCAATGCCAATGTTTTTTTTTCTGCATGTCTTGCAAAATGTATGATGCCGACTTTTGCCGACATTGATCCGGTCACTGGAGTATTTGTTCCTCCTGCCATTCTGCTTTAAATATACACTGACTGCCTGGCATTGTGGCTGTTGGTACGAAACATACCTCTTAAGCTTTTTTTATAAATATTTATTCACTCGTGACGAGCGCAAAGGTTGCCTGCGACACCCTTACCAAACTGCCAAAAATGGGCTCTGTAGGTCATAAAACAGATCTAGAATTTTTTTGTGTCGTAATTCGGAAATTCCGGGAAGATGTGCAAGTACACGACGCTTAACAAACATTGATTTTCTGTGTCTTCGTTGGAGAAAAGATACAAAAATCAGAGGTTGAGAATGTTATACATTTATTGTGCAGGTGGACCCAAAGAAAAAAAAAAAAAAACATCGAGCACTATTCAAGGACGAAGTAAGAAAACCATTGGTTTTCGAAGGGTGGCCTAGCAATTCCAAGGCCCTTGAAAATAATTTCTTTCTTCAAATACTTTTCAAGCCGTTCAAGCACCCGTACGAACCGTGTGTATTATTGGTGCGGCACACTGCATAGTGATTAACACATCTACCTCAGAACAAGAAAATTCTGGACATGAGTCATAAGTTTGGTGCAGAGTTTGTATGCTCTTCCCATGAAGGCTTAGGTTTCCTCTGGGTACTCCGGTTTCCTCCCACAAAAACATAGGGATTCATATAATTGGCTGTTTCAATTTGCCCCTAGCTGTGCAGGTGAATGGTTGCGTCAGTTGCCCTGCGATGATCTGACAAGCAATTCAAGTTGTACCTCACCTTTGCCCAGCATCTGCTGACATACTTAAAAGCCTTCCTGTGACCTCAGTAGGATCAAGTGGCTTAGAAAATGAGTAAGTATATGCTGGCTTGTACCGCCTTCTGACAAATGTATGCTCGTTCACTAGTGAGTAACTCATCAGCCAGTTATTTGGAATTCCAAAAGTCAAATATTATGTTCTTAAATAAGCAGAAATTCTTCATGAGAGAAAAAAAAAAAAGTCTGGAAACGTTTACATTCAGCAAATTCCCATAAAAAGAGAATGCTACAGAAGTATGTTATTATCAAAGTCATATCCTCACATAGGTATATAGAGTCTTTGTTGTATTATTCCTTTTATTTTTCTTCCTTTTACTTAAATTATTAATAATGTTTACATTTATTAGATGATTTTATGTTATCAGGTAAGTTTGTAGAGTGTCCATGGGAATGCGATTCGGCAATTACAAACAATCATGATGATGATGATGATGATGATGATAAGCATCAACAATGTTGCTATTGCTAGGTCATGATTTTATGATAACTTCATTTCATGATAACTCAAAATAAAGCTATTTCTTTATCTGTATTATTAATTTCTTTATACAGACACTCCCCGACTTACGTTCGTACGTTTTTTCGCTTTTACTTTTTTTTTTTTTCAAAAAAAAAAAAGTGAAATTTTGAGTTTAGACGTACCTACGTAGTACGGTCACGTAATGACGCAATGAGGCAATGACACTGTGTCCACTGTTTACAAACTACAGACTGAACGTGCCCCTCCTTCTTTCTAGTTCAGTTATATAAATATCGTTTTACATATATCAGTTATATAGCGTGTTACTCGTGTTAAGACGTCGTCTCTGTGATCTTTGTGTTTACACTGTTTTGCGGACTTTTGTAACCCGAAGCAAATATGGTTGGTCAGAAGCGTAAGCCTACTAGCATGGGTGCAAGTCTTATACACAGAGATGAATTAACTATCTGCTCAGATCGGCACAATCTACCATGCATACTCAGTTAAGCAAAGAGAGTTGTAAAATATGAAATCCTGAATCCAGGAAAGAGAGAACTCTCTGCTCTGCTGATGATTCACATCAGTGCAGGCCGAGAACTAAATGAGTTCAACGAAGCCCTTGTTCACTTGAAAGCCGGAAGTTTGCATAACCCACGCTTTATTTCAAGCAAGTAAACTACTTTCAGCAAGTGCACTACTTTCGGTATTGAGCGCCTCACATATTGTAAGCATTGATTGGCTGTCTTAAGCTTCATATAAAGTGAGACGGCTCAGCTTCATGTAATGTGATTCAGCTCAGCTTCATGTCATGTGACCATCCGTCGACCATCGGACCCATTTACAAGCAGAAAGATTGCATCATAGAGAATGTTAAAGGTTATATTTGATACTGTATTTGCTATTTGATGAGTGAATTTGATTAAAATTTATCAATTTGAAATTATTTTGCTTGAATTTAATTTATTTGAAATCAATGTTGATATTATTTGATATTATTTTACAATGTTATGTTTATAATAATTGATTTAGGGGTGTTTTATGAGATACGGAAATGGTATTTATGGATGTATAGTACAGTATCAGTGTCGTACGTCACACGTCATACGTCACTGTAACAACTTACGTTCACTTTCAACTTACGTTCGGCCGTCCGGAACCAATTAAAATCGTAAGTCAGGGAGCGTCTGTAATGTGTTATGAGAACTGAGAACAGTTGGACAATGTCCCCATGAAACAGTGAAACTTTAATGTGGACATATTTGTGATGAAATGATGATTAAAAGACATGGACACAGAAGAGAAGAAGAAAGTTTGAAGTGAAAATGTAAAATAAAGGAATAAACAGTGACTGGTTTGCCTTAATAATAATTAAAAAAAGACCAGAGAAAGGGAGTCAGCATTAAAGGAAATAATTTATTAGTATAAGTAGCTTTGTGTGGGGAAATAAAAAAGTTAAAGACCCGCAAACAGGCCGGAGTTAGACTCATCTTACCAGCTCTCGAGGCAGGAAGAACTCTTCCTGCCTCGCTACCACCAAACACACACTGTCTCCCTGCTTTGTGCTGCGCAGCATGGCCACCAGCTCCTCCTGCATCCGACCTGTGATGTCCACACCATTCACCTGATATGCACGCATACACACACACACACACACACACACACACACACACACACACACACACATGCATACACACACATACACACACACACACAATAATAAGTAAAGCAGTATTTTAGACCACTAAAATATTGCACATCATGCTTTAAAGACATACTCATAAATTCTATTGATTACGATTTGGACTGTCATTAATTCAGCAATTTGCATGCCTTACACATAGGGGAGGGGCAACAAGATTTTACCTCCAGGATTCTGTCTCCAGACTGCAGTCGGCCATCCTTAACAGCGGCTCCTCTAGGGAGGATGTTCTTGACAAGAATGGGCCCAGGTCCATGCACTGACGAGTCTCTGGTTACAACAGTGAAGCCCAAACCCTCCGGACCTGCCCACACACCAGGAGAACCGAGAATAAAAAGGGAGGAATTTAATTGCTGAGCTGTATTTGATTTTTGACATTTGTACACTAACTCAAGATCCACACAAGAGTGGGTAAGAATTGGGTCTATTTTATTGACTCTTAAAAGCGCATAAGTGCACAATTATTCTGAAAGCCCAATGATCAATCGGCCTTGCCCAATATTGATCACAAACTCAGTGAAAGCGCAGATGGAAAAGGTAGTTATGACAGAAAAAAAAAGAATAACTGCTAACAGTTCAATCCAACAGATAAAGGCAGTCAGATGATCTGACTTACTGCAGTCTTAAACTATGAATAAGCCTCTGTGTGTGTGTGTGTGTGTGTGTGTGTGTGTGTGTGTGTGTGTGTGTGTGTGTGTGTGTGTGGGTGTGTGAGGGAGAAAGAGCGAGTGTGTGTGTATGAGAGAGAGAGAGAGAGAGAGAGAGAGAGAGAGAGAGAGAGAGAGAGAGAGAGAGAGAGCGATCAGATCTGCAAACTGCTGCTTCAGTGCATTATCACTGCCGGACTACAGTTTAATTTCACGTATGGGTACATCTATAATAAAGACCCGGTGCGAATGGGTGTGATCCCCATCGCAAATTATGATCCCTGATATGTTTAGTCATGAACATTTTGGATTTTTAGCAAACATGGGAAGCAAATCTACTAATGTTCTCCCCTAAATCAACCTCGCAAGACTAAAGGATGGATAATTAACCACAGACCATTTTATAAGCAATTATATTTTTTCGCTATGTTTAACATTTACATATTTCACATTCCGTTGTTATTTACATATTCCGCAGTTTAACATTTAGCCTGGGGGATATGATATGAAGCTCACTCCGTGAGCGTGATGGAACGGTGGCGGGGATGAATGCTGGTTTAGTTTGACAGCACAGTTGAAAAAATTGGTATTAAAGGTGTGAGTGTGCCTGCAGTGCTGTGACCTCCACTGCAGTGCCTCTTATCAGGGTCCCTGTGCTGTCAGGATGACTGATAGGTAGATTAGTGAACAGCCCATTGCCTGCTGGGTGACATGAGCCACGTCTTTTATGGCGGATACAACCACCCTGATGTCCCGTCTGGAAAAGGAGGGAAAGGAGCAATGATAGACGGAGCAAGGGTGAGGGAATTAATGCTCTTTAATCCAACCTGGTATGTTCGAGTGCAAAAATCGGAAACGGCCTCAGCATGCTGGCAACTTGTGCTGGTGTTTTATGTTGGTCATTTTGCACAGTCCCTTTATAGTCAGCAGTTTTCTTTTGCTGCAATGAATTCAGATCATCAGTAACGGCTGGATCAATAAGAACTTAATAGACTTTGCAGGCTGAAATTATGGCTTCATCCATTCAGCAACATGCTTAGAAACACCACAATGCAGGAAGGAAAGAAAAAGAGAAAAAGAGAGAGAGAGAGATAGAAAGAGAGAGAGCGAGAGCAAGAGAAGGATGCCACACTTCTTCCCAGAAAATTATATTCCTGAACATTATTAGTCCAACAGCGAAACAGTTTAATCATATTGTCCAATTTTTATTTCTCTTTGCAGAAATCTTATCATAATAAACAGAAAAAACACCCACTCAAAGGAAAAAGTAAAGTGCATGCTTGGCGCTATCAAGAAAAGATACAGTGGATACTTAATGATGAATTGGGTAAATATATTAAATTATAAAGAGTCTATAGCATGATCTCAATCTTGAAAACTGTTTGGCTCAACAAGGTTTCAAAAAGTCCATGTTGGAAACCATTTCCATGCACAGGGAACCCTCGATACTTCGCGCTTCAATTCATGTAGCTTCAGTGCATTGTGTTTTGTTTTTTTTTTTTTTTTAATATTCATCGAATTAAAAAAAATAAGGAAATTAAGGAAGAATAGGGGAGAAAGTTAAGGAAAATGCCACAAAAACAAGGCCGATTATGAAAAAAAAAAAAAAAAACCCTAAACAAACAAAACAAAAAACAACACAAAACCTCCGATCAAAACTAGTTACATTGTTGTGAAGTGCACATTTGCGTGCGTGAGCGTCTGGATGTGTGTGTATTTATATTTTATTTATATTGTATGCGTTATTTTTGAATGTTTAATTGTTATTATAAGCATTTATAGCATTGAGTATGTATTTATTGATATTATATACACACATGCATGTACGTATGTGTCAGTCAGGGTGGGGTTGATCCTACTCAATGGAATTCGGTGGTCGCAGGGGGATCTTGGTCCCAATTAACCGTGGAAAGTGAGGGATCCCTGTACTCCATATTGGACTTAAAATCTCTTCACCCCTTTTGTTTTACAAGCTGAAACGGTAGGTAACAAATACAGACAAGCATTCTAGATATTCATGGAATATAGGATCAGAAATGAGTACATCAGAGGGACAGCACATGTAAGATGTTTTGGAGACAAAAACAGGGAGGCTAGATTGAGATGGTTTGGACATGTACAGAGGAGGGATAGTGAATATATTGGTAGTAGGATGCTGAGGTTGGAACTACCAGGCAGAAGGCCTAGATGAAGACCAAAGAAGAGATTTATGGATGTGGTGAAGGAGGACATGAACGCCATTGGCATAAGAGAAGAAGATGCAGAGGACAGGGTGAGATGGAGGCAGATGATTTGCTGTGGCGACCCCTGAAGGGAACAGCCGAAAGGAAAAGAAGAAGATGGAATATTTGAGCAGCCTTTTCGGCATTTGATTTTGTGTGAAAAAATAATGCACAAATATCGTGCTGAAGTTTTAATGATTTTAAAAGATTAAAGAGTAACCGTGGTAAACTAGTGTTGTTAGCTATTTAAAATATACAGTACAACATCAGCGTCATTCCCTCTGCCCAGCCCATGCCTGTATTCAAGGTGTGTGCAAGTGTTCCGACTCTAGCTATGCTCAGAGACATATTGCCTTTCTGATTGGGAGTGACACGAATTCGTCGGATTGGCTGAGCTTCGTCACTGACCCGTGTAGCTTCACAGAGTATCCGTCAGTGCTCAGCTGCACAAACAACACGTGCAAGAATCGTAGAAAACATTTCTTCATTCATTCATTTTCTGTAACCGCTTAAACTTAGAGTCATGCTCATCTCAGCTGACTCCGGGTAGGGGCAGAGTACACCCTGGACGGCTTACCAGGCCATCACAGGGCAGAAACACGCCGACGACTATGCAGCGACTCTTGTCAAAAATATTTTGATAACCCAATTAGCTGGACTGGGGGGACAGTGACAACCCATTTAGGGTGGGCCTTGAACCCATCCATCTTAGGATCGGTGATCCAACACCTTTACCACCAGGCTCCCACTTCCCAGAAAACATTTCTTTTTGTTCCTAAACCAAATGACGACATGAAGGCCGGGATGACAAAACGTTGGCTGCGTAAGCCATTTTGGACCTACCGTCAGGCATATCTCTGGCAGCATTTTTATCCTCACAATCTCTAAAATATAAGTTGAACTGTCTCCACTGGAGACGTCAAACCCGTCCAAAGCATTTGCATCACTTCTGGGGGTAAACGACTGCTAAAATCAGGGCTGAGAGTGGATTGTGATGAAAAAAATCTGAAAAATTAGCCCAGGGTCTGGGGTCCAAATTTGTGGTACAAATTTGATAGCTGTAGATTCTTACCTCATACCTGTACAAGTGAAGTCCAAAAGAGACTTTCCAGCAACATCGAGCTTTTTCACAAAATCAGACACAAGTACAGATTATGGTTCCTGCTTACTGCTTCCCACTGGTGACACCGTCACCGTTCTATCCAACTAGTCCCATCGAAACTTGTTTTTCAAATCCGCATCTATCTCACGCACTTTAGCATCGTCACGATAACATTCGGCATTTTGATTGATACAAAACTATATAAACGAGTATTGCTGCACTAACTTTTTTCTATATATATTTCCACACGTGCAAAGAACCAATCATGTAGTGCGGGAAGGTGGCCTAAGAAAGTGAATATGGATTGGTTGTCATTCAGCAAATGCCGATACAGAGGCCAATCACAACACATGAGGCATTGGTTATACAGCAAATACAAACTAACGGCAAACCGATGTCTGAAAAGAAAGTATGATATTCAATGCCTACAAATCTGTGAATTATAAACATTACACGAGTCCTGAGTCAGCTGGCGGCGAGTCAGTCTGGCCGCCCAGAAGTAATACCAGACTATACCATACCCTATAAAACTTTCAACAGATTGGCAATATAAAAAAGGTCCATTTTGGGTGAAAAAAATTATACCCAAAAGTGGAAAACTTCCATCCCCTGTAAGATGCTAACCCCTGTAGTTTAGCACACAGGATAAAATGACCCAGTTTTGCATTTTTATTATGGCATTCAATGTTAAAATAAGCCTCTGTACAACAATTGTATTACACATGCACACATTATGTTATATGGATCACCAATAGCAGTATACTTTAAGTCCTGTCTCTGGAAAAATCAGCAGATTCACCTCAAAAAATATATATTTGTGAAAAATACTCAATACCAGCAAAGTCCTGTCTAAATCTCAACCCAAATGCAATTTAATCCAGACACAGACCTAAACCTACCCACTAATCTAAAACCTATCCGAGTGTCTTCTTAAAGTGCACACAACAAAAGATACTATGTTGTTTCTATTCACTTACACATTCATATTTCATCATCACCATCAGATCCAATTAAAGCAGATGTAAAAGCATCAATGAGACAACAGTACAGACACGAGTAGTATTTAATCAACGGTTCAACTGTCATTGCCTTTGTACCAAAACAGTTTTAAAAAAATAATAATAATTTGGGCCATTGTGAATGTAAACATTGTTCGGTATTGGGATGGCGTTTCCTAGGTTGACCCGTCTTCCTCTAAACTTTGAACTCAGTCAGGCTTTGGTAAATAGATCTCTAACACTTGAATTCATGCACCATGGATCCAAGCAAGGTTTAGAAAAATAGAGGAAACAGGTTCAGAAATAGAGGAAATGAAATATTTCGGCTGGGGGTCTACGGGGCCGCAGGGCCCCAGAAGCTGAAAAAATAGTGAAATTCCACTAAATAGCGAAGATCTGGGATCCCTGATGTATCCATGCAATATGCTCCTGGTCCTCTGATCAATGCTGAAAGGACAATTACCATATTTGACGTAAGAAGCATGTGCGCCCCCACCCCCCCATTGTTTTTGATCTTGCGTCTTATAACCGCCCATGTGTACTGGGAGCAAAATGGTAAATCAAACTTACCAATTTTATTTGATCAGTCTCTGTAATGGTAAAATGACACGTTCACTGCCTGTAAAAGTGAGGTTACACGGTATTTCAAGACTCCCTGCCACTGGGGAATATGTATAATGTTCATCAGTAACAACACATTTGATCGTTCCGCCTTGCTTTTAAAAACAGGAAAATATTTTGCTGTGTTCTCTTGGTAAATGACCAACAACCGGTGAACCATTAGAAACTGCTACAGCAAAACTATGGGATGCTCTGAATGAATGGAGCGATGAGCCAGATATGTGATTTTCAACATGTCATGTGCTAAAGTTCACCTTTGTGTTGATTGGTTCAACTTGCCATGTGCTAAAGTTGACATTCATGTTGATTGGCTTGATTTTAGATTGGGGGAAAATATTTAAAGGAACAGCACTGGAAGGGAAAATTAAAGGGTATTTTTTTTTTTTTTTTATGCTGTTTTCTGTTTATTTTTAGCTTTCATGTAAGTAATTTGGTTGATACCACAAAATAAATAACACAAATACCAGTAAAACTCTTGTATTGTTCTGTTATTATTCATGTTTTCCAGCTTGATGGTAATAAGCACTTATCGGTCCACTCCACTGGAACACTTTAATGAGCATTTTAATAAGCGCTCACCCACTCCAATTTTTAAGCGCCCTGGGCGCTTATCACATCGAATACGGTAATTGAGTTTCTTCTCCCCTGAAAATCTTGGATGACCAGGGACTAGTTATGAAGCGAGACAGTTGTGTACGAGTGTGAAGCAGCATTTTTCTGGTTTGCAGGAAATGAGGCTACACATATGCATGGACAGTTGGTCAGTCATGGCAGCCACGGGAAAGAAAGAGAGAAAAAAAAAAAAAAATGCTGCTTCGCACTCCATGCACAGAGAGCACTAGTATCTCACGAAGGTAAAAATCGTACTTTTTTTGTGTAAATGTTCGCGGATACAGCTGATAAGGCGAATAAAGCATTTCAGGATGTTTTGCTATAAGAAAATGATTGACTTGTGAGTATAAACAGTAACTCGGTTTCAAATTTGGTGCAGTCCTGAATCATTTTCCAATAATACCATGGCTCATCATGAGCTTACTTCACCTGATTATAAAGTAATGCAACGTCTTTCTCCGGACTCGTCACAGAAAGATTGCTTTGGTCCACAATTAAATGCTCCTTCTAAAGGCATAACTGCCTAAAGACACCTCAGTGAGCAAATATCCACAACCAGGACGAAATGTCCGAATTAAATAAGGTCAAAAAACACACTAATAATTGTGTATCCTATCACACCACACCTACGCACCTTTTTTCAAATCAATGTTGAGCCTCTTGCCTGCTTTCTTGGTAGGGAACCCAACAAGAGGTGAGATGGTGTGGCTTTTTTTGAGCAGAGGACTACTACTCTTTCCCCTTGGGCAAAGACTTATGGGAAGCGGGGAACCAAGACATCGGCTCTCCATATTTACGCTGCTGCTCTCTTGAGGTCCGGCTTGTCTGGCAGACATGAACTCTGCGGGTTTCACCATCGACTTCACCTTCAGAGGTGGAGGCTCTTTGGGTCGGGGAGTACCATCGTGGCTCTCGGTGCTAAAAAGGTGGCCGATAAGACTCTTCTCAAAGCGCTCTTTATTGGCCATGGGAAGGACCTCTAAACGTACACCAGGTGAGCGCATGGCCTGGCGGAATACTTCCTGTGACCTGTGTAAAGAAACAGAAGTTGGGTAGAAATGAAGGAACGAACATCGAAACTGTGAGAATTATTTAAGTATCAAGAAACTCTGGTTTCATAAAACCCTAAAGAAAATTTAAACACAGTTTATGATTATGTAATATAATGAATAATGATGCTGAATCTGAAGAGAATTAATGAAATGTATTATTTCCATTTATTTTAGTTGAGCTAAAGCTCATTTCTGAGACAGTGTAATTGGGGTTATGACTAACGAGCTCTACCCCTTACTAATGACAAAGCAATCCTTCTTTCTCGTTTGTGTTAACCAATTCAATTTCAGACTCATCCATCCATCCTAAATGTAATAATAAAATTACTGTAGCCTTCTGTCTGACTGATCTGCTCCATGGGACACATATGGACTATGAAGCTTATGTATAAATAATTCATATAATAAATGTAAGAGCAAGAACACTCATACAACTGAGTGACATCTCATCATATAAGGACTAGAAAGTTCGTTCAATTACTTTGAAGAGCTTGCAGATGGTTCCTTAATGACAACGCAAACAAAAACACATTTTTCTTTCACTATATGAAGCCATTTTAATCAAATTTGGAGTATAATTATGGTGGGGCAAAATGTACTAAGAATGATACTGAATTATTCTCTAACTTGATCCCCCCCCCCCCCCCCATGTTATGAAATTAGTGTTCGAGGACAAACGAGCATGACTGCGCATGCAGACGACAGACTCTTAGTAAGCATGCAGAGTCTTGGTGGAAATCTTGAGGACGCTGCGAGATTGTTGTGCAGACCTGCAGTCAATTCAGGCTCTTCTTCACACACTGTTCCCAGCTCAGAGCATTTGCATGTGCAGTGTTTTTTGCTCTCAACTTCAAAACTCTACCTGCTTCTGTTCTGCTTTTGCAAAACGTTTTTTCGCCTTGTAGTTAGTATGGGGTCGACCGACAACTCCACCCACCCACCCCCGCTTACTGTCACCTACTTTAATTTTCAGATAATAGAGCCCCTTTGTTCCCTGATCTATAACCAAATGCCTGCTTCTCCATCTTCCGTTACTGTAGACCAGGGGCATCAAACTCATGCCACAAAGGGCCATGTGGCTGCAGGATTTTGTATCAACCAAGAAGCAGCACACCTGACGTGGCTCATTTAATCAGCTGACCCAAGTCTTCAGGCCGTTGATTGGTCTACCCCTGTAAAGAGCAGACAGATTGACCAATCAGCTGCATGAACACTCAGATCAGTTGATTAAATGAGCCACGTCAAGTGTGCTACGGCTTGGTCCCCCTGCTGTAGACAGACTGCAATCAATCTTTCATTTATTCTCAGAACTGTGTCATCCAAAGGGTCACAGTAAGGCTGACACCCATCTCAGGCGGCTCAATATGAGGGCAGAGTACATCCTGGACAGCTCGCCAGGCCATAGCAGGGCAGAAACATGCCAGCAGCATATATGCTTTGTAAACGACAGCAATGGTTCTTTTACAAGCCTCTCACCACCGACGAGAGACATGCCTGGCCTTTGACAAGACAACCTTTGATTAGCAGCACTTGGGAGCAGAAGTGACAACTTGGCTTGAATCCCCGTACTTCAGCTCAGTAAGCCAGCACCCTATCACCACTGACAGACCTTACTCATGCGATTTCCCCTGGAATTTATTTATTTATTTTAGGGTACGTGATATATTCAACTGTATAAAAACAGCTGTTTATTTGCACTACATCTCCATTTCTCTTTGCAGAACAGCCAAACCAACTTGGCCACATCTCTCCAACCAATCTTTTTTCCCCACATGCTTCTCTTGTGTCTCTCTTTTTCTGCACCAAATTGTCTCGGAACTGCCACAATATTCAAGTTACAATCCCTTGTGGGTAATTTTTCAGAAGAAAGCAGGATTGGGGGAATCAGGCACGCTTTGTTGGGATCTCTTCAAGTAAAAGCCTGAGTAATGTATGAGCTTATAATAGCTCATGGGCAGTGCACACTGATACATCCATGAAACAATAGCTCACAAGTAATTAGTTGTGTACTGCAAGTCGTACAGCAGTGGCATGTCATTCAGCCACTGCTATAACAACAACAAGTGTATTATGCTTAGATCCTGGAGTGTGTGTGTGTGTGTGTGTGTGTGTGTGTGTGTGTGTATACACCCAGTGGGAGTACAGCGCTTTCAAGAAGCATGTGTGCTGGTCGGAACAGATGTTTCTACTCGCAACATGTTTCCACTGATTTTGAAACCTGTCCAATACAGTAGTAAACTTAAATGGGCCAAATCCTCACAACAGCGGAATGAGAGAGGACCATCTATTTTATGGTTAAAAGACACAGATAAAGTAAAGGGAGTGAGACGGAGAAACCGAAGGTGAGAATCTTGCCAACAGCACTGGCGAGGGTTTTTGTGTTGAAAGGTGGTGTACTCACTGTGTGAAAGACTTGTCTATCAGTTCAATGTCATTGATCTTGATGATACAGTCATCATCCTGGAAGATGCCTTCTCTTTTGGATCGGCTGTTCTCCTCCACGCTGCGAATGTGCAGACCCAGGGCCCTGCAATGTACAATGTGGTCAACATCACATACAAATAACCACCGACCTTGAAAAAGCAGTGTGCAGCTACTCTCTCTCCAACACAAAATCAGTATGTTTTCAATGTCTCGCAGCAGACGCATGATACAAAAGTACCAAACAACGCAAACCTCCATTTGAACCAAAAATGTGTGTGTGTGTGCCTGTGTGTGTGTGTGTGTGTGTGTGTTGGGGGGGGGCTTGCAAAATTTAAAAATCCTTTAAAAAATTCTTGGACTCAGAATTTGGGGGCTGTATGCAAAAAAAAAAAAAATACAAAAACCCTTTGTTGAAGTCGGTAAGAAAGAGTCAATTTGAATTATACAATTATACAAGCTCATGACAACAGGCTACCCTCACACACATTTTTACAACATAGGACTGTTCTTGATGGTGGCAGATGGAGAAGGACATGATAATAGCTTCCTGTATCTAAACTCAACAGAATTGTTTCCAATAAACAACACCGTGATGCCACCAGAGAGGTGATAACTCAACAGGGAGGGTATATTCATGTGTGCATCCTGGAAAAAAGTGTGTGGGTGCACGTGTATGCTCTTGTGTGTGTGTGTGTGTGTGTGTGTGTGTGTGTGTGTGTGTGTGTGTGTGTGTGTGTGTGTGAGAGAGAAAGTGAAAGCAAGAAATGGGAGATACTAGAGCTGTTGAAGCACATTTCATTTTAATTGCGTTTTAATTTAATATTGGAAAATGTTTGAACATGTTTTGGCTTTCACAGGCCATTCGTCAAATTCTACACTTCCTTCCTATAAAATGAAATATGGAAGATAAAACTATAGCACTTTTTAAGAGGGGGAAACACACACACCCCCACCCCCACACACAAGGGTGCAAAGTTAATTGTTCCATACATTGACTGTAGGGCATTGGTGGCTTGGTGGTAACAAAAGTAGTTGCATAGTCATCAGCATGTTTCCGCCCTGTGATAGACTGGTGAGCTGTCTAGGGTGTACTCTGCCCTCGCCCGGAGTCGGCTGGGATGGGCGCCAGTCTCCCCGCAACCCTAATTAGGATTAAGCGGTTCAGAAAATGAATGAATGAACTTTCAGAGGGTAATAGACAAGAAAGAGCTTGTTTCATTGAGGTTCATGTTCCACAACATTAAAATATCTCTGAATTGGGGGGGGGGGGGGGGGGGGGGGTGTGTATAAGAAAAATAAAGCACTGCAGGATGCTTTTACTGTTACATGAAAATTATTAACTTTAGGTTAACATCACCCACCTCATGTTCCATCTCCTTGAAATTCTTACATAAGCTACAGAAGTTTAAAAATGACTCATTAACCATGAATAAATCACGCAAATAGACGATACATGTACGTTTCTGCTTCATATTATTTGGCCACAGCAATCTTTCCCTGTTATATATTTTTAACCTAATTTTTCATTTCTTTGGCACAATTTCCACTGATAACAGTAAAAACCAGTGTATCATCCACACAATGGTGTCATTGTTGTATTCAGTGGGGAATAAGAGCTTGGCTGCATCATGTCTGTGACTAATTTAATGTTGTGTTAACCAGGATTCAACTCTTTGACCATTAATGTGACGAGTAAATATCTTGGAAAACACTTCAATGACTTATTTATTGATTTTTATCTCAAACATTTGGTAGCGGTGTGTATGTTAATAATAATAATAATAATAATAATATAAAAACAATATGGGGTTGTTTGAACAAAAACATTATTGTTATTGCTCCCCAATACTGATTTAAAAAAAAATAAAAACAACTAAATGCCGTTGCTTTTTTTTTCTTCGTGTGGCATTTAAAGATTTAAATCCCACTCTCCACAAGGTTGTCACTGTCCCTCCAGTGCAGCTAACTGGGTTATCAAAGGCTGGCCATGTCTCTTACTGTCTATGGTGGGAGGTTCATGTAAAAGAACCATTGCTGACTTTTGACAAGAATAGCTCCAAAGCCGTTAGCGTGTTTCCGCCCTGAGATGGCCTGGCGAGCTGTCCAGGGTGTACTCTGACCTCGCCCAGGATTAAGCGATTCAGAAAATGAACTGATGAACTGAACTCTGGCCTCATACAAGAGTTCTGTTTTTGTGTAAACATTCAACAAACAGCAAACTACTAAATGACTTTCTATCAACTTTATCCACTCATCACATAAATAACAATGGTACTGCCGCACTAAATAATGTGTTGCACTTACCAGCAGAACCAGCCGAAACCTTTACCGAGTCATGCAATTATTCAATTAGACAAATTTTAGCAGATGCTCAATTTAAAAACCGTGCAGCTACATGCCAACAACGCCAATTCATATTCATCAGGATGGTGGGGTCGAAAAACAATTTTGAATTTTCAAATGTGACCTAAAACACGCATGCTTGCTGATGCCAAATAATCAGGTTTGAGCAATCCAGAAACTGCTGTTTCACACACAACGGTTAAAGAGCCAGTAACTAACTAACTAAATAAATAAATAAATATACAAAACCTGTGTGCACTGTTTCTGTAGTTGGAAAAGCTATGATACTGAGAAAAGAGAATAAGACTGATAAAAATGCCCAGACTGGTTTCCCGCAGATCCACTCAAATCACCACGCGTTTGAACTATAGTGAGTAGAAAGACATTGGAGCACAAGACATTTGGCCGCCAGGAACCAAAGATTTCAGGCTTTTGTGTATTTTGAGATGCTTTTCTGCTCCGCATAACTGTGCTATTTAAAACCTCGCAGAACATAGCAGATAGCAGATGATCTCTTCTTATCTGAAAAGGCAGAATGAGCAGAGGTGAACAAGCCAATGAGAAACCGGCTTTCATTGTGTTTCTAGGGAATTAAAAAAAACAAGTTTATTCACACAGAAATAGATTACAAAAAAACTTTATCGATTTACTGTCAGCTTTATATCTACATCAACTGATCAAATAATGGGAATTCCAAGCTTAGTATATGATACCTGACATGGTGCAGGAATAACAGAGTGTTACACAATGCTGATTCATTATTTTGGGGAATTTCTGGGATATTATTGAGGTGAAATATTCCCTCAATAACAATAACAAATATTTTATAGCTAAAATTTTATTAACTTACTATTAACCTTGAAAGAGTTTTCCTGTAATTTTACTGATTCTGATTTTACTGAATATTATCACTATTATTATTATTACCAATAATAATAATAATAATAATAAAAAGTGCTATAACTGCAAAGATAAAAGTAGCTCTGATTTAATTTAGTGCCAATATCAATATGCGTGGTGCCGGTGGTGTAGTGGTTTGGGTGCTGGATTCATGATCAGGAGGTTGTGTGTTTGAATCCCAGTTAGACCCTCACTGTGCTAAGACCCCTAAGCAAGGTCTTAACCACAAGTGTGCCTCTGTTCACCCAGCAATATAAATGAGTACCAGTAAAAATATACTGGGAAGGTGGCCTGCGATGGACTAGCGTCCTATCCAGGAGGAGTTGAACTCCTGGCAGCTTCACGCGATAGAAGCCAGCCTGATGAGCCGCTATGGCTCGGGTGTAAGCCCAGAGGACTTACGTTTTCACCTTACAATATCAATATGTTACAGTAATGGGCCAGGAGGATACAACAACCATTAGTAATGCAAGTATTCTGTTTCTGCTTCTACAGCGTGTGAGGAGTCATTTCGGATTTGGCCATCAAAACATACATAGACCATTCCCTACACTAATTCACTCTTTTTTTCTGTAATTAATTCACCGAAAAGTAACACATTTTTTTCATAGTCAAACTATCATAAATGTGCTAGCTGTGCTTCAACAAGATAAAGAAAAAACTCTCTCTTTGCCCTAACTTAGGCAAGAGTAAAAATCAAACAGAGTGAGTCACATACGAGCAGTTCTTTTTTAGGCTTTGTTTAAAGACGACACCCCATTCTCCATCCATATGACCCTTCCTGTTTTCACAAGCCTTTCTGGTTTTGAAGGAGTAACCTGGTGAAGCCATATTAAGTTGTAAAGCCCAAACTCATAAAAAGTCCCGAATCAAGGCTGTGACCTGTGGTTGAAGTTACTTATTGTTTGTTGTTTTAGCCAAAGACCACAAAAAGAAAGCTAAAGCTGACTCACATTGTTGAAGCGCTCTCTTTCTAACGGCCCACGTGAATGTTAACTTCTGTGATAGAACTGTGAATGCACAACTGGTGACCAATGGCTTTAATGTACTGAGCATTAAAAACGTGGCATTGATACCAGATTTGTGGGGCCGGTGGTGTAGTGGTTAGAGTGCTGTGCTCATGATCGGGAGGTAGTAAATTCAAATCCCACTGAGACCCTCACTGTGCTAAGACCCCTGGGCAAAGTGTGCCTCTGTTCACCCAGCAGTATAAATGGGTACCAGTAAAACATACTGGGAAGGTAACCTGCGATGGACTAGCATCCCATCCAGGAGGAGTTGTGCTCAGAGTTGCTTCACGCTACAGAAACCGGGGATAAGCATCGGCCTGATGAGCCGCTATGGCTTGGGTGTAGAAAGCCCACGAACTTAACCTTACCTATTGATACCACCACGCCCATTTTTTAAACCCAAAACGTTTAGGTATAATGCGTTTTACGTGCATATTGACCTGAAAAAACAACTACTATACTCTCACATACACATGATGAATAAAACTGTTGGAAAACTTTACAAAGTCAAATTTCTTTCACCACACAGCGACACAATAACTCTGAACAAAGACATATGAATGGTTCAGGTCTTGCATCACTTCGAGTAGCAGCCCGGAGCCATCACTGTGGCTTTAGAATGGGAGGAAGCGTCACCTAACATTCTCTTTTAAAAAGGGTCTGAGTTTTCTGTTTTGGTTAATGTGTGCGTAAAAATCTGTAAATAAATAAAAATCTATGGGGATGATGCACAGCAGGAGTCCACATCACACAAACCCACAGCAGAATGGATTGTGAGAACGTGGTTATCCTAAACAGACACATCCTGCACATATGTACAACAGTATATACAGAAACATGTTGCACACACATCTTAATGACGGATTCAAACACAATCCATTTACTTTTCTCCGTGTTCACAAACCTTGTTGTGAAAAAGTTCACAAAAAATCACTTTGCAAATGCAAACTATCAAAGGCATTGACACATCATGAAGAGGGAAAAATCGCTTCATAAACATATCACACCTGGACGATTATCTGTTGTTGTTGTTTTTTTTGCCAGGAGGCGCTAACAGTGCCCAGACTGAACAAGAAAACAATAACACACTATTTCAGAGTTCAGGCTGGTCTGGAATACATTAACACAAAGCCGGTGTGGAGGGTCAGTGCATGCCCAGCTCCAAACCACAGCTTCCTGATCTATCAGCCCAGTTAGATCCCCCCCCCCCCCATCCCGCCCCGCCCCCCAGACACATGGCATTAGGAAACAGATCTATTTACATTAGTGGTTTGTTCAATATTTGGTGATACTATTGACATATTTTTTGAGCTAGAAGTGAACTTTGACCTGAGGGGACAGGTTAGAGTGCATGACTAAAGGAAACATATGCTCCATCTGGGATGGAGGGATGAGAAGTTAGAGAGAAAGAACTGAGACACAGAGATAGAAAGACAAAATAAATCACAATGATCCTTCAGGGATAAATATGTCTTCATAAAAAGTTCTAGTTTCCCCACCATGTGACTTGCTTTGATGAATCAATTTCATTGTGTGTGAATCCTGCCACGAGTGTCAGTGCATATAGGGTAAAGACCATTCTGCAGTGCCTATGATTTATTCTCAGCATCATTACACACATGAGCACTTTTAAGGTTACATTTACTGTAAAAGTTGGAATTCTTCAACGCGAATGTGAAGTTGCATGGCTGATTTCAAAGACACTGCGGTCGTCATGGGACTCCTGCCTTCACAAATAATATAAACGACATACGCACCCACTCAACAAACGAACAGTCTGATGCCTCCAGTCACCCTTGAGCTGCCCCTTTCCTCCAGCATCTACAAAGCATTTAACTCTCTGAAATATTATCCTAATGCTCGCCACGTGGTCTCTCCCTTTACCACAACCCTACCACAGCCAGGCTTTGAAAGCAGGGTCATCTAACTATAGATTTGTTCTTGCTCATCCTTTGCGTCACCACTTTTGTACCATCATGCTGCCACTGCTGATGCCAGAGACATTTCAATGTTAGCAAATGTGCTGGAAAAAAAACAAAAAAAATCTATTCATGAAGGCAAGCATTTTTCAAGAGGAAAATAATGAAAGTGGATCTCCAGCTTAGGCAATAACAGCCCTGTTGGTGTAAAAGATCTTTCTTTCTCTCTCGCACTTCTATGTTTTCTTCCAAGTTTAATCAGAATGCAACAGCTAAAAAAAAAACAAAAAACAATAAATAAATAACAAAAAGATATTATATTACGGTTAGGAAGTCCACCTAACAGCATGAAGATCTCGGGTCGGATCTGATCATGGGCCAGAGTGTTTCGGTGTGGTGTTTGCATGTTCTTCCGCTGCTTGCATGGGTTTCCTCCCACAATCCAAAAACATGCATATTAGACAAACTGCTGCTCCACATCCCTCCAAGATGTGAGTGTTTGTATGAATGGCTGTGTGTGTGTTGGCCCTGCAATAGCCTCGTGAGTTGTCCAGGGTGTACCCCACCCTTGCATAGCTGAGATGTGCTCCAACCACCACGCAACCCTAATTAGGATCAAGCAGCTTAGAACATGAATGACTGACAGCTCCCCAGACCATCGCAGGGAAAAATAAGCAGACGGCTATGCAGCTAATCTTTCCAAAAGTCACCAATGTGTCGTTTACACGCGTCTCACTACAGACGGTGAGAGACACGGCTGGCCTTTGAATAGCCAGTTATCTGCACTGGGGGAGCAGCGGTGACAGTGAGGCGACAGTGAGGCTTGAACCCCCGACCTTGGGATCCGTAAAGCAGCACCTTACAAAATCCATTCTGTCACTCACTCGTTTGCTGAACCCCTAAATCCTATTCGGACTGCAGGGAGGCTGGAGACGACACTGGGCGAAGGCAGGGTACACCCTGAACAGCTCGCCACACCAGTGCAGAGCAACATGCACACATTCACACTGAAATAGCCAGTTGGACTAATGCGCATGTCTTGTCTATGGGACTGTGGGAGGAAACCTGGGTAACTGACGAAAACACACGCAAACACAATTAAAAGATACACACAGAAACGCTCTGGGTCCAGATTCAAACCCAGGACCTTCTTGCTTTGAAGCATCCATGCCAAGCCCAACGTCACCATCCCTCTTCTTCTTCTTTTACTTTCGGCTGCTCCCTTCAGGGGTCGCCACAGCAAATCATCCGCCTCCACCTCACCCTGTCCTCCGCATCTTCTTTTCTGACTCCAACGACCTTCATGTCTTCCTTCACCACATCCATAAATCTCTTCTTCGGTCTTCCTCGAGGCCTTCTGCCTGGTAGTTCCAACCTCAGCATCCTACTGCCAATATACTCACTATCCCTCCTCTGTACATGTCCAAACCATCTCAATCTAGCCTCTCTGACTTTGTCTCCAAAACATCTTACGTGGGCTGTCCCTCTGATATACTCATTTCTGATCCTATCCATCCTCGTTACTCCCAGGAGAACCTCAACATTTTCATCTCCGCTACCTCCAGCTCTGCCTCCTGCCTTTTCCTCAGCGCCACTGTTTCTAAGTCATACAACATCGCTGGCCTCACCACCATCTTGTACACTTTTCCCTTCATTCTTGCTGACACTCTCCTATCGCACATCACACCGGACACTTTTCTCCAACCATTCCAGCCTGCCTGCACACGCTTCTTCACCTCTTTTCCACACTCTCCATTGCTCTGGATTGTTGAGCCTAAGTACTTAAAATCCTCCACCTTCGTTATCTCTGCTCCCTGTAACATCACCGTTCCTCCTGGGTCCTTCTCATTCACACACATGTATTCTGATTTTCTGAGGCTAACCTTCATTCCTCTCCTTTCCAGGGCATACCTCATATGCTTTTTCCAGATCCACAAAGGCACAATGTAGCTCCCTCTGACCTTCTCTGTACTTCTCTATTAACATCCTCAAGGCAAACATTGCATCTGTGGTGCTCTTTCTTGGCATGAAACCAAACTGTTGTTCACAAATGCTGACCTCTGCCCTTAGTCTAGCTTCCACTATTCTTTCCCATAACTTCATCGTATGGCTCATCAACTTTATCCCTCTGTAGTTGCCAGAACTCTGCACGTCTCCCTTGTTCTTAAAAATGGGCACCATCACACTTCTCCTCCACTCCTCCGGCATCTGCTCACTCTCTAGTACCTTGTTGAATGTTCTTGTCAGAAAATCTACTGCTACCTCTCCTAGACACTTCCATACCTCCACAGGTATATCATCAGGACCAACTGCCTTTCCATTCTTCATCCTCTTCAATGCCCTTCTCACTTCACCCTTACTGATCTTTGCTACATCCTGCTCCTCAATGGTTACCTCTTCTACTCTTTTTTCTCTCTCATTTTCCTCATTCATCAGCTCTTCAAAGTACTCTTTCCATCTTCCCAGCACACTTCTGTCATGAGTCAATACAGTTCCCTCTCTGTCCTTTATCAATATAACTTGCTGCACGTCCTTCCCATCTCTATTTCTCTGCTGTGCCAACCTGTATAGATCATTTTCTCCCTCTTTACTATCCAACCTATCATACAAGTCATCACACGCCCTCTGTTTGGCCTTAGCCACTGCTACTTTCGCCTTACGCTGTGTCTCCCTGTACTCCTGTTTATTCTCTTCGGTCCTCTCAATGTCCCACTTCTTCTTGGCTAACCTCTTCCTTTGTACACACTCCTGCACTTCCTCATTCCACCACCAAGTCTCCTTATCTACTTTCCTTCCAGAGGACACACCAAGTACTCTCCTACCTGTGTCCCTGATCACATTTGCTGTGGTTGTCCAGTCATTTGGAAGCACTTCCTGGCCACCCAAAGCCTGTTTCAACTCCTCCTTGAAGACAACACGACACTCTTCCTTTTTCAGCTTCCACCACTTTGTCTTCTGCTCTGCCTTTGCCTTTTTCACCTTTCTCCATCCCACTCCATAATAAATAGACATATTCACTTAATAACTCGCTGCACTTATTTCCATGTTACCAAACATCAAACTTCTGTCACTCATTACAATTACCTCACCAGCTAACAGAAAATGGACATGAAGGCATGCACGTATTTTCTTTATTTAGTCACCTGTACAACGAATGAAATCTCAAGGCATGTAAACACAGTTTTTTTTTTTCTTTCTTACAGAATAGGACACACAAATAAATAGAAAAAATGATGGGAATAAAAGTAAAGGAAAGAAAAACACAGAGCGATGATGACACACACTAACCTTCCACTGAGAGAGGAACAGTAGGGCACCACGTGTATCCCAAGGGGCCCATGGTCTCCTGAAATCTCCACAGTCTTCATTAGGCTGCATGGACACACACACACACACACACACACACACACACACACACACACACACACACACACGAACACACATACACACACACACATACACAAATGCTTAAATACACTTGCTTCAAGAAAACCAGCACACGGACTGTTTCCTCTCAGTGTAGACTCTCACACGGAGACATTGAGCCGCACAGCCTTCAACTCCTTACTCTGGCACTTTTCACCACGTTTACCTTCCATACTCACTTTCAGCTTTCTTCTGCCCTCAATGTCTTTCACTGTGTCAATGGTTACAGTACTTGGCGTAGACCGTGATTACCCAGCAGGAGAGGAAAAATACAGGGCTTAATGTAGATAAACGTGAATGGAACAGCTTGGAGCACTAACAGCACTGACCTTGAAACACCACTTGCACTTTCTCTCAAGCAAAACAACTGTGAGAGGATAAACTGACACCATCACGATGGAGATGTACTCAGGGTATTGTGCAGACATAGCACAAATACAGTATACAGATTTTTTTAGTACAGTATATATATACTTTTTTGAACATTCTCCATTCCCTTTAGGTTCTGTTATTACTTTGTAATAAAGCATTTACAATTCACTTGGAGAAAAACAATCATCTACATCGAGATGGAAAAATAAGTTAACTGCACCTGCTCCATCAGGACAAACCAGGCTGCAAACAGATATTTCAAATAAAACCCAAATGAACTCTTGTTTTCCAGTCTAACCCTGAGCAGTACTTCCTTTAGAATCAGAGTATCGGTTGTTCATTTGGGGTTTTTTCTTTTTTTTTTTTTTTTTTTTTTACTTTTAGCCATGTTGGTGTTTGTTCCATATTTCATCTCCTCATCCAACCTACTTGTTTACCCTTAACATCAATTATAAGACAACCGACCAAACTGTTAATGCAAGTGTTCACTAACCCTGTTCCAAGAGATTAACCCACCTGAAGACTTCAGCTCCAACCCTAATCCTGTCACCTCAACACGGACTTAAAAGGTTATCGCTCACACGAGAAAAAGTCTGCGAGATGTTGGTCATAGATAAAACCTGCTGAAAGGTAGATCTCCTGGAATAGGGATGGTGACCACAGGTTTTGCAATATCACCACTAAGCTAACAGAAGATTATCAAAGTGCTTTGTGTTAATTCTGATATTATTATTTATGAAAATGCTAGTAGTATGGAAAACAGATGCATTGCATTTAATCGCTTATAAATAACTGAATAATAGATTTATATAAATCCATGAAAATACAAATATGAAACGCCATCATGAACTTCTGCATTGGTGCACTATTCCATTACAAAATGAAAACTGATCAGTGGACACACTCACACACCAAAAAAGTTGTCATGTTGTTATTTGTATTTAAATGAACAAATATTTAACCTGAGTGAGTCCAGATTTCCCAATGGACAAAGCAATGGCAACATGAGGGTAAGAAAAGAAATACTGTACATAAAGGGGCATTGCCGACCGAAAAAATGAAACATGTTGATTAATTTTGTCACGCACTCTTTTGCGTACCTTTCCGTGAACTATAAGGAAACTGTGAGGAAACAGTGAGGGCACGTGTAAATGCCCACCACATCACGCACGTTATATGGTAATCAATGCCGCGCAACGTTACACCTGTATCCTCAATGGTGCTCTTGTGTCCTCCATGGTGTTCATTGACTGCTACGCATTGCCCAACATTAACTGTTGGCGGACCAGGGATGAGTTGTGGACAGAACTGTGTTTCTCACTGTTTCCTCAAAGGTAATCATAGTCTACTCACCTTTAAGTTTGGGTGAGCACTCAAACCACTGTATTCTGCAACACCACGCACAAACGGCTAACCAATCAGCAATGTCCACATTGACTTGCCCTATATCTTAAAGGGAAGGGTATTCAGTTCCATGACATTTACATATTAAGAATGCCATGCAACTGAACACCCTTCCCTTTAAGATACAGGGCAAGTCCGCTTACATATAGTATCAAATGTCATAGTCTTTGATTAGTAGTAATGCAGCAGCACCTGCAAGAAAGACACTTTGTTGATTTAATGCCATTTTCTCAGCATCTCTAGAGTTCATCATCTTGACAACTACAAGAATGAATGGTGGATGAATCCATCTACCCTATATATATATATATATATATATATATATATATATATACACAGTAAATCCTCCGCTGACGAACGCTTAAGATCACGAACTTTTCGCCTCAAGAACATTAAATTTGAGAGCATATAGTCTCTGCTGACGAACTAGTTTTCGGCGGACGAACCAAACCACGCGGTCGAACAGCGCCACGGTGGCGGCCACGAGAAGTTGACGCACGCTCACGGCGTCACAGTTCGTCACCCCCTTTCTTTGAGTGCGGAAGTGGTTTGTGTTTGCTGGACATTTTGGACCATATTGAGTGTACTTTTGCTATTATGGGACCGAAAAAGACCCCACCACAGGCGGAGATCATTGAAAAACACGAACGAGGTGTGCGTTTGTGTGACTTAGCGTCCCAGTACCAGTACGCTAAGTCTACCACCATCCTTAAGAACAAGGAAGCTATTAAGGGTGCGTGTGTGGCTAAGGGCGTTTCCAAACAGTAGGCGTTTCCAAACACTCCTTCCAAACAGTAAGTCCCTCCCTCCCTCCTCCTCCCACTCCATTCCATCAAGCCATCAACTACCATCACAAAGGTAAATAAAACGACTTTATTATACAGTACAGTTTATTTCTTTAATTACAATACAATAGCACATTTATTATACATAAAATAAGGTATATTTTTGTGTAGTTTTAAGGCTTATTTAGTAGAAAATTATGTTTTATGGGGACCTGGGAACGGATCATTCTCATTTTAATGGTTTCTTATGGGAAATAAATGTTCGGAAGACGAACTTTTCGCCTTACACACACTTTCTGGGAACCAATTATGTTCGTGAGCTGAGGTATCACTGTATATATACACACACACACACACACACACACACACACACACATATATACATATACACTTGTGAGGCATGACAAGGCGTGTCATAAACAGAAGAGCGGTCACCTTTTTTAGCGTGATGTGGAGCAAACCTGTCTGGCCACTGAGCACCCCAGCACAAACAATTCACAAAAATACCGCAATGGTGAGGAATCGAGTGGAACGTCGCGGAACATCCTCAATGGTACGAATGAGCAAGCGATGAGCAAAGCTTATTCCTCTCTGGCACGAACTGTTTGACTGACAGGTGAAATAAACACAATCATTCCGCCATGGTACGCATGAATGAGTGCCATTGAGGGTTTAAAATGCAGACTAGTGTCAGGCTGGCTTTATGAACTCAAGTTAATTTCATTAGCCATGTCAAGGCTAAGCAACATTATGTTGTAATAAAATGAAGTCAGCTGACAATCTGAAATGTACTGAATGACCAGACAATACTATCAAAGTTTTATTTCTTACAGACAGCACAGGCATATTCCAGGACTGCAATGGCAGAATATATCAAGCAGCATCTGTGAAGAGTGAATCAGGAATCATTTTCAAACAGAAATCGGCCACTTCAGAGTGTTGACCATAATCCCACTGAAAGTCTTTGGGATCTGCTTAAGAAGACTGGCGATTACAAGCCATTTGTTGAGACCAATTAATACAACTGAACGTGTGTGTGTGTGTGTGTGTGTGTGTGTGTGTGTGTGTGTGTGTGTGTGTGTGTGCGCAAATGCATGTCCAAACACCGACCTATGTAAACACGAGGCAATCCAAGTGATAAACACTTCAAATTGCTGTTTTTAAGTGCATCTTTAAATCTTTAAAGATTGCTGGGATCAGCTTTTTCCTGAGGCGCTTTCCTGCAACACTGTGAAACAGAGTTCCAGCGCGAGCAATCATTTGCCTGGCATGTGTTGTTAATGAGTTTATCAGGCTGACCACACACACCGTCTAAAGTCATTAATTCTGCTCTGACCTTCCTCCTCCCCGCTCTCATCCTTTTCCTTCTCATTTCAGCAATGAGCACGGCCCCTCTAATAACACAAGAAATAATAGAGAAATAACAGTCAAGCACATGTATGTGTTATTGTCACTTTTATATTTCTGTCAAATAGAAATCACGTTAAGTACAACTCAACCTGCAGCTAACAACTAAAAAGC
>CM045729.1:45848579-45898579 GCA_024760905.1 Plotosus lineatus | reverse complement strand
GTTTAAGAAAATGCTTGTGTGTGAGAAAACAAAGCAGCATATTACATTAGAGCCTACATTTCAAACCAAAAACATAATGAAGGCTGCTGAGTTTTGCTTAAAAATAAAAACCAAATATGGTCATCAACGTCTCCAGAAGACGTATGGCTCGTACTGCACAATACTCAGCAAAATATACCACTAATATTCTTATAAAACTTCATCCAGGTCTATTCTCACCAAGTTTATCACACCAAATATTTCTTTTTTTTTCCTTTTTTTTTTTTTTAACCCACCACTATTTACTGCTCCTTATAGATGCTTTACTTATTATGAAGATCATATTTGCTCTAAACAATTCCTCTGCATATGCTTAAAGCTTCTACATGGTACTACAGTATAACTCAGCAAGTCTTTTAAAAAGGAAGCCAGTCAGCAAGTCGGGAAGCAAGAAAAAGAATAAGGCAGCAACCAATCTGATGTGTAAACGACCTTCCTTTTTACATTCATGGCGTTTGGCAGACATTCTTCTCCAGAGTGAATTACATTTATCATTCTATAATTCTACCGAGCAATTAATGGTTCAGTACCATGCTCACAGTTTCAACAGTGGCAGTAAGGTGGACTGAACCCCAGACTTTCAGATCGGTAACCCAGAGCCTTAACCACTGGGCCATGGCTGTCCTGAGTTATTACATTAAGTAGTTTTGACGGGAGGTTTTGTGTTGGTTTATGGATTTTTTTTTTTTACATAATTGTCCTTGTTTTTGTGCCATTTTCCTGAACTTTTTCCCATATTCTTCCTTTATTTCCTTATTTTTTGATTCTATGAATATTTATTTATTTATTTATTCTTCTTCTTCTTCTCCTTTCGGCTGTTCCCTTCAGGGGTCGCCACAGCGAATCATCTGCCTCCATCTCACCCTGTCCTCTGCATCACCTTCTCTTACACCAACAACCTTCATGTCTTCCTTCACCGCATCCATAAATCTCTTCTTTGGTCTTCCTCTAGACCTTCTGCCTGGTAGTTCCAACCTCAGCATCCTACTACCAATATATTCGCTATCCCTCCTCTGTACATGTCCAAACCATCTCAATCTAGCCTCCCTGTCTTTGTCTCCAAAACATCTTACATGTATTGTCCCTCTGATGTACTCATTCCTGATCCTATCCATCCTCGTTACTCCCAAAGAGAACCTCAACATTTTCATCTCTGCTGCCTACAGCTCTGCCTCCTGTCTTTTCCCCAGAGCCATTATTTCTAAGGTAAAGTCCATTGATCTTTTTACACCCGAGCCAACTGGCTCATCGGACCGGTGCGTATCCCCGGATTCTGTAGCGTGAAGCGACTTGGAGTACAACTCCTAGTTGTAGGTTACCTTCCCAGCATATTTTACTGGTACCCATTTATACTGTTGGGTGAACAGAGGCACACTTGTGGTTAAGACCTTGCCCAGGGGTCTTAGCACAGTGGGGTCTCACTGGGATGTGAACACACAACCTCCCGATCATGAGCCCAGCACCCTAACCATTACACCACTGGCCCCACACTATTTGTAAACCATACAATATTTATGTATTTAAAAAAAAAAAAAAAAAACGTGATGCACTGAAGCCGCATGAATTGAAGCACGAAGTTGCGAGGGATCCCTGTATACACGTGTTTATAAACAAAAGAGAAACTTATTAAAAGCTAAAAACATCAATTATACGTCATTCGATTATGCGGCACCAGATTTTCATCAACTCTCTGAAACGTCACATTAATTAAAGCCAAAAATACACACAGCAATGAGAAGCTGTTTTAGGGGGAGCAAGATTAATTAGGGAGGCTTAATAAAAATCACGGAAATAAATGAGACAAAAAGAAAGAGCAGAAACACACACAGTAACCCATGCACTGGTTTCACCCTTCGTCTCCAGCTCACTCTTTGTCTCATCCAACCTACATATCCTAATTGTCCCATTTCGCCCCCTCTCCCTGGCGCCCTCTTTCTTCACTTAGACCTTCCATGTTAATGGACAAACAAATGAGGTACAGAGCAGAGCTGCCACAATGATTTAAAAACACGGCACGATGAATGAATGCATGATGGTATGGGGGGAGGGGGGAAGAATGTGCCAGACGCATGTGAAGTACACTGGCACAGGTGTCCCCTTTATTAACCTGTTCTTTCCATCACATAATGCAAAATATGTTTCTAAAAAAAATAAAACCTAGTCGGGAATAAAACCCACTCTGAAATGAAAGAGAACACATTATGCATGCTCATCATTGCCTTCAAAGTGGCGAGTCCTCTCAGGTTTGTTCATGAGAGACAAATAAAGACAACAGAGCATGAAAGATGTGATATCTGAGTTAACAGGATGAATCTACCGCTATTCAGGAGAAATGGAGTCGAATTAGCTGCCACTTCTGCTCTGAATAGAAAGCTATTTGAATACAGTTGTTCTAGCTGCTTTCATATTGGAGCACTGAAGGCTACATGAGGAGAGGAATGATATGTAAGGGTGCACGTGGAAGCAAAGTAAGCACGGCTGTATAAGTAACTGAATGTTCTTCAAAGCGCTTAAAGGCTAAATCATATGGAAGCGATATCGCCGCAAAATAATACAACTTTTTTCTGTTGGTTTTGGGGTCGGATATTCGGAAATGTGTGCGCACTCTCTTCGAAAACCTTCAAACACATGACCCTGCACTCACGCTGTGTCACGTATTGTATTGAACATGCCCAATAAATGTAAATGAAACAAATCCAAGTGCTTTATTTAATGATCCTTTGCACTGTTTTCTCTGTATATGTTACATGTAGTCGCCATTTGATTGTCTCGAATCCGGTGGGTCGAGTTCAATTGGTTGTGTATTTCAGTATAAGCTGATCATTTATGGCTTATTGGACAGCCTGCACTACATATGTGCGTGTGTATGTGTGGGTGAGAAAGAGAGAGAGAGAGAGAGAGAGAGAGAGAGAGAGAGAGAGAGAGTGTGTGTGTGTGTGTGTGTGTGCAGCGTGGAGCTGTGCCTGAAAACCTGCGCCTTCCTCCATGATTTGTTCATTCTGTGTCACATCGGAGTACAGGGATCACTCACTACTTCGCGCTTCAATTCATGCAGCTTCAGTGCATCGCAGTTTCTAAAAAATATTCAATGAATTAAAAAAATGGTATAAGGTGCGAGATCGCTGATACTAAAGTTGGGGGTTCGAGTCCCACTCTCCACAAGGTTGTCACTGTCCCCCCAGTGCAGCTAACTGGGTTATCAAAGGCCGGCCATGTCTCTCACTGTCTATGGTGTGAGGTTCATGTAAAAGAACCATTGCAGACTTTCATAAAAAGTAGCTGCAAAGCCGTCAGCATGTTTCTGTCCCTTGCTAAAAGGTTGTGTCAGGAAGGGCATCCAACGTAAAAACCTATGCCAAATCATACATGCAAACCATTTGCTGTGGCGACCCTTGAAAAAAAGGAAAAAGCCAAAAGGAAATCTCATTCATCAAATTAAAAAATAAGGAAATTAGTGAAGAATAGCAGAAAAAGTTCAGGAAAATGCCGCAAAAATAAGGCCAATTCTGCAAATATATCAAATAATATCAACATTCATTAAAATAAATTAAATTCAAGCAAAATAATTTCAAATAGATAAATTTTAATCAAATTCACTCATCAAATATCAAATACAGTACAACCTTTAACATTCTCTATGACGCCATCTTTCTGCTTGTAAATGGTCCGATGGTCGACGGATGGTCACTTTACATGAAGCTGAGCCCAGTCACATGACATGAAGCTGAGCCGACTCACTTTACATAAAGCTTAAAACAGCCAATCAACACTTACAATATGTGAGGCGCTTAACGCTGACAGTAGTTTACTTTTTTGTGCTTGAGACAAAGCACGGGTTATACAGACTTCCGATCTTTCAAGTGAGCAAGGGTGTCATTGAATACTGGTTTAATACTCAGCCTACACTGATGTGAATCACCAGTTGAGTGGACAGTTCTCTTTCTTTTCTGGATTCGGGTTTTCATTCATTTTACAACTTTCTTTACTTAACTGAGTAACTGAGTAACATGGTAGATTGTGCCAATCCGAGCAGGTAGTTAATTAATCTCTGTGTATGAAACTTGAACCCATGCTAGTAGGCTTACACTTCTGACCAACTATATTTGCTTAGGGTTACAAAAGTCCACAACACAGTGTAAATATAAAGATCACAGAGACGACGTCTTAACACAATGGTAACACACTATATAACACACACAGATTATATATATATATATATATATATATATATATATACATACACACACTGTCTGGAGTTTGTAAACAATGAATGCAGCGTCATTGCATCATTACGTCAGCGCACTACGTAGGTACGTCTAAACTCAAAATTTGACAATTTTTTTGGGGGAAAAAAAACGTAAGATTGAAAAAACGCAAAACATATGAACGTAAGTCGGCGAGCATCTGTATTGATATTTTATTTACATCTTATGCATTATTTTTGAATGTTTAATTGTTATTATAAACATTTATAGCATTGAATATGTATTTATCGATATTATATACACATATACATGTACGTATACATCAGTCAGAGGGGTTGGGGGGTGATCTTACTTCACGGAATTCAGGGGTCGTGGGGGGATCTTGGTCCCAATTAACCGCGGAAAGTGAGGGATCCCTGAATATTTAACTGTTAGAGGAGTTTATTAATTAATCCTGGAAATTAATTATTTATTTTCGACGAGCATACTAGACTAATAGACTAGATCAGCTCATGCTGATGAGGAAAAATCCCATTTCATATCAGAGGAGAGATTATGTGGGAAATCTGAGTTGAACTAGTTATTTAAGGAAAAGTAAATAAAAAATAAATCTATAGCCAATACATATTACCCATATGTGCTCTGTAACACATCCCAAATAATCTGATCAGAACGTGAGTGGAACAAATCTAAGATGTGCGTTCCTCTGTCTGTTGTATAAAGCATCTTCAGCAATAAGAACACTGACACCGGACTTTGATATATATTTTATATATTTATAATGTGTGTGTGAGAGGGCAGGCGGCACGGTGGCGTAGTGGTTAGCATGTCCGCCTCACAGCAAGAAGGCCTGGGTTCGATTCCCGGCCTGGGCGTTTCTGTGTGGAGTTTGCATGTTCTCCCCGTGCTTGTGCGGGTTTCCTCCGGGTGCTCCGGTTTCCCCCGCAATCCAAAGACGTGCACTGTAGGTTAATTGGCCATTCTAAATTGACCGTAGTTTCTCTCCTGCAGCGGCACTGGAACCCAGTCGTATCGGCACTTGCCTTTCCATTGGATCCTTCTGGTGGCACCGAGACAGGGGGGGACTTGCTGCTTGGGTAACAGCCTGTCCCTCATTACTCCCTACCCAGGCTGTGCACTGGGGAGTATCACCAGTCGGGATACTGGCCAGAGCGCAGCCATAGTCCTTCGGGACTGACGGAGGCCTACGGTGAGAGGGCAAGAAGTGCGTTCTTTGTTAGATTCACGTGATGTGTGCGGCTTGACACGTACGAAAAAGCACAACAAGACCCGAACTGCTCCCAACGCTGTTCTCTCATATTCAAGCCACTCTAAATTCACACCAAATTTTTCCTAACACCGCAAATACAGGCCATTTTTCTCAAATTCGACCGACTACCTCCGAAAATATACTCAATTACCCTCGACTTGGAATTTGTTTGTACACTCGGCCATGACTGCTTACATATGAGCTAGGCTTAACTATCTGTCTCATATGTTTTTATATTTATTTTATTTATTGATCAAGGCCAGTGTTCATTACTCAACACTATAGTTCACATTTCAGGGTAAACATGCTGGAGTTGGCCAAGAACCTCCTTTTCATCCGTGTTCCCTGGACTATACACCCTGAGGTGTACATGCACTGTACTCCCTCCTTTTCTAACTAATACTTACATATTTATTATAAAAAAAAAAAAACCACACACACACATTTAGACTTGGAGGGTGCACTCACATTATTGCATTTGAGTTTTTATTTTTGTTTTACTTCATCCGAGTTCTCTTCTCTGCCGCCGCCGTCGTCGTCATCATCATCATCCACCTGATCCAGATTCAAGTTACAGGGTCTGCAACATAACCTCTCTCCAGCCACTTCCTACAACTTGTCCAGGGGGACTCTGGGGCATTGCTAGATCAGCGAAGAGACATAGTGCTGCATGTTTTGGGTCGATCCTGTGGTCTCTTCCCGGTTGGACATGCCCGAAATACAACACCAGGAGGGTATTCTACTCAGATGTCTGAGTCACCACAACGTGCAGGTGCAGTGATGCTACTCTGAGCTCTGCCAAGTTGATAGAGCTTCCCACCCTATCTCTAAGGGAGAGCCCTGCCAGTCTGTGAAGGAAGCTCATTTCAGCCGCTTGTATCTGCGATCTTCATGCGATTTCCTCCAGAGAGGAATACATATCCAATTCAGATACACATCCAAGATGTGTCATGCAACATAAATATAAATACTCAGATTATGGCTTCTCCCAGATTTGTATGCACCCATTACTTCCACCATCTTTCAGCACTGCAGCAAACAGAGTCACAGTCTATTTTATATTTACTTTCAATTTGTCAAAGATGGATGAATATTAAACAATCTTTGAACGCAGACAGTATGAAAAAGTAAACATCTGAACCTCTTTGAGACAGATACGATAAGAAACGGAACAAAAAACAGCAAATAATTATTTATTTATGCGACAAAAACAACATATAATACTCTTATGACGTCAGCAAGAACACCCTTAATATTAGAAGCTAGTATTTAACCCTTTATGCAGAAATAACTTCTTATTGGCGTTTCGTATAACCGTACAATTTTATCCGACATCACTCACTCTGTCATTTATCCACTTAATTATATTAACGTTGCATGGACATCTCAGCCAAGAATGCAGCCATGATGGAGGGGCACAAGCCAGTGTCTCTCCCTCACGCGGGTCCAAGCCCGGATAAATGCAGAGGGTTGCGTTTGGAAGGGTATCCGGCGTAAAACAAATGCCAAATAAAATATGCGAGTCACAAAAAATAAATTCATACCGGATTGGTCGAGGCCCGGGTTAAGAACGACCGCCATCAGTGCTGTTAACCAACAGGGTGCTAGTGTAAATTGGACTACTGTTGGTCGAAGAATGAGAGGCGGGAGGCGTGTCCGTAGGCAGAGAGAGAAGCATGAAATGCATGATTCTAGGACCGAAAGTAGGGACTTTGAATGTTGGAACTATGACAGGAAAAGGTAGAGAGCTGGTTGACATGATACAGAGTAGGAAGGTGGACATACTGTGTGTTCAGGAGACCAGTTGGAAATGCAGGAAGGCCAGAAGCTTAGGGGCAGGGTTTAAGCTGTTTTTTTCATGGTGTGGATGAGAAGAGAAATGGAGTAGGAATCATCTTGAAGGAGGAGTTTGTCAGGAATGTTCTAGAAGTGAAAAGAGTGTCAGACAGAATGAGTCTCAAGTTAGAAATTGAAGGTGTGATGTTCAATGTTGTTAGTGCTTCTGCCCCACAGGCAGGATGTGAGCTAAAAGAAAAGGAGAGATTCTGGAGTGAGTTAGATGAAGTGATACAGAATACCCCCCATAGGTGAAAGAGTGGTCATTGGGGCAGACTTCAATGGACATGTTGGTGCAGGAAACAGAGGGGATGAGGAAGTGATGGACAGGTTTGGTATCCAGGACAGGAACGCAGAAGGACAGATGTTGGTAAATTTTGAAAAAAAGGATGGAAATGGCTGTTTTAAATACTTTCTTCCAGAAGAGACAGGAGCAAAGGATGACTCATAAAAGTGGAGGTAGGAGCACACAGGTAGACTACAGCTTGTGTAGGCAATGTAATTTGAAGGAAGTCAGTGACTGGAAAGTAGGTGTGGGTGAGAGTGTTGCCAAACAGCATAGGATGTTGGTGTGCAGGATAATGCTAATGGTGAGGAAGGTGAAGAAGGCAAAGGCAGAGCAGAAGACAAAGTGGTGGAAGCTGAAAAAGGAAGAGTGTCGTGTTGTCTTCAAATAGGAGTTGAGACAGGCTTTGGGTGTCAGGAAGTGCTTCCAGATGACTGGACAACTACAGCTAATGTGATCAGAGAGACAGGTAGGAGAATACTTGGTGTGTCCTCTGGAAGGAGAGTAGATAAGGAGACTTGGTGATGGAATGAGGAAGTGCAGGAGTGTGTACAAAGGAAGAGGTTAGCTAAGAAGAAGTGGGACACAGAGAGGACTGAAGAGAGTAAACATCAGTACACTGAGACACAGCATAAGGCAAAGGTAGCGGTGTCAAAGGCCAAACAGAGGGTGTATGATGACTTGTATGCTCGATTGGAAAGTAAAGGGGAAAATGATTTATACAGGTTGGCACAGCAGAGAAATAGAGATGGGAAAGACGTGCAGCAAGTTAGAGTGATTAAGGACAGAGAGAGAGAAACGTGTTGACTGATGACAGAAGTGTGCTGGGAAGATGGAAAGAGTACTTTGAAGAGCTGATGAATGAGGAAAATGAGAGAGAAAAAAAGAGAGTATAAGAGGTAACTGTTGAGGACCAGGAAGTAGCAAAGATTAGTAAGGGTGAGGTGAGGAGGGCATTGAAGTGGATGAAGAATGGAAAGGCAGTTGGTCCTGATGACATACCGGTGGAGGCATGGAAGTGTCTAGGAGAGGGAGCAGTAGATTTCCTGACAAGAACATTCAACAAGGTCTTAGAGAGTGAGAGGATGCCAGAGGAATGGAGAAGTGTGATGGTGCCCATTTTTAAGAACAAGGGAAATGTGCAGAATTGTGGCAACTACAGAGGGATAAAGTTGGTGAGCCGTACGATGAAGTTATGGTAAAGAATAATGGAAGCTTGACTAAGAGCAGAGGTCAGCATTTGTGAACAACAGTTTTGTTTCATGCCAAGAAAGAGCACCACAGATGCAGTGTTTGCCTTGAAGATGTTAATAAAGAAGTACAGAGAAGGTCAGACGGAGCTGCCTTGTCCCTTTGTGGATCTGGAAAAAGCATATGACAGGTAGCCGAGAGAGGAACTGTGGTACTGCATGAGGAAGTCTGGAGTGGCAGAGAAGTATGTTAGAGTGGTGCAGGACATGTATGAGAGATGTAAGACAGTGGTGAGGTGTGCTGTCAGTGTGACAGAAGAGTTCAAGGTGGAGGTAGGAAGGCATCAAGGATCAGCTCTGAGCGCCTTCTTGTTTGCTATGGTGATGGACAGGCTGACAGACGAGGTTAGACAAGATTCCCCATGGACTATGATGTTTGCAGATGACATTGTGATCTGCAGTAAGAAGAGAACAAGTGGAGATATGCCCTGGAAAGGAGGGGAATGAAGGTTAGCCTCAGTAAGACAGAATACATGTGTATGAATGACAAGGACCCAACAGGAACGGTGAGGTTACAGGGAGCAGAGATAAGGAAGGTGGAGGATTTTAAGTACTTAAGGTCAACAAACCAGAGAAGTGGAGAGTGTGGAAAAGAGGTGAACAAGCGTGTGCAGGCTGGTTGGAATGGTTGGAGAAAAGTGTCCGGTGTGATGTGTGATAAGAGGGTATTGGCAAGAATGAAAAGAAAAGTGCACAAGACAGTGTTGAGGCCAGCGATGGTGTATTGTTCAGAAACAGTGGTCCTGGGGAAAAGACAGGAGGCAGAGCTGGAGGTAGCAGAGATGAAAATGTTGAGGTTCTCTTTGGGAGTAACGAGGATGGATAGGATCAGGAATGAGTACATCAGAGGGGCAACACATGTAAGAGGTCTTGGAGACAAAGTCAGAGAAGCTAGATTGAGATGGTTTGGACATGTACAGAGGAGGGATAGTGAGTATATTGGTAGTGGGATGCTGAGGTTGGAACTACCAGGCAGAAGGCCTAGATGAAGACCAAAGAGATGATTCATGGACGTGATGAAGGAGGACATGAAGGCAGTTGGTGTAAGAGAAAAAGATACAGCGGATAGGGTGAGATGGAGGCAGATGATTCGCTGTGGCGACCCCTGAATAGAACAGCCAAAAGGAAAAGAAGAAGGACATCTCAGCCAACATTGGATGAAGGCACCCTGAAAAGCTCACCGGATCCTTGCAGAGTGAACACACAACCACCCACACCATGCCACACTACGTCACTGTGCCGCTATGATGTCTGCACCTGCTTAAAGGTAATATTATATACAAAGAAGGTATTCAAGAGCACAAACTTTCACGAAGCCAAAAAAGAACACACACCGGGCTTGCTGTAGGACCACACCATCAAAAAAAAAAATGGGATTTACTATGCCACATTTAAACTGTTGCTAAATAAGCAATCTAGATCAGATCAAGATAAAACTGACTTTTTAAATCATGACAAAATAATTTTTTTCAAACATTTAAAAAAAATTATATATAGATACTTACAAAAATTTAATGAGAAAAACCCGGTCAAAAATGGGAAATTGGGAAGCAGCTGACAGTCAAACAAAACAAACAACTAAACTCAATAACAATCGCTAACTGTTATTATTCCGAAGGAGTGCTTGGCCTGTGGTTATACAGGAATCCCTCACTTTCCACGGTTAATTGCGACAGGGACCACCCCGACCGCTGAATTCCACGAAGTAGGATCAATCCCCCTGACTGACGTATAAATACATGTATATGTGGATATTGAGATTTCCTTTCAGCTTTTTCCCTTCTTCAGGGGTCGCCACAGCAAATGATTCGCACATTTGATTTTGCATAGGTTTTTACGTCGAATGCCCTTCCTGACACAACCCTTTAGCAAGGAACAGAAGCACACTGACGGCTTTGCAGCTACTCTTTACGAAAGTCAGCAATGCTTCTTTTACATGAACCTCACACCATAGATGGTGAGCGACATGGCCGGCCTTTGGTAACCCAGTTAGCTGCACTGGGGGGTGGGGGGCAGTGACAACCTTGTGGAGAGTGGGAATCGAACCCCCAACCTTAGGATCAGCGATCCAGCGCCCTATACCATTTGACCACCACTTCCCCAATACATGTATATGTGTATATAATATCAATAAATACATATTCAGCGCTATAAATGCTTATAATAACAAACATTCAAAAGTAATGCATAAAATGTAAATAAAATATAAATACACACACATACACAGATGCAGACCTCACATAAAAATGTAAGTAGTTTTGATAGGGGGAATTTTGGGCTGTTGTTTTTTTTTGTTGTTGTTTGTTTGGGATTTTTGCATAATTGGCCTTGTTTATGTGGCATTTTCCTTAACCTTTTCCCTTATTCTTCCTTAATTTCCTTATTTTTTAATTCGGTGAATATTTAAAAAAAAAAAAAAAATGCGATGCATTGAAGCCGCCTGAATTGAAGCCCGAAGTAACAAGGGATCCCTGTATTTCAAATGACCTTTTATTGAGTGTTACAGAGAACTACACATATTATACAGTCAAAAATACATGACGGACTGACTGAAGAAGTGGCTGGGGAGATGGGTGTGTGGACTTGACCCCAGACCAAGCAGAAGAAGATGAATGAATGATGGATGGAAGAGATACACTGACCACCTATAACAACATGCATATACACTATATTGAATAAAAATTAATTAATGATTCTTTTTTAAATTAATTTATGAAAAGGGTTGGAACACTGTTTAGTGGATTAAGAGTGGTATCGCTCACTGATGTGCCAAACCGTTTCATACTTCTCGGGTCACAAGGAGGCTGGAGCCTATCTCAGCTGACACTGCCAGACCATCACAGGGCCAACACATAAAACATTTAAATCCACATCCACACCTAGGGTCAATTTAGTGCAGCTAATTATCTAATAAGTCCCTTTGGCCTGTGGGATGAAACTGGAGTACCCAGAGGGAAACCCATGCAAGCACAGACAGAACATGCACACACCTCACAGAAATGGCCAGCACTGAAAATCCAACCCAGGATCTTCTAGCTGTGAGGCGAACATCCTGATTATTACCAAAAGTGGTAGGAGAAAATAAAATACAGAAAATAAATATCCAGAGACAAAAGTGAACTCATTTCAGTTTATTTCTACTGAAGATATTATGACTGCTGATCCAGACATTTTGTGATTTCCTCTCCCTTGGAATGCAATGCCCACTTTCTGCTGTTTGGATGATATAAATGAACAGTGAAATGCTGTAGCTGATGCCTGATCAGTATGCAGTGGTATATAATTAAACCCTAACCAATAATTAACTTCATTAGCATCGTAAACCCTTTAATTAAAGGCGAAATTCAAATTTTATTTTTAAAGAAATAGGCCAGCCCTAATATGACCACATACAGAATGACTTATATACTCCAAGGTTCCTGCAGCCATTTCCCTGAGCTGTGCATAAGAATGCCAAAGTACGAAAAGCACAGTCGGCCATGAAAAATAACAGAAAAGACTTTCAAGTTTAGTGTGTGTGTGTGTGTGTGTGTGTTTACCACAATGTCAGAATATTGACTGGGAAATCTGATTCCAAAGCAATAATGAGTACCATGTGTTTACCAAGAGAGTTCAGCATTATCTATGTGATTTGATTTGTCCGACGCATTATAACACATCATCTGGTGACTCAGCGCTCTGCCATTTAAATTCAAAAGTCTGCATTATCTGAGAAGGATTGTAGCCTCAGTACCAAAAAAAAAAAAAATCCTCGACATATTGCTGACAAAAAGGGACATGGCACGGATCAAATTTCTCTCTTTTTAAAGTCAGATTTTCCTTTAAAACCAACAAGTGTGATAAATATCAAGAAAACAATACTTTATGAATAAGAAACTGAATCACATGTCACATAATACCGTATATTATGGGAACAGGACAATTCCTTTTGAAATTATCTGTCTCATAGGTGTATATATATATATATATATATATTTTTTTTTTTTTTTTTTTTTTTTTTAAATACACGCTGGATTAAAGGAAACCCAACGAACAGTACGCCCCTTTGCTGCATTACTCCACACTGCACTCATTACACTGGCATGATTCCTGATCGAGTCTGTTGCCCCGATGCTGTAACAGGCCATGATGGTGTCTCTGCCACAAACATTCAGTCAATCTTGCTGTCCATCACCACAGCCTGATCGATCCACCTGGACAAAAACACTGTCACAATGCAGCTTTAATCCAGTGTAATGCGGGGCTGAGATCAGGAGCTGACCTTTCATAGCTTCTATTACTTTCACTCCAGAACAGGGTCGGATTAATTGATTTTGAGAGAGCTTTCCTACCTCCATTACAAAGTGTTACGTATCTGAGAAAAAGGCAAAACCCTCATATCGCTGTTAATCTAAAACAAAATGAAAGCGGCGCAGACTTCACGTCTGAAACGGATCCTTTGGATCGGATCAAACCTCAGCAGACGAGAGAGCTTTCAGAGGACCCGGAGGCGGGAAGAGCTAGAAGAGGTTACGGCTTAACTCTCTGATAAAGAGGATGCTTATCTCTGTGTGTGTGTGTGTGTGTGTGTGTGTGTGTGTGTGTGTGTGTGTGTGTGTGTGTGTGTGTGTGCGCGCGTGTGTGGTGAAGAGGGTGTTAAAAGGGGATGATAAACGAGTGGCAATGTGAAAGAGGCTTCAGGGCTTTGACAGCAGGCTGTCAGTGGCACAATAGAGAAGCTGATAAGAGAGAGCAGAGCCCATACCCAAGAGAGAAATAAGAAAAAAGCAAGGAGGAAGGAAGCAAAAAAAAGCAGGAAAAAGAAAGAAGAGAAAGAAAACAGAAAAGAAGGCATGAAAAATAAAAAGAGAAACCAAAGGAACAGCTGTGAAGAGATGAGAATAACACTAGGGACGTCTTAGGGATACAGCAAACTGATATTAGACATTATACAATTCATACACTCTTTAAAATATACTTTCACGTCATATCTAATCGTCTACCTTTATAATTTTGATATTCCATCCAGCTAGAATATCACAGATTGTGATTGTTGCAGTGTAAAAGAAAACATTTTACATAAGTTAAAAAAAGAAAAGAAAAAAGCAGGGGTGTGTGTGTGTGTGTGTGTGTGGGGGGGGGGGGTGTCAAATTCTAGGATGTAAAAATTGCAAAAATAGTTGTGCACACGGGCAGTGGTTGCCTGGTGGTAAAGGGCGCTGGATCACTGATCCCAAGGTTGAGGATTCAAGCCCCACTTTCAACAGCTTCCCCGCAACCCTAATTAGGATGAAGCAATACAGAAATTGAATGATGAATTAGTTTCGCACATGTTCATGTCCTGACACCTCAAAAGCATAAACAAAAGTTATGCATAGCTTAATGGCTGTAAACAGAACTGCAACGAGTGGTGAAACTCACAGTGAGAATATATATTTGCAGAAAGCCGGTGGTGACTGGTTAAAACTGGAGGGTCAAACAGAATGCACAAGGTTCGGTTGAATTCATGTGAATCGATGCAATCACAGCACTGTGAATTCCTGATGGATCTGTAAATCATTATTGCAAGTCTGGAGCCAGCTGCTACGAGAATCTCTGCTCTCTAATCTTATCTTAAAACTGCAAGAAGAAAATGAAGTGAAGCAGAGACGTAGCAAGAGACAGATAAAAAAAAAAAAAAAAAGATGTACAGTTATAAACCAAGCTTCATCTTTTCTATGTTGCGGAGGCATGCGAGTGCTTTGTGATCAGACAGGTCACATGACTTACACACGATGTTAATTCCTAGCACTAGGTCTGCAGTCAGATTAAACAGTCTTTACTCACCCTTGTCTATATGTTGATCAAGACAGGCAGTGTGTGGGATTATTTGAGTCGCACAAAACGCCAGTATCTTAAATGCGAGTTAACCCTTTCCATCGCACTTAAATATGTCACACAGAGGAGTACAGAGAGAACTGACGCAAAACAAAAACACAGGAATATATCGACCGTATGGCTTTGTGCTACAGTGACCCATGTACCCATTCTGGTATTGTGGTGCAAACACAACAAACGCAGAAACACACTTCAGCACAAAAATGGATTGGGGAAAAAAAAAAAAAAAAAAAAAGGATGAGATGCATGCACATACACACACAGACGAATACATACAGAGGTGTGAGGAGAGCCGTGAAGATGAAGGGGGATGTAATAAAAAATAGGAAAAGGGAAAGACAGGAAGCAAATCAGATATAGAGCACTGACAGACTGACAAGACGGATCACAGAGGCATGGACTACATAAACAATACTGCATCACTGTCTCTCTTTTATACACACACACACACACACACACACACACACACACACACACACACACACACACGGCTGTCTTACTCACCTTATGAAGACTTCAACCCCAGCAACACACAGTAAGGTATATACATGCATTATAAAAAAAAACTGGTTCAGAGATGATAGAGGCAGTCATTCTCTGTATGCTCTTAGGGCACTCTCGCTTACACACGGTAAATGGTACGCAGGTGCGAGAAACATCAATACAGATTGTTGTATAGGGGTATCAAACTTTTTGTCGGGGAGCACGTCGCTAAATTTAAAGGTGATTGTAGGCTGAATAATCAAACATCTATGTAGTAGTTGCTCATCATATATGGTTCTTGGATACTAGTCTGAAGTTTGGGCGCTTAAGGCTCAGTAGCACCACTACTGTTAGGCCTTTATGCAAGGCCCCTAACCCTCAACTGCTCAATTGTTAATGGCTCTAGAAAAGGTTGTCTGCCTAATGCCATAAATGTAAATGGAATCCAAAAGGGCAACCATGAAATCCGCATGGTAATATGATTCATTTAGGAATTTGTCAACTTTTCCGTTACTTGCATCTTCTACCAACACTTAACTGCAACAAGCTAGCATGCAATCTTTTTGAGTCATGAATGACTAGCTATTTACTTTAAATACACTGTACCACCTAGTGGGTAGGATAATGAATTAGGTTTCATGGTAATGGTTGATGCAAACAATGTATGATAATCATTCCTTCATTCATCTTCTGAAACGCTTAATTCTTAATTCTAATTAGAAAGGAGGCTGGCGTCCATCTCAGCCGACTCTGGGTGAAGGCAGGATACACCATGGACAGCTCACCAGGCCATCACAGGGCCAACACTCACAACTGCTTACACCTAGGGGAACAGCCATGATTTTGAACTGCATGTTTTTGGACTGTGAGAGGAAACCGATGTACCCGGAGGAAACCCACGCAAGCACGAAGAGAACATGCAAACGCCACACAGTAATGCCCAAGCTGGGAATCAAACCCAGGACTTTCTTGCTATGAGTGATCGCCACTACATCACCAGTATTATAATCATGTATTTTTAAAAGTGCTTGGAGAAAACAAAATACGTTGGCGGGTTGGACTTAGCACGCAGGCCTTGAGATTGGCACCTGTGTTTTAAAGCATGTGTACTGGATCAGTACTGGTATCATCAGATACCGGTATTAGAAAGGAATAAATAGTATTACAGCCTCTATAGTAAAAATGGGAAAAAAACATGCTTTCACCATCTTCAAACCATGTATCACCAGTCTGGCCTCTATAATACAGCTTTATTCATTCAGATTACCACATAATGAATGACACTACAAGACCCCACCCCCCATCTCTACGAGTATGCACATGACATCATTGCTTAATTGAGGGCTTGATAAACATGGATATCCAAAGGGAAGTTATAATGTGAGAAATTCTGTTTTTCTCAGGGAGGAATTATGAAAGAGGATATTAATAAATAGATAAATAATAATAAAACAACAATAACAATAATACAAATTTCAGCTAAAAGTTCACTGAAACATTTTTTGCTCAGCATGCCAGGGGTAGCAAAAACATCCTAACAAAAAACACAAAAAAAAACGCAAAGTATAAAAATACTGTGTAAAGCTGCTTTACGACAATGTCAATTGTAAAATGCGCTATACAAATAACACTGAATTGAATTGAATATATAAACAGGCACACAGTTGATCCATAGACTCGTTATTGTTGCACATGTGCTTAATTACACTAAGCAGTGCGATATACAGCCAATGCACGTTCTCTCTCTTTCCACTTTATAGACTATGTTCTGCAGAAAGGATTTTTAACAAGTGAAGAGCGGCGAAGCGTTTTTACTTTACACATTCCTATAGAGTTGCCATTAGCGAGCAGCGGGTCACACTTATGGGTTTCAATTTCTGTATTTCCCATAATTCATTTCCTCGCATCTCAATTTCAAGGGTCGTTTACTGGCAGTGGGAGAGGAAGGCATTCCCAAGGCTGGTGTAGGTCAGAACTACAGTGTTGTGCCATGATGAAAGGAGCTATAGGTGATACAGAGACAGGGTCAGGCACCAATTACTTGCCCCTATCAGTTCCCAATAGCACCGCTCCGAGCTACACGTACAGGTTCACATATGCTCCGTACTCTCCTTTCATTTCATTCCGAAAGACCTCACAGAAGGCCGCATACTGATGCAAGTAATCACTTATTATTTTTAATTCATTATTAATGCACAGAAGGCTTTAACAGTGCAAAACAACAACAACAACAAAAATCCAAGAGTATTTTGCTCGGTTGTTAATGATTACTTAAAAGTAATTTCTTTAACTATGCATGTTAGTGTCCAAGTTGGGGGTACAGTGGTGTAGCGGTTAGCATGCCCACTTCACAGCAAGAAGGTCCTGGGTTCAGGTAACAGGTTCAGGCATTTCTGGGAGGAGCTTGAATGTTCTCCTTGTGCTTGACTGGGTCACCTTTGGGAATTCCAGTTTCCTCCCACAGTCCTAAGACAAGCATATTAGGCTAACTGGCTGTTCCAGATTGATCCTGGGTAAGACAGGTACTGTGAATAGATGTGTGTTGCCATGCAATGATCTGGAAAGCCGTTAATGGTATACTCTGCCTTCACCCAGTGCCGGCTAAGATAGGGTCCAGCCTCCTCGTAAATTTTATTAAGTGGTTTGGCCAATGAGCTATTTCATTATACAGTTATTTCAACACGCTCCAAATACTCCTTCTAAATTACTCTGCACCTCGAGTGAGATAAAGAAGCAGGTAACAAAATGAACAAAGAAATTAAAGGAAGAAAAATATAAAAAGCGAAACCTCATCATCTGAGTATTCTCACTGAAAGTTTAAATGATGGAAATGTCACAGATTTAGAGATTGGAAGCTGTTGGGTAGTAGTTAATGCCTGTCTGCCTTCCTGATGAAGAGCAAATTAATAACCACAAGTGTGCAGTGTATCATTTCTTCCTCACTTAAGGATTCGTCACTTTTACATGACTTAACAAATTTGTGCTTGAGCCGGAGTTAGGTATTTGATTTTATACTCATTTAAAATTTTGAGTATATATGACACAGAAACAAAAGGAAAACAATTAATACAAAACTTTTGTTCATTTTTTTTCCCATTTTAGCATGTGATAATCATGAGAAGCCTGATCCAAGTGACTGTAACAAAGCGTAAGTGCTGAATCGTTCTGATCTGTGCATTATCCACCCTGGATAATGTTTATTAATCTCAAGACATCGGACCAATCACATCATAGTGTTTCCATGTTTTATATACGAATAAGTTAACTGAGAGTAAAAATTTCTTCATGCACTCTTAAAACACTGTCAATTTTTTAATGCTAACAGTTAATATTACATCCATTAAATATGTCTGCACTTAAAAATTACAGCTTTCATAATGTATATAACTTTATTATTAATATATTTCTTATTCTAGAGAACATATTTAGTCATAATTAGAGCTGAAATAAACACTTACTGTGGGTGCTACATGGAAGTGCAATGATGCCGTGTTGTATACTGTCAAGCAAACATCCTATTTACCAACATCCCTATGTAGGTCATGGTTGCATGTTTTGACTGTCAGATCTCTGAGCCTCAGAGGACCGAAGCAAGAGGCCATCGTTAATCCCACACCATCTTATTAGCCATCAACCTCCAACACATAATTTATGTACATGTTTATGTCATTAACCCCTTTTTTTTCCTGAGTTCTTTTGTAGATGCTTAATGATTCATCATTTATTATGCAAGTTCAACATTGCCTTGATCTTTTTAGCAAAGAAATGGGAAATCAAAATGCCTGCTAATTATATGAGGAGATATTATAATTGGAAAAACAACTGTGCAAGATGAAGCCCAAGAGCATGCACAAAATAGACAATAAAACAAACACCATCATATAAGCAACACCAACAGGTGAGCACACACACACACACACACACACAAACACAAAACACCTGCCGAATTTCAATTTATAAAAATTAGTTGATGCATTTGATTATTAATGAGCCCATGATTTTATAGTGTAGAAGACAGATCATTAACAGTAACTACACTGCATTAGAGGCACATAAACCACCTAATGAGAAAATTGAGATTTTGCAGAGAACACACTGGGAAAAAAGAAGAAATTTTTAGTTGCTGATTAATTTGTACAGGGTGACCCAAAAAGCCTCTTGAATAACAAAGGTTAATAAAAAAAAAAGTTAGATAACTTCATCCTATTCAGTTTTTATTCATCATTAGTTGGACACATGATACTCAGTGAGGCAAGAGAAGTGGTGCTGTGCCCTGTTGGTAGTCTAACCCCAACTTGAACACGTTGAGCCTGAAAAACTCAATGTGTGCTTTCAGCAAGATGAACTACGGCACACATAGTTCGAAAATTATTGGACACACTGAGGGAAATGTTTTCACATCAAGTGATCTCAGCAATATAAGGTGGTTGACCCACTCCCCTGAGCCCACTCTTGTGACGCTTGTCACAGAAAAATGGCTGGAGAAATCCAATGGAAGGGACAAATTTAAATATATATTATACACAGATGCTCCCCGACTTACATTCATCAGTTTTATGTTTTTTCGATTTGACATTCCAACCCCCCAAAAAAAAACCAAATCAAATTTTGAGTTTAGACGTACCTACATAGAACGCTGACGTAATGATGCAATGACGCTGCATTCATTGTTTACAAACTACAGACTGAGTGTGTGTGTGTATATATTTTATATATATATATATATATGTATGTATGTATACATGCACATACATACACACAAACAACAGTTTGGTTTCATGCCAAGAAAGAGCACCACAGATGCAGTGTTTGCCTTGAGAATGTTAATGGAGAAGTACAGAGAAGGTCAGACGGAGCTGCATTGTGCCTTTGTGGATCTGGAGAAAGCATATGACAGGGTGCCGAGAGAAGAACTGTGGTATTGCATGAGGAGGTCTGGAGTGGCAGAGAAGTATGTTAGAGTGGTGCAGGACATGTATGAGAGATGTATGGTGAGGTGTGCTGTTGGTGTGACCAATGAGTTCAAGGTGGAGGTGGGATTGCATCAAGGGTCAGCTCTCAGCCCCATCTTGTTTGCTATGGTGATGGACAGGCTGATAGACGAGGTTAAACAAGATTCCCCATGGAGAATGATGTTTGCAGATGACATTGTGATCTGTAGTGAGAGCAGAGAACAAGTGCAGGAAAATCTAGAGAGGTGGAGGTATGCCCTGGAAAGGAGGGGAATGAAGATTAGCCTCAGTAAGACAGAATACATTTGCATGAATGACAAGGACCCAAGAGGAACGGTGAGGTTACAGGGAGCAGAGATAAGGAAGGTGCAGGATTTTAAATACTTAGGCTCAACAATCCAGAGTAATGGAGAGTGTGGAAAAGAGGTGAAGAAGCGTGCGCAGGTAGGTTGGAATGGTTGGAGAAAAGTGTCCGATGTGATCTGTGATCGGAGTGTATCGGCAAGAATGAAAGGAAAAGTGTACAAGACGGTATTGAGGCCAACGATATTGTGTGGTTTAGAAACAGTGGCCCTGGGGAAAAGACAGGAGGCTGAGCTGGAGGTAGCAGAGATGAAAATGTTGAGGTTCTCTTTGGGAGTGACGAGGATGGATAGGATTAGGAATGAGCACATCAGAGGGACAGCACATGTAAGATGTTCTGGAGAGAAAGTCAGAGAGGCTAGATTGAGATGGTTTGGACATATACAGAGGAAGGATAGTGAGTATATTGGTAATAGGATGCTGAGGCTGGAACGACCAGGCAGAAGGCCTAGAAGAAGACCAAACAGACGATTCATGGATGTGGTGAAGGAGGACATGAAGGTCGTTGGTGTAAGAGCAGAAGATGCAATGGATAGGGTGAGATGGAGGCAGATGATTCGCTGTAGCGACCCCTGAAGGGAAAAGCCGAAAGGAAAAGAAGAAGATATATATACACACACAATAGAAAGTCTTTGTCCTGTCCTTTTATTTTTACTTATATTTGCTCTATGAAAAAGTATTGCACACTCTCTTATGGAAGGATCTACTCAGAAAACTCTCTCTCTCTCTCTCTCTGGGTTGTGTCAGGAAGGGCATCCGACGTAAAACCAATGCCAAACAGTTATGATGCAAATCAGAAGTATTACCCCCATACCGGATCAGTCGAGGCCCGGGTTAACAACGACCGCCATCAGTGCTGTCAATCAACAGGGTGCTGATGGAAATTGGACTATTGTTGGTCGAAGACGTCGGAGAAGGAGAGGTGGGAGGCGTGTCCGTAGGCAGAGAGAGAAGAGGAAAGGCATGAGTCTAGGACTGAGAGTGGGGACTTTGAATGTTGGAACTATGCAAAGAAAAGGTAGAGAGCTGGCTGACATGATGCAGAGGAGGAAGGTGGACATACTGTGTGTTCAGGAGACCAGGTGGAAAGGTAGCAAAGCTAAAAGCTTAGGAGCAGGGTTTAAGCTATTTTATCACGGTGTGGATGGGAAGAGAAATGGAGTAGGAGTCATCTTGAAGGAGGGGTTTGTCAGGAATGTTCTAAAAGTGAAAAGAGTATCAGACAGAGTGATGAGTCTCAAGTTAGAAATGGAAGGTGTAATGCTCAATGTTGTTAGTGCTTATGCCCCACAGGCAGGATGTGAGCTAGAAGAGAAGGAGAGATTCTGGAGTGACTTAGATGAAGTGATGCAGAGTACCGCCAGAGGTGAAAGAGTGGTCATTGGTGCAGACTTCAATGGACATGTTGGTGCAGGAAACAGAGGGGACGAGGAAGTGATGGGCAGGTTTGGTATCCAGGACAGGAACGCAGAAGGACAGATGTTGATAGATTTTGCAAAAAGGATGGAAATGGCTGTGGTGAATACTTTCTTCCAGAAGAAACAGGAGCATAGGGTGACTTATAAAAGCGGAGGTAGGAGCACACAGGTAGACTACATATTGTGTAGGCGATGTAATTTGAAGGAAGTCAGTGACTGCAAAGTCATAGTGGGTGAGAGTGTTGCCAAACAGCATAGGATGGTGGTGTGCAGGATGACGCTGATGGTGAGAAAGGTGAAAAAGGCAAAGGCAGAGCAGAAGACAAAGTGGTGGAAGCTGAAAAAGGAAGAGTGTCGTGTTGTCTTCAAGGAGGAGTTGAAACAGGCTTTGGGTGGCCAGGAAGTGCTTCCAATTGACTGGACAACCACAGCAAATGTGATCAGGGACACAGGTAGGAGAGTACTTGGTGTGTCCTCTGGAAGGAAAGTAGATAAGGAGACTTGGTGGTGGAATGAGGAAGTGCAGGAGTGTGTACAAAGGAAGAGGTTAGCCAAGAAGAAGTGGGACATTGAGAGGACCGAAGAGAATAAACAGGAGTACAGGGAGACACAGCGTAAGGCGAAAGTAGCAGTGGCTAAGGCCAAACAGAGGGCGTATGATGACTTGTATGGTAGGTTGGATTGTAAAGAGGGAGAAAATTATCTATACAGGTTGGCACAGCAGAGAAATAGAGATGGGAAGGACGTGCAGCAATTTAGAATGATAAAGGACAGAGAGGGAAATGTATTGACTGATGACAGAAGTGTGCTGGGAAGATGGAAAGAGTACTTTGAAGAGCTGATGAATGAGGAAAATGAGAGAGAAAAAAAGAGTAGAAGAGGTGACCATTGAGGAGCAGGATGTAGCAAAGATCAGTAAGGGTGAAGTGAGGAGGGCATTGAAGAGGATGAAGAATGGAAAGGCAGTTGGTCCTGATGATATACCTGGGGAGGTATGGAAGTGTCTAGGAGAGGTAGCAGTAGATTTTCTGACAAGAACATTCAACAAGGTCCTAGAGAGTGAGCAGATGCCGGAGGAGTGGAGGAGAAGTGTGCTGGTGCCCATTTTGAAGAACAAGGGAGACGTGCAGAGTTGCGGCAACTACAGAGGGATAAAGTTGATGAGCCATACGATGAAGTTATGGGAAAGAATAGTGGAAGCTAGACTAAGGGCAGAGGTCAGCATTTGTGACCAACAGTTTGGTTTCATGCCAAGAAAGAGCACCACAGATGCAATGTTTGCTTTGAGGATGTTAATAGAGAAGTACAGAGAAGGTCAGAGAGAGCTACATTGTGCCTTTGTGGATCTGGAAAAAGCATATGACAGGGTGCCAAGAGAAGAACTGTGGTATTGCATGAAGAGGTCTGGAGTGGCAGAGAAGTATGTTAGAGTGGTGCAGGACATGTATGAGAGATGTAAGACAGTGGTGAAGTGTGCTGTCGGTGTGACCGACGAATTCAAGGTGGAGGTGGGACTGCATCAAGGATCAGCTCTGAGCGCCTTCTTGTTTGCTATGGTGATGGACAGGCTGACAGACGAGGTGAGACAAGAATCTCCATGGACTATGATGTTTGCAGATGACATTGTGATCTGTAGTGAGAGCAGAGAACAAGTGCAGGAAAATCTAGAGAGGTGGAGGTATGCCCTGGAAAGGAGAGGAATGAAGGTTAGCCTCAGAAAATCAGAATACATGTGTGTGAATAAGAAGGACCCAGGAGGAACGGTGATGTTACAGGGAGCAGAGATAACAAAGGTGGAGGATTTTAAGTACTTGGGCTCAACAATCCAGAGCAATGGAGAGTGTGGAAAAGAGGTGAAGAAGCGTGTGCAGGCATGCTGGAATGGTTGGAGAAAAGTGTCCGGTGTGATGTGCGATAGGAGAGTGTCAGCAAGAATGAAGGGAAAAGTGTACAAGACGGTGGTGAGGCCAGCGATGTTGTATGGCTTAGAAACAGTGGCGCTGAGGAAAAGGCAGGAGGCAGAGCTGGAGGTAGCGGAGATGAAAATGTTGAGGTTGTCTCTGGGAGTAACGAGGATGGATAGGATCAGAAATGAGTATATCAGAGGGACAGCCCATGTAAGATGTTTTGGAGACAAAGTCAGAGAGGCTAGATTGAGATGGTTTGGACATGTACAGAGGAGGGATAGTGAGTATATTGGCAGTAGGATGCTGAGGTTGGAACGACCAGGCAGAAGGCCTCGAGGAAGACCAAAGAAGAGATTTATGGATGTGGTGAAGGAAGACATGAAGGTCGTTGGAGTCAGAAAAGAAGATGCAGAGGACAGGGTGAGGTGGAGGCGGATGATTTGCTGTGGCGACCCCTGAAGGGAGCAGCCGAAAGTAAAAGAAGAAGAAGAAAGAAGAAGATATATCAGTTATACAGCGTGTTACCCTTGTGTTAAGACGTCGTCTCTGTGATCTTTGTGTTTACACTCTTTTGCGGACTTTTGTAACCCTAAGCAAATATGGTTTGTCAGAAGCATATAAGCCTACTACCATGGGTGCAAGTCTAATACACAGAGATGAATTAACTATCTGCTCAGATCGGCACAATCTAATGCATAGTCAGTTAAGGGAAGAGTTGTAAAATGAATTTTCTTTTCCTTTCGGATGTTCCCTTCAGGGGTCGCCACAGCGAATCATCTGCCTCCATCTCATTCTATTCATTGCATCTTCTTCTCTTCTACCAGCTAACTTCATGTCCTGCTTCACTACATCCATGAATCGTCTCTTTGGCCTTCCTCTCGGCCTTCTGCCTGGTAGTTCCAACCTCAGCATCCTACTACCAATATACTCACTATCCTTCCTCTGTACATGTTAAAACCATCTCAATCTAGCCTCTCCGACTTTGTCTGCAAAACGTCTTACATATGCTGTCCCTCTGATGTGCTCATTCCTGATCCTATCCATCCTCATTACTCCCAAAGAGAACCTCAACATTTTCATCTCTGCTCCCTCCAGCTCTGCCTCCTGTCTTTTCCCCAGGGCCACTGTTTCTAAACCATACAACATCGCTGGCCTTACCACCGTCTTGTACACTTTTCCTTTCATTCTTGCCGATACCGTCCTATCACACATCACTCCAGACACTTTTCTCCAACCATTCCAATCTGCCTGCACACGCTTCTTCACCTCTTTTCCACACTCTCCACTTCTCTGGAATGTTCACCCTAAGTACTTAAAATCCTCCACCTGCCTTATCTCTTCTCTTTGTAACCTCACCGTTCCTCTTGGGTCCTTGTCATTCACACATGTATTCTGTTTTACTGAGGCTAACCTTCATTCCCCTCCTTTCCAGGGCATACCTCAAGCTGAATCCACAAATTACAGAGCAATTACAGATATTTATTATCTCTCAGCAGAATGCAAAGAGTGTATACTTATTTTTAAATTAATATTCATTAGGATTTGTACTTTTTCTTTGTATGCATCTCCTGAATAAAGTTTACTTACTTACACAAAAGAAAGAATTCTCCACTTTGCTGGGATTCACATCAGTGCAGGCTTTGTTCTAAAGGCGTTCAACGGCACCTTTGTGCACTTGAAAGACCAGAAGTCTGTATAACCCACAGCAAGTACACTACTTTTGCAAGTACACTACTTTTGGTATTGAGCGCTTCACATATTGTAAGCGTTGATTGACTGTTTTAAGCTTCATGAAAAGTGACTCGGTATAAATAAGTGACTTATTTGAAATTAATGTTGATATTATTTGATATTCTTTTCCTTTCAGCGGTCGCCACAGCAAACCATTCGCCTCCATCTCACCCGATCCTCTGTATATTCTACTCTTACTCCAACTACCTTCATGTCCTCCTTCACCACATCCATAAATCTTCTCTTTGGTCTTCCTCTCGACCTTCTGCCTGGTAGTTCCAACCTCAGCATTCTACTACCAATATACTCACTATCCCTCCTCTGTACATGTCCAAACCATCTCAATCTAGCCTCTCTGACTTTGTCTCCAAAACATCTTACATGGGCTGTCCCTCTGATATACTCATTCCTGATCCTATTCATCCTCGTTACTCCCAAAGAGAACCTCAACATTTTCATCTCACTTCCAGCTCAGCCTCCTGTCTTTTCCCCCAGAGCCACTGTTTCTAAACCATACAACATCGCTGGCCTCATCACTGTCTTGTACACTTTTCCTTTCATTCTTGCCGATACCTTCCTATCGCACATCACACCAGATACTTTTCTCCAACCATTCCAACCTGCCTGCACATGCTTCTTCACCTCTTTTTCACACTCTCCACTGCTCTGGATTGTTGAGCCTAAGTACTTAAAATCCTCCACCTTCCTTATCTCTGCTCCTTGTAACCTCAACGTTCCTCTTGGGTCCTTGGCATTCATACACATGTATTCTGTCTTACTGAGGCTAACCTTCATTCCTCTCCTTTTCAGGTCATACCTCCACCACTCTGGATTTCCCTGCACTTATTCTCTTCTCTCACTACAGATCACAATGTCATCTGTAAACATCATAGTACATGGAGATTCTTGTCTAACCTCGTCTGTCATCCTGTCCATCACCATAGCAAATAAGAAGGGGCTCAGAGCTGACCCTTGATGCTGTCCCACCTCCACCTTGAACTCTTCTGTCACACCGAAAGCACACCTCACCACTGTCTTACATCTCTCATACATGCCCTGCCCCACTCTAACGTATTTCTCTGCCACTCCAGATTTCCTCATGCAATACCACAGTTCTTCTCTCGGCACCTGTCACATGCTTTCTCCAGAGCCACAAAGGCACAATGCAGCTCCTTCTGACCTTCTCTGTACTTCTCTATTAACATTCTCAAGGCAAACACTGCATCAGTGATGCTCTTTCTTGGCATGAAACCAAACTGTTGTTCATAAATGCTGACCTCTGTCCTTGGTCTAGCTTCGACAACTTTTTCCCAGAGCTTCATCGTATGGCTCATCAACTTTATCCCTCTGTAGTTGCCACAACTCTGTACATCTTCATGGTTCTTAAAAATGGACACAATCACACTTCTCCATTCCTCCAGCATCCTCTCACTCTCTAAGACCTTGTTGAATCTTCTTGTCAGGAAATCTACTGCTACCTCTCCTAGACACTACACCGGTCTGTCATCAGGCCTGCATGTCAACTGACTTTCCACTCTTCATCCTCTTCAATGCCCTCCTCACTTCACCCTTACTAATCTTTGCTACTTCCTGCTCCTCAACGGTCACCTCTTCTACTCTTTTTTTCTCTCTTATTTTCCTCATTCAGCAGCTCTTCAAAGTACTCTTTCTATCTTCCCAGCACACTTCTGTCATCAGTCAAACGTTTCCCACTCCGTCCTTAATCACTCTAACTTGCTGCACGTCTTTCCCATGTCTATTTCTCTGCTGTGCCCACCTGTGTCATTTTCTCCCTCCTTACTGTCAAACCTAGCACACAAGTCATCATACGCCATCTGTTTTGTCTTTGACACCACTACCTTCACTTTATGCTGTGTCTCCCTGTACTGCTGTTTACTCTCTTCGGTCCTCTCTGTGTCCCACTTATTCTTAGCTAACCGCTTCCTTTGTACACCCCCCTGCACTTCCTCGTTCCACCACCAAGTCTCCTTATCTACTGTCCTTCCAGAGGACACGTCAAGTACTCTCCTCCCTCTCTCCCTGATAACATTAGCTGTTGTTGTCCAGTCATCTGGAAGCACTTCCTGACCACCAAAAACCTGTTTCAACTCCTCCTTGAAGACAACACGACAGTCTTCCTTTTTCAGCTTCCACCACTTTGTCTTCTGCTCTGCCTTTGCCTTCTTCACCTTTCTTGCCATCGGCATCATCCTGCACACCACCATCCTATGCTGTTTGGCAACACTCTCACCCACTACTACTTTACAGTCACTGACTTCCTTCAAATTACATCGCCTACACAAGATGTAGTCTACCTGTGTGCTACTACCTCCACTTTTATAATTCACCCTATGCTTCTCTCTCTCTTCTGGAAGGAAGTATTCACCACAACCATTTCCATCCTTTTTGCAAAATCTATCAACATCTGTCCTTCTGTGTTCCTGTCCAGGATACCAAACCTGCCCATCACTTCCTCATCCTCTCTGTTGCCTGCACCAACATGTCCGTTGACCCCGTCTGGGGTCATTCTGTATCACTTCATCTAACTCACTCCAGAATCTCTCCTTCTCTTCTAGCTCACATCCTGCCTGTGGGGCAGAAGCACTAACAACATTGAACATCACGCCTTCAATTTCTAACTTGAAACTCATCACTCTGTCTAACACTCTTTTCACGTCTAGAACATTCCTGACCATCCCCGTCCTTCAAGATGACTCCTACTCCATTTCTCTTCCCATGCATACCATGAAAAAACAGCTTAAACCCTGATCCTAAGCTTCTAGCCTTACTACCTTTCAACCTGGTCTCCTGAACACACAGTCTGTCCACCTTCCTCCTTTGCATCATGTCCGCCAGTTCTCTACCTTTTCCTGTCATAGATCCAATATTCAACGTTCCTACTCTCAGTTCTAAACTCATGCTTTTCCTCTTTTCTCTCTCTGCCTACGGACACCCCTCCCGCCTCTCCTTCTTCAACCAACAGTAGTCCAATTTCCACCAGCACCCTTTTGGTTAACAGCACTGATGGCGGCGGTCGTTGTTAACCCGAGCCTCGACCAATCCGGTATGAAATTTGTCTTTATGATTTTCATTTTGTATCCTGGCAAAAGTTTCATGCCAGATGCCCTTCCAGTCGCAACCCTCTGCATTTATCCGGGCTTGGGAACGGCGTGAGGGAGGGCACTTGTTTGTGCCCCCCCCTCACGGCTGCATTGTTGATCTTATTTGATATATTTGATATTATTTTACAATGTTATGTTTATAATAATTGGTTTAGGGGTGTTTAAGGAGATACGGTAATGGTACTTATGGATGTAAAGTACAGTATGAGCGTCATACGTCACTACAACACCTTATGTTCACTTTCAACTTACGTTCGGCCGTCCGGAACCAATTAAAAACGTAAGTCAGGAAGCGTCTGTATATTCAACAAATTTACAAACAGTGTTGTTGATGTGATGAAGTTTTCTGTGTCAGCACTTTATAACAATCAGATGTAAAGCTGTAAGTATACATTTTCCATCAAACCACAGGTATTTCAGGGTGGTAATAGAAACTCTACTGATATCAACATGCTTCTTTATTATTGATGTGATTAACTCTCGTATAACAGCCTGCCCCACTGGATTTAATTCCTTATCTTATCTACTGCTACGGGTTTTAAAGCATATGAACGGCACCTCATTATTCACAAAGACATAATGTGCATGATAAAAAATGTAAAAAATTCCAGCGTTCCCTAAATGACATGCATTCCTTTCGAGTCCATCTTGCATGTCATGTGAATGCCAACCAAATCATGTTTACTCCAAATCACTTATGTTAATGGGCTAAGTAGAACATGGATCTAAAACATTTGCATGCCAGAGTGTTTATCATCAACAGTAAAGTTTATTCTCATGGTGTACCAAGTGCACGCACGCACGCGCACACACACACACACACACACACACACACACACACACACACACACACACACACACACAAATACACAAATACACTCTATACCTGAGGGAGAAGGAAGAGGCTTTGCTGTTGGATGCATCAGTCAAGTGCTGGTCCATCTCGTTCTGTCAGGGGAAAAAAATATGCTTAATAAATATCTAAATATTTACATGCTTCAGTATTACTACAAAAAACCCACTGTATTTATAAAGAATCAGACCTCAGTTTGTTATCGTGTGCCTAAATATCAGAAGCAACCTTCATCTAAAAAACACCACAAGGTTCAGTGGTTCCATGAATGCATTTCAACAAAGAAACTTTTTATTACATGCTTCACCAAATTAGAGTTGGTGTCTACAACAAGAGCTTGTTGGCCTACAGCTATACAATAACCACGTAATGAATATCTTTACAATATAGATATTTAAAAAATAGACCAAAGGACTGTCTGTTTCACAAAGCCAAACCATAGAAAAGCTCAGTATAGAAAAAATTTCAAGTCAACTACTGTGACCTTGAAACAAGCTCATGGGCACCCATATGTACGATTCCAACTGAGACGTTCCAGAGCAAAACCCATCTGCCAATCTTGGTGATCCTACATTATTTGCTTTCAAAGTTAATGCACTAACAAGCCTTGAGAAGCTGAATATAGAAAAAGTGACACATATGCAATCATACCCTATTCACACTTTCAGGGTAAACATACACAACTCCCTGTACTGCCAATCATGTGGACAGAAGGATAGACAAGAGCTTAAAAACGAGCTTGTATTATCTTTTCATTACTCATGCAAAAAGACATCATAAACATGCTTAGGTTGGATAAATAAGCCCGCATATTGCACTGTGCATACATTCTCCCTGGAAACATGTTTCAGAAACATGGACCCAAGCTTTGCTGTTTTCTGTGCTGTGTGACCGCACACACAAAGATAATAATAGAAAACACAATGATGGACTGTTTTCCATGGTAACGCAGGAGGAATTATTAAACTCATGCTCATTGTGTACTTACAGTTCACATCGTCGGCTACCAAGTGTTTAGTGGTATCCATCAATCATCAGAGTTTTATTGCTCTGATTAGTAATCATATTAAATTGTGTGGCCTGAAAGTTTAATCAGTTTAATCATGTGCCCGCTTACTTCATGTAGCTTGATAAATTCTCTTCCATCATCGCTCACTTTGCTGACTTTTACTGACCATCATTGACGGGGTCATTTTCCTTTTTCATCTGCCAGAAAGTCCTTTAAACCAAGGGTCCCCAACCCCCGGCCCATGGGTCATTTGATACCGGTCCACAAACAAAACCTTTCATGGTACAAATTATAGGGTTTTTTTAAATTTAATTTTATTTATTTATTTTTTTTAGAGCTTCTGGATCTTATTTTGAAAAACGACTGTTTTTGACATTGCCACAGAAGCACAGAAAGCCCTCCTTCCGTTTCCAACCACATGTCTTTGTGAGGAGGGGTTTTCTGCGATGACAGACACCAAAACAAGACTAACCAGTCCGCAGAAACATTTTCATACATAAAACTGGTCCCTGGTACCAAAAATGTTGGAGACCACTTTAACTACAGTATGAAGAAAGCAATGATCCAAAAAAAAAAAAAAAAAAAAGCTGGTTGGTGGTGATCATTTGATAGGGAAGGCTACACTTGATGTGTGGGAATTGATACTATTAAATTAGGAAGAAAATGGAGGCAAAAAATCAAAACAAAAGCATATATCAATACATGATCACTTCAGTTCAGCTCAATGAAACCTAACCATATGTAAATATAAACTAAATTGCACAAGCAAAGCATAATCTCCACATTCATCCACTACCTGTATTACTTATCCATTATAGCTGTGGGGGAAGCTGAAGATAATCCCAGTTGACATTGTGTGAGAGGGGAGGTACAGTCTGAAGCGGTCATCAGTCTATTGTAGGGTTAGCACAGATATAAACAAGCATTCGTGCTTTTATTCACACCTAGAGGCGATTCATAGTAGCCAGTCTGCCTAATGTGCATGTTTATGGACTGTGGGCAGAAACCCACGCAAGCGCAGGAAGAACATGCAAACTCCAGACAGAAAGGTCACGACCAGCCATGGGGTTTAAGCCGAGAACCTTCTAGCTGTGAGGCGACACTGCAGCACCTTACCACCCAACTCTCTTCCTCATAGCATACACATTTAAATCCCAAGTGTCAACATGCTGCAAAATCATTATCTACAAAGATGCTGTGATAGCGTCGTCTATAGTCGTGCAGCCAAGCGTTTATTTAATAATGACACTCATGACTTACCATGAGGGCAAAAAATAAAAAGCTGGCTATTCACTGTCTCATTGTCTCACGTCATGTTTTAATGAGCTGTGCTGTAATTACAACTGGACCAACTTCATCTAGCCCTGTCCCCCATGTCTCACAGATGCTGTTTTTCACATCAGTGCGAGTCTTGGTAATAACAATGGAGCATGTTTTCGGCTCAGTAGCACACTACACGCCATGTCTAGTGTGAATTTGGTGTGAAAGAGTTCAGCCTACTCAGTCGTGTACGATGGTCTACAATGCTAATTGTCATGTCTCAGTAATTGCTTCATGTCTCATTTTAAAAGTGAGGTGGGTGTGAGGGTCACTACAATCAAGCAGTAGCAATGAATCATGACACCTTCAGGTTGGACAGGAAGCACAGCAAGGGTCAATGCAAGCACAAAAGCCCTGGTGTACTTTCTTGTAACCTTTGACCCTATCAACACTGATCAAGCCAAAGCCATGTCAATGCACTCGTTCCTGTACACAGCCTGAGCGATCGGAGCCAGGTCACAGAGATACCCGATTCAGGCAAATAGATGTAACAGCATGCACTTTGAGCAAAAAGGGGGGAGGGGCATGACTTTATTTTATGAACATTCCATTCCACTACATTTCATTACCTTCAATGTGAAACTATTATCTACTTGTTCTAATGGACAGACCCTGAGATACAAGTGTCGGTAATGTGAGCAAGTGAGTAATGTACACGTTTGAATCCCAGCAGGTTGTAATAATACGCTTTTGTATTCACCGCAGAAGGCGGAATGAAGATGTTCCACTATTAAGCATAAAGGTGCAGGTGCAGGGAGAAAATGCAGTGTGTGTAATCAGAGACCTGGGGTGAGCAGGCAATTGGTCTCGGCTTCTCCCAGCTGTGGAGTCGGCCGGAACTTTGGATGTTCACGCGCTACAGGCTCTCAATACAGCATGCAAATCAATTGCTTTCTAATAAATGTTGCCTGCAACTCCAGGCTCCAGCCATAAAGCCTCTCCTTTCCCCTGGGCTTCTGCCAGTCAGTCATGGGTACTGAATATATTGTTGCAAGCCCCTTAGTATGTTCATTATGCCTATTTCCATTTTTAAAAAGCCCAACAGGCTTGAAAAAATTATTGCCCGGTGAGTAACTGGTGGAGAAGCTAAGATATTGCCTCAGAACAGCATAATTTAATAACATAACAGCATGGCACTCCTTCTTAGATAGACAAAGGAATAAATTAACAGTGACGTGACAACCAATGACATGATTCACATGAATATAGATAGCTTCACGCTGACATCTGCATTAATGAGGACCTGAGATGGCCCAGCAAAGCTATCAAAATTAAAACAAACATTTGGAAGACCCAACATAAGCACTAGCCTTACAATTCATTTTAATTAGTATCTCCTGCCTGCAATTGATCATTCCCTCACATTTACTAATTAGCTTCGGCTGTTTTAACCACGGTTTAGTGATATTTCTCATTAGGGTAAAGAATGGATTAATCCTGCCGGTGGCAGATGAACTGACAGAACATATGTCTTTGGGTTTATTTGCTCTTTGCAGCATGATTTACCTTTGCAGAGCCCTTTCTAATGAATAACATGCCAAGAGTAAATGAGGGCCGAACACCCATAAAGATGCAGATAACGGCAGATAACACCGAAAGACAGAAACACACCGATGCGCTGTCTCGGTCTCTAACTGTGTACATGTGTGTAGCCAGCATACGCTGGAAAAAGAATTACCAGTGCACATGCTGCACAGTACCTTGCTATTAGCCTCATGCACGCAATAACAAATAGGTCTATTCACTCTAATTTCTGCGGCTCTTTGATGATGATTATAGGAGAGGGGTTAGATGAGGGAGTTGGAAATACATTTCAAAAGGACAGAGGATGCAAATTTGCATAAAATACTGTGTATGGCACACCAAAGCAAAGCAGTGTGCAGACTAATAAAGGACACATCTGAGAATTCCGGGTGAAATCATTAGCAAACACATTAGCAACAGCATTCAGCAGATTGTACAAATTAAAATGCAATTACCTCAATGGACATGCGACGCGCTGACTGTCTGCTCTAATAGCTTTGCAGTACTTCTGAATTCGGAATCTTTTAATATTCTGAAAATTTAATGTCAATTTGAGTTGCTTTTAAACTCGACTACTTACAGCTCCCAGCTATTTTTTTTTTAAACTAGTAAGCCTATAAGGTCAATTTTACGCTGCCCTTCCATTACAATGAATGCAAGGCAATGATTTCTGTGACACAAACTGAACACTGGATAAAAGAAAAATAATATTAATATTCAGTAAAAGAAAAGAAAATTCTCTAAAACATGGCACTGCAGGGTATCACAAGGCAATGTTTTGGTTGCAGAGAAAGAAATCAGGCTACATGGAAATATGTAATCTAATATAACTAGAGCTGCGAGTAAACTCACAACATAATAACCCTCACCTGTAACATGATCGAACCGATTTGGATGGCTGCTTTGGAGTTTCAATAAAATCTATCCAGCAGTTTAGAAGGAGTTGCGTTTAAGGGCCTATATCACCATGTTCTAAAATATAGAATTGCATACGTTGAATTTATTTCTCTCGCCTTAAAGTTATTAGTTCATTGTTTGTTTTTCATATTTGCTTCATGTACATCTTCAGGTAGTACATTACAACTGTAGAAAGTATCATCAAAATCTTTCAAGTGGATAAGGAGTTTCACTTGCAGACTTCCATGGACAGACTGGACAAGGTTAATCCTATATACTCCCAAAACTACCTTCGTACAAGAAGGTTGGAGTAGGAAGGGTGAACATTCGGAAAAAGCATCCACCATATTAAAGTTCCTCGTGAAGGAGGGTGGGGGACAGGGTGAGGGTTCTTGAGACCAGCAACCCCCGGACTTTAAAGCGGCACTGGTGGCTCGAGAGATTTAAAAAAAAAAAAAAAAAAAAAAAAAAAAAAAAAAAAGAAAGAAAGAAAGAAAAAGGTAAATAATTTTCTTTTACTTTTAACACATATTTCATACATGTGTCATACAAAATTGGTGTACTTTTATCATTTTTAAAGGGTTTATGGGGTAGTCTTGGAACAAATCACGCATTTTACATGTAAAATGCACCTCTACTTACGAAAAATCCCCAGGTTACAAAACAGGCACTGGAACGGATTAATTTCGTTAGTAGAGGGCCGACTGTACTATATAACAAACCTGCCAATATTGATAATCATTAAAAAAAAAAAAAAAAAAAAAAAACACGATTGCCATTTTATTGCATATAAAATAGAAATATAGTCCACAAATACATTTACTGTAGATAATACCCTGTATCATGAATATGTCTGACATTTGTAACTAATTGTAATTCAGTGATTTTAACTGTGGATCGACCGATGATGTCTCACCACATGAGCCTGCATTACGGATGGGAGGCTACCCTGTACCAGGATGGCTGCCATAGTGGCGCACTCTGATAATCCTAAGGCAACATCTATGAGTATGATATCTATGGAAAGAGCTCCATTTACAATTTTCTGTCCACATGCTACACTTGTACTATGCAAATTAGGTGTAAACTAAATTCTAGTCACTTCATTACCAAAGCAGTTTAACTGTAAGGTCATTTCATGCTTTGGTATCATGCGAATTGTATGATAGCTGGGTGCTGAACTCTACTTTGTTATGTCTGATCAGTGTTTCAACTGTGAATAATCATTTAATAATGTCATAAAACCCTTCAGCTGACAAGCGTATGGTGACTCAGCCAAGGAGCACAGTGCAGCAGGAATCAGAAATGAGTAGATAAAGTTACAGCATCATCACACCACCACAAAGTCTTTCAGATTTAAACCAATGACTGTAATCATAAGGACAGTGTAGCATCCAAAAAAAAAAAAAAAAAAAAAACAAGTTAAGCCACTACAGGTCTACCACCCCGCTGTCTGAAAGCATAATGTATGTAAGCATAGCTCATTCCCCTTTGTGTCACTGACAACTGAGCCACATCACTTTTCTCATCTAAACTTTTTTAATTTACTAGTCCTTCTCAAAAAATTAGCATATTGTGATAAAGTTCATTATTTTCTGTAATGTACTGATAAACATTAAACTTTCATATATTTTAGATTCATTGCATACCAACTGAAATATTTCAGGTCTTTTATTGTTTTAATTTTGATAATTTTGGCAAAAAAAGTAAACAAAAACCAAAAATCCCTATCTCAAACAATTAGCATATTTCATCTGACCAATTAAAAAAAAAAAAAAGAAAAAAAAAAAAAAAAAATCAACCTTCAAATAATTCTGTTCAGTTATGCACTCAATAATTGGTCGGGAATCCTTTTGCAGAAATGACTGCTTCAATGCGGCGTGGCATGGAGACAATCAGCCTGTGGCACTGTTGAGGTGTAATAGAAGCCCAGGATGCTTCGATAGCGGCCTTAAGCTCATCCACAGTGTTGGGTCTGGTGTCTCTCAACTTTCTCGTCACAATATCCCACAGATTCTCTATGGGGTTCAGGTCAGGAGAGTTGGCAGGCCAATTGAGCACAGTAATACCATGGTCAGTAAACCATTTACCAGTGGTTTTGGCACTGTGAGCAGGTGCCAGGTCGTGCTGAAAAACGAAATCTTCATCTCCATAAAGCTTTTCAACAGATGAAAGCAGGAAGTACTCCAAAATCTCCTGATAGCTAGCTGCATTGACCCTGCCCTTGATAAAACACAGTGGACCAACATCAGCAGCTGACATGGCACCCCAGACCATCACTGACTGTGGGTACTTGACACTGGACTTCAGGCATTTTGGCATTTCCTTCTCCCCAGTCTTCCTCCAGACTCTGACACCTTGATTTCCAAATGACATGCATTAATGGCTTTCATCTGAAAAAAGTACTTTGGACCACTGAGCAACAGTCCAGTGCTGCTTCTCTGTAGCCCAGGTCAGCCGCTTCTGCCGCTGTTTCTGGTACAAAAGTGGCTTGACCTGGGGAATGTGGCACCTGTAGCCCAGTCCACTGCTTCCACAGGTCCCCTAAGGTTTGGAAAATGCCCTTCTCCGCAATCTTCCTCAGGGTCTGGTCACCTCTTCTGGATGTGCAGTGTTTTCTGCCACACTTTTTCCTTCCCACAGATGTCCCACTGAGGGGCCTTGAGACAGCACTCTGGGAACAGCCTATTCGCTCAGAGATTTCTTTTTGTGTCTTACCTTCTTGCTTGAGGGTGTCAATGATGGCCTTCTGGACAGCAGTCAGGTCGGCAGTCTTACCCATGATTGCGGTTTTGAGTAATGAACCAGGCTGGGAGTTTTTAAAAGCCTCAGGAATCTTTTGCAGGTGTTTAGAGTTAATTGGTTGATTCAGATGATTAGGTTAATAGCTCGTTTAGACTACCTTTTCATCATATGCTAATTATTTGAGATATTTTGGGTTTTCATGAGCTGTATGCCAAAATCATCAGTATTAAAACAATAAAAGACCTGGAATATTTCAGTTGGTGTGCAATTAATCTAAAATATATGAAAGTTTAATTTTTATCAGTACATTACAGAAAATAATGAACTTAATCACAATATGCTAATTTTTTGAGAAGGACTAGTATTTCTAATATCTAATTTACGCAGTTACCAGAGCATCCTCATATGCTGAAGTTTTCTCAGAAACTAATGTTATATCAGTTAGTTATAAGTTAAAACAGGTTTATTACCATGCAAAAAGGCATGGATACCTTTGTCTTGAAGTGATAGACGTCTGATGTCGAGTTCCATCTTGTAGCATTTCTACAAAATAAATTCCAGTTTGAAAAATTTAAATTCTGGGTGAAAATGACATTATCATTTCCATAGAAACTGGAGGTATGGAGGCCATCTGTTGATGTTTTCAGTTATTCATTCAAACATACAAGTGATATAAATCTAATATGGAACTTCTTTTGATCCATTTGATAAGTACATGGATCCCTCACTTTCCGTGGTTAATTGTGACCGAGATTCCCACGCGACCATTGAAATCCACGAAGTAGGATCACCCCCAAACCCCCACATGTATATGTGTATATAATATCAATAAATACATATTCAATGCTATAAATACTTATAATACCAATTAAACATAAAAAAAGATGTAAATAAAATATAAATATACACACATACAGATGGATTGCATGAGAAGACGACGACACACATACATACATACGCATGCGCATGCACACAGATGCAATAATGGAACTAGTTTTAATATGAGATTTTTGGGTTGTTTTTTGTTTTGTGTTGGAAATGTTTTTTTTTTTTTTGCATAATTGCCCTGGTTTATGTGGCATTTCCCTTACCTTTTCCCCCCCGATTCTGCCTTAATTTCCTTATTTTTTAATTTGATGAATATTTATTTAAAAAACCCTGCGATGCACTGAAGCCGCATGACTTGAAACGTGAAGTCGCAAGGGATCCCTGGACAAATCAAAGAGCTGAAAAAATCTGGATATAAAATCTGTTGGCCCGGCTGACTAGGCTACTGAGCAGTCCATCCTTATGGCATCCCTATACTCCTGTGTATCATGCTAGCAATGATGCAGTATCCATCATTGATAGTTAAAGCTACTGGGTCAGAGCAGGTGAAAATTTACATGCATTCCTTTGTCCAGCTGTGATATATTTTACACCAAATTAAACCACTGAATATTTATCTAGATACTAAAAGAGAGGCCAGGAGACACATTGTTTTCGATTTCAAAAGATACAAATCACTATATAGATAAATGTTTGGGAGTACCAGGATTTCAGACCCATATCTATGGAACAGTCTTCCATCTGCCATCACAAATTTGGAAGCACAGACTTCAGGATGTCTTTGTATAATGTAACATTACAATTAACATTCACTGGCGTTAATACACCCAAACCTATTCCAGCATGACAATGTCTCTGTACACAAAGAAAGGTCCATGAAGACATGGTGTGCCAAGACTCGTACAAAATTTCTCAAGTGTCCGACACAGCGCTCAGACTAACATTAAAATTGTAAACACTGCCTGAACTCCCAAATTCACTGTCTGGTATCACTATTTCTCTTGTATCTAAAATGTTCAATCCATGGTCCAAAATCCAGGGAAAACTTTCCCAGAAGATTATTAATGGAGCTTATCATTCAAGCAATTGAGCACTCCTGGAAGAGTCCAGACATAATTTTGTTTTCCTCACTAGGCTAGCTTAAAAAAGCCAAGAAGCTCAAATGCTGATAAATCAGATTAGTGAGATGTCATTCTACCACAAAAAGAGTGCCACGCTGTGAAATAGACAACAGCCGTAATATTGGACACTACTACATGAAACAGCAAAGTACAGTACTGTACAAAAGTCTTAAGCTCGTTATGTATTAGTACAAACTATGCTAAAAATGTTTAATTTATGACTTGTACATTACCAGGTTGATTTCCGAGCATTGGTTGTCCAGCACAAAACTACATTTAAGTAAATACTGGTTACTGGTGTGTTGACATGTTTCTGACATAACTGGCCCTTGCATGTATCCGCTCTCTCTTAGTGAGGGCAGAATCCCTCCTGGACAGCTCACCGACCATCACAGGGCAGAAACACGCTGACAGCTATGCAGCTACTCTTGACAAAAGTCAGCTTTTACATGCCTCTCCCCATAGACAGTGAGAGACATGGCCAGACTTTGATATCCCAGTTATCTGCACTGGGGAGACAGTGACAACCTGTGGAGAGTGGGACTCAAACCCCCAACCTTAGGATCAAAGATCCAGCACCTTTTACCACCAGACCACCACTGTCCATTCAAGCAAATATTTTTTTTTAAATGTTGGTATGTCAATAGAAAAGCAGCAGCAAAAAAAAAAAAAAAAAAAAAAATGAACTACTTTTCAGAAAAAAACATAATGAACGCTGCTAGGATTTGAATATAACTAAAGAAGCAAGAGTCATCACAAACTCACTCGTTTGCTGAACCGCGTAATCCTATTAGAGTCACAGGGAGGCTCGAACCCATCTCAACCGACAAGTGAAAATGCAAGGTTTCACCCTGAACAGCTCACCAGACCATTGCATGGGTAACACGCATGCTCATAAAAAAAAAAACAAAAAAACAACAAACAAACAAACAAAACAAAACAAAAAAACAAACCCAAACCCCCAAGTACTTGGAGGAAACCTACACAGGAAGAACATCAAAGCTCCACACAGAAACGCCTGAGCTTGAACTTTAAACTCAGAACCTTCTTGCTGTGAGGCAGACGTGCTAATTGTGATGTTGCCAAGAAGCCAGTGTGATGGTTAAAATCTCCAGTACAACTGAGGCTGGTTCTCCAAGATATAATTCAGTTTTATTTGTATAGTGCTTTTAACAACTGACTTTGTTGCAAAGCAACTTTAATATTAAGAGTTTACAAAGTACAGGGGAGTTTAAACATTTTCTACAATCCCTACACATCCCTAACGAGCGTCACCCGCAAAAATGGTGGCAAGGAAAAACTTCTACAGTTGGTGAGAGAAAGAAACCTTGATAGGAACCAGACCCAAAAGGGAAACCCATCCTCATTTGGGTGGAACCATGAAAATGAAAACCATATACAGGGCTCTCTCGCTACTTTGAGCTTCAATTCATACTGATTCATAGTGAATTGCTTTTTTTTTTTTTTTAATATTCATTGAATTCAAAAATAAGGACATTAAGGAAGAATAGGGAAAAGTTAAGGAAAATGCCGCAAAAACAAGGCCAATTATGCAACCAAAAAAAAAACCCAAACAAACAAAATTTATTTTTGAATGTTTAATTTTTATAATAAGCAGTTATAGTATTGAATATGTATTTATTGATATTTTATACACATATACATGTACGTATACGTCAGTCGGAGGAGGTTAGGGGGAATGATCCTACCTCACAGAATTCAGTGGTCGCGTGGGGATCTCGGACCCAATTAATCGCGGAAAGTGAGGGAAATATAGTAGAAACTTCATTACAGTACAAAATATAATTCAGTTGGTTATCAAAAGCCGGCCATGTCTCTCACTGTCTATGGTGAGAGGTTCATGTAAAAGAACCATTGCGGACTTTCGCAAAGAGTAGCTGCAAAGCTGTCAGCGTGTTTCGGCCCCTTGCTAAATGGTTGTGTCAGGAAGAACATCCGATGTAAAACCTATGCCAAATCAAACATGCGACGATTCGCTGTGGCGACCCCTGAGAAACGGGAACAGGCGAAAGGAAAAGAAGAAGGAAGATACAACAAATGTAAGTCCTAAATAATTGTAGGACAAGAGTTTCCCCAGCAAGAGAAGATACATCCCCAGCAGTGAAAAGTCACACTTACATCTCATTACCTTGTAAAACTGCACACAGTAAACTTGAAACTGATTTTAAGTGGACGAAAATCTAGAGAGGTGGAGGTATGCCCTGGAAAGGAGAGGAATGAAGGTTAGCCTCAGTAAGACAGAATACATGTGTGTGAACGAGAAGGACCCAAGAGGAACGGTGAGGTTACAGGGAGCAGAGATAAGGAAGAAAGGTGGAGGATTTTAAGTACTTAGGCTCAACAATCCAGAGCAGTGGAGAGTATGAAAAAGAGGTGAAGAAGCGTGTGCAGGCAGGTTGGAATGGTTTGGACAAAAGTGTCCGGTGTGATGTGTGATAGGAAGGTATCGGCAAGAATGAAAGAAAAAGTGTACAAGACGGTGGTGAGGCCAGCAATGTTGTATGGTTTAGAAACAGTGGCCCTGGGGAAAAGACAGGAGGCAGAGGTGGAGGTTGCAGAGATGAAAATGTTGAGGTTCTCTTTGGAAGTAACGAGGACGGATAGGATCAGGAATGAGTACATCAGAGGGACAGCACATGTAAGATGCTTTGGAGACAAAGTCAGAGAGGCTAGATTGAGATGGTTTGGACATGTACTGAAGAGGAATAGTGAATATATTGGTAGTAGGATGCTGAGGTTGGAACTACCAGGCAGAAGGCCCAAAGGAAGACCAAAGAGACGATTCATGGATGTGGTGAAGCAGGACATGAAGGCAGTTGGTGTAAGAGAAGAAGATGGAAAGGATAGGGTGAGATGGAGGCAGATGATTCGCTGTGGCGACCCCTGAAGGGAACAGCCGAAAGGAAAAGAAGAAGATAAGGTGCCTTTGCTCTGTAGCCTTGCTGCCTAAAACCTTTGCATAGTGCTGTATGCCAGTATACAAACAGTGAAAGATTAAACATCCTACTTGCCTTTAGACATACTATTTTGTGTTGAATCCAAGATTTGGGACAAAGCCTAAAATTCTTGTAATAAGCAATGACCTGCCAGTTTCAAGCATTACAGCGCATCTTTCCTTTCTATCCCTTACAGTTAAAAATGACACAGAACAACCCGTTTTAAAGACCCATATATTGCATGCAACAGTTATAAGCATGAACTACACTAGCACCAAAAAGATGCAGACACCTCAAGACCAAACCAAGTTTGTTCATCACATTTTTTGATAATAATAATCAAGCACAATAACTCTTTTAATTAAGTCTTAGTGCATACACTCCTAAAGCAAGAATCTGACTGAACATCCTAAAATAAATAAAAAGCTCTCTGTAAAACATCTTACAAGCAACAATGGAATAGCTATTACATTGAATCATCACCAGCGAGCACACCCCAGGACGTTTACCAAAACAGAGCTCTACTGCCTCTAAGTGCCAGACAGTTGTAGTATAAGTGATACATTTGCAGTAACAAGAGATACTGTTACTACGTGAGGCTCTATTAAACCCTGGGGCTCACAGAAATGTAAAAATACTCCCTGAGCAATTAAAAGCAGCAGAGACCCTCAAATACACAAATAAACCTGCATGTGACAACCATATCCCTCCGGGCCTTGGCGTGCCTGGTCTTGCACAGGTTCCCCAGCACTAGACTGAAGACTCATTGGTTTAGATGACACGTATAAAAATACACAAAACTCTCCATAAGAGTGAGGTAAACAAGCATTGTAGATTTTTTTTTTTTATATATATATAATTCTGTGTTACTAATGGAGATGAAAGAAATAAACAAATACATTTCTTCTGCATTCTACCACATTTGGTTATTGCCAGATGTCAGCTACAAATGTCAAAAAAAAAAAAAAAAAAAAAAAAAAAAAAGATGAAACAGTAGAGGCCTGGAGAAAAATTGAGACAACATGAGTTAAAAGATTAGGGCTTCAGGACATCCTTGCTCTATCTATTAAATATAATTGCTCTTTTGTTAGAATTCAGCATTAGTCACCATCATCTTTCAGCACAGTGCTTCCCAGACAAAAGAAGCTTTAAAGCGTTAATAATGTTATTAACATAATAAGAATATGATTGCATGTAAGTAGCATTACCAAGCCGCAGACAAAACCTCTGAAGGCAAAAAATAGAAAAATGCATTCACAGATATAAAATTATAATTCAATATAACTGCTACTACTAATCGGAAAAATAAATAAATAAAAACAAATTCAAAAGTCAGAAAATTATACCACCTAATTATCGAGATGAAAGAATATGAAGTGCTCCAATTATTTAAAAGTTAAAAGCCATTATGAATTAAAATATTAAAATACGATTAAAACCAGATAGATGAAATATAAAATTGCTTCAAACAATGTCCGCCACATAGCCAGCACTGTGGGGTTTCTCTGTACAATCAGCTGCTATTTAAACTCTCAGTGTGATGTGAAGAATATTTTTCATCAGATCTCTTTTTAAAAATCTGCCAATATTTTTTACAAGCGGGAGAGGCCAAGCTACGGGCCATTTTCTTTCTCTCCGGCCCACTTATTTCTCAAATAAAGGCTAACTGACAATCTGAACAATTACTTGGGCCTATTACTCGAAGCTCGTGCTACCTTTTCCTTCTTTGTCTCACAAACTGCAGCAGCAGAGTGCATTAGTGAACTCCAACACTGCCATTTTTCAGTCCTTCGACCCTCATGACTGACACACTGATGTGATGGCAGCTGGGGAGGAACATGGGATCAGGCATCTGGCTGTCACTGTTCCAACCGAAGGGATAGAAGGAGGGAAAAAAACAAGCATGCTGCTTAAAAGGTGACGTATAAAACAACAGAAGAACGTATAAAGGCACAATACAATTAAGCATCATTGCTTATATAAGCTCATTCACTATATGCCCAAACATTTGCGTACAACTAACTATAATGCTGCAAGTGCTTTATGAACATTGTGTTCCAGATTTACTCCTTTTTTCCCCAGTAATAAACTCTGCTTTCTGCTAAATTTTGTCCTTGAGGCTGATTGGCACACCACTCACAAAGAATAAAATACGCACTCTAACTCAAGCAAACAAGCATTTGCAAACTAACAAAACATGAACGGGAACTCGGAACATGAACTGGTTAAACAGAGAAAAATGAACGCAGAACTCACTTGGTGAAAGATCGTGAAAAGAAAACCGAGCTTCAGAAGACAGTTGGGAAATGCAAGAAAGATGAATGTTTTACTTCCTCGAGGAATGAAGCAAAATCAGCCCTTAAAGAAGCCATGTTATTCTTATAAAACGAGCCTCAGAAACCAATCAATGGCCATTGGAGTGTCTATCAGTATCGATCGAGAGCTCTGTTTTTAGGCCGTCCCTTAATCTACACATTCAGTCACAATTTAAACTTAAAAGCAGTCTTATTCAGTAATAACCACCACCTCTGACATGAGGCTTTTTACCAGTGTAGTCACTGACAGTGGTGATATTAACGCAATAAAAAAGTTCATAAAAGATTAAAAGAGGGAAAGAGGGAAAAGTCAATATAGTGACATGTTAATGGGTCCTGCTGAACTATGCAATTTCCATATTTGCTTTTTTTAAAGCTTTAATGTGGGTCATGCCTTAACAACTTCAATCTTAATCCTTGCACAACACAGTGAAGATCTACTGAAGACTGATTTGTGCCGTTCCTGGTTTTTAGATATACATACAAAGATGCATACATAAATACATATACTAGTCCTTCTCAAAAAATTAGCATATTGTGATTAAGTTCATTATTTTCTGTAATGTACTGATAAAAATTAAACTTTCATATATTTTAGATTCATTGGACACCAACTGAAATATTTCAGGTCTTTTATTGTTTTAATACTGATGTTTTGGCATACAGCTCATGAAAACCCAAAATTCCTATCTCAAAAAATTAGCATATCATGAAAAGGTACTCTAAACGAGCTATTAACCTAATCATCTGAATCAACCAATTAACTCTAAACACCTGCAAAAGATTCCTGAAGCTTTTAAAACTCCCAGCCTGGTTCATTACTCAAAACCACAATCATGGGTAAGACTGCCGACCTGACTGCTGTCCAGAAGGCCATCATTGACACCCTCAAGCAAGAGGGTAAGACACACAAAGAAATCTCTGAGCGAATAGGCTGTTCCCAGAGTGCTGTATCAAGCCACCTCAGTGGGACATCTGTGGGAAGGAAAAAGTGTGACAGAAAACGCTGCACAACCAGAAGAGGTGACCGGTCCCTGAGGAAGATTGTGGAGAAGGGCCGTTTCCAGACCTTGGGGGTCCTGTGGAAGCAGTGGACTGGGCTGCAGGTGCCACATTCCCCAGGTCAAGCCACTTTTGAACCAGAAACGGCGGCAGAAGCGCCTGACCGGGGCTACAGAGAAGCAGCACTGGACTGTTGCTCAGTGGTCCAAAGTACTTTTTTCGGATGAAAGCAAATTTTGCATGTCATTCGGAAATCAAGGTGCCAGAGTCTGGAGGAAGACTGGGGAGAAGGAAATGCCAAAATGCCTGAAGTCCAGTGTCAAGTACCCACAGTCAGTGATGGTCTGGGGTGCCATGTCAGCTGCTGGTGTTGGTCCACTGTGTTTTATCAAGGGCAGGGTCAATGCAGCTAGCTATCAGGAGATTTTGGAGCACTTCATGCTTCCATCTGCTGAAAAGCTTTACGGAGATGAAGATTTTCATTTTTCAGCACGACCTGGTACCTGCTCACAGTGCCAAAACCACTCCTAAATGGTTTACTGACCATGGTATTACTGTGCTCAATTGGCCTGCCAACTCTCCTGACCTGAACCCCATAGAGAATCTGTGGGATATTGTGAAGAGAAAGTTGAGAGACACCAGACCCAACACTGTGGAAGAGCTTAAGGCCACTATCGGGAGGCGTGTCCGTTGCCAGAGAGAGAAGAGGAAAGGCATGAGTCTAGGACTGAAAGTAGGGACTTTGAATATTGGAACTATGACAGGAAAAGGTAGAGAGCTGGCTGACATGATGCAGAGGAGGAAGGTGGACATACTGTGTGTTCAGGAGACCAGGTGGAAAGGTCGCAAGGCTAGAAGCATAGGAGCAGGGTTTAAGCTGTTTTATCACGGTGTGGATGGGAAGAGAAATGGAGTCAGTCATCTTGAAGGAGGAGTTTGCCAGGAATGTTCTAGAAGTGAAAAAGAGTGTCAGACAGAGTGATGAGTCTCAAGTTAGAAATTAAAGGTGTGATGGTCAATGTTGTTAGTGCTTATGCCCCACAGACAGGATGCGGCGAGAGAAGGAGAGATTCTGGAGGGAGTTAGATGAAGTGATGCAGAGTACCCCAGAGGTGAAAGAGTGGTCATTGGGGCAGACTTCAATGGACATGTTGGTGCAGGAAACAGAGGGACGAGGAAGTGATGGGTAGGTTTGGTATCCAGGACAGGAGCATGAAGGACAGATGTTGGTAGATTTTGCAAAAGGATGGAAATGGCTGTGGTGAATACTTTCTTCCAGAAGAGAGAGGAGCATAGGGTGACTTATAAAAGTGGAGGTAGGAGCACACAGGTAGACTACATCTTGTGCAGGCGATGTAATTTAAAGGAAGTCAGTGACTGCAAAGTAGTAGCGGGTGAGAGTGTTGCCAAACAGCATAGGATGGTGGTGTGCAGAATGATGCTGATGGTGAGGAAGGTGAAGAAGGCAAAGGCAGAGCAGAAGACAAAGTGGTGGAAGTTGAAAAAGGAAGAGTGTCGGGTTGTCTTCAAGGAGGAGTTGAAACAGGCTTTGGGTGGTCAGGAAGTGCTTCCAGATGACTGGACAACTACAGCGAATGTGATCAGGGAGACAGGTAGGAGGATACGTGGTGTGTCATCTGGAAGGAAAGTAGATAAGGAGACTTGGTGGTGGAATGAGGAAGTGCAGGAGTGTGTACAAGGAAGAGATTAGCTAAGAAGAAGTGGGACATTGACAAAACCGAAGAGAGTAAACAGGAGTACAGGGAGACACAGCGTGAGGCAAAGGTAGCAGTGTCAAAAGGCCAAACAGAGTGCTTTTGATGACTTGTATGCTCAGCTGGAAAGTAAGGAGGAGAAAATGATTTATACAGGTTGGCACAGCAGAGAAATAGAGAGATGGGAAGGGACGTGCAGCAAGTTAGATTGATAAAGGACAGAGAGGAAATGTATTGACTGATGACAGAAGTGTGCTGGGAAGATGGAAAGAGTACTTTGAAGAGCTGATGAATGAGGAAAATGAGAGAGAAAAAGTAGAAGAGGTGACTGTTGAGGACCAGGAAGTAGCAAAGATTAGTAAGGGTGAAGTGAGGAGGGCATTGAAGAGGGATGAAGAATGGAAAGGCAGTTGGTCCTGATGACATACCGATTGGAGGTATGGAAGTGTCTAGGAGAGGTAGCAGTAGATTTTCTGACAAGAACATTCAACAAGGTCCGAGAGAGTGAGAGGATGCCAGAGGAATGTAGGAGAAGTGTGCTGGTGCCCATTTTTAGAACAAGGGAGACGTGCAGAGTTGTGGCAACTACAGAGGGATAAAGTTGATGAGCCATACGATGAAGTTATGGGAAAGAATAGTGGAAGCTAGACTAAGGGCAGAAGTCAGCACTTGTGAACAACAGTTTGGTTTCATGCCCAGAAAGAGCACCACAGATGCAGTGTTTGCCTTGAGGATGTTAATGGAGAAGTACAGAGAAGGTCAGACAGAGCTGCATTGTGCCTTTGTGGATCTGGAGAAAGCATATGACAGGGTGCCGAGAGAAGAACTGTGGTATTGCATGAGGAAGTCTGGAGTGGCAGAGAAGTATGTTAGAGTGGTGCAGGACATGTATGAGAGATGTAAGACAGTGGTGAGGTGTGCTGTCGGTGTGACAGAAGAGTTCAAGGTGGAGGTGGGACTGCATCAAGGGTCAGCTCTCAGCCCTTCTTGTTCGCTATGGTGATGGACAGGCTGACAGGCGAGGTTAGACAAGATTCCCCATGGACTATGATGTTTGCAGATGACATTGTAATCTGTAGTGAGAGCAGAGAACAAGTGCAGGAAAATCTAGAGAGGTGGAGGTATGCCCTGGAAAGGAGGGAATGAAGATTAGCCTCAGTAAGACAGAGTACATGTGCATGAATGCCAAGGACCAAGAGGAGCAGTGAGATTACAGGAGCAGAGATAAGAAAGGTGGAGGATTTTTAAGTACTTAGGCTCAACAATCCAGAGCAATGGCGAGTGTGGAAAAAAGAGGTCAAGAAGCGTGTGCAGGCAGGTTGGAATGGTTGGAGAAAAGTGTCGATTGTGATGTGTGATAGGAGGGTATCGGCAAAAATGAAAGAGAAAAAGTGTACAAAAGCGGTGTTGAGGCCAAGCGATGCTGTATGGGTTAGAAACAGTGGCCCTGGGAAAAGACAGGAGGCAGAGTTGGAGGTAGCTGAGATGAAAATGTTGAGGTTCTCTTTGGGAGTAACGAGGATGGATAGGATTAGGAATGAGTACGTCAGAGGGACAGCACATGTAAGGCGTTTTTGGAGACAAAGTCAGAGAGGCTAGATTGAGATGGTTTGGACATGTACAGAGGAGGGATAGTGAGTATATTGGTAATAGGATGCTGAGGCTGGAACTACCAGGCAAAAGGCCTAGAGGAAGACCAAAGAGACGATTCATGGATGTGGTAAAGGAGGACATGAAGGTCGTTGGTGTAAGAGAAGAAGATGCAAAGGATAGGGTGAGATGGAGGCAGATGATTCGCTGTGGCGACCCCTGAAGGGAAAAGCCGAAAGGAAAAGAAGACTAGTAGACTTTAAAAAGGCTTTCAATTATGTTGATAGACCTAAACTTCTATATATGTTACTTAAATCTGGCTGTCATGGTAAATTATAGAATCTTCTTTATAATATGTATTCATCCGTGAAATCTTGTGCAAAATTTGGTAACTGTAAAACTAAAATGTTTTCAACAAGCTCTGGTGTACGTCAAGGCTGCATCTTGAGCCCAATACTCTTTATCTTTTTCATAAATGAGCTTAGCACAGAAATATGTAAATCTTGTAAGCATCATGTTTTTCGATCTAAAGATATAGATGATATCATGCTGTTATTATTTTCCGATGATATGAACATGTTTTCTTATACAGTCAGTGGTTTACAACAGCAACTAAATGTTTTACATCAATTTTGTATTTCTTAGGGTCTGAGTGTCAACATAGAGAAAACAAATGTTATTGTATTTAGAAATGGAGGTGTATTAAAAAAGAATGAAGTATGGTATTATGGTAATACAAAGCTTAAATGCCTTTCTTATTATAAATATTTAGGTTTAATATTTTCATCAAGATTGACCTGGTCACAAGCTTGTAAAAGTCTGACGGCCCAAGCGTCAAAAGCGATGCAACCGATATATAAATTATTCAAAAAGAATTCTTATATTTCCTTAAATACTGCATGTACAATTTTTGACTGTAAAATTTTGCCCATTCTTTTTTAGGGTCAGAAATTTGGGGGACTAAATATTTTCACTGTATCGAAAAGATACGAGCAGTATATTTTAAGCACTTTCTGAATCTTAAAGTTTGCTTCAAATAAAGTTGTTTTGGGGGAAATTGGTCGATGTAATATTTTTGTATTTAGTAGATTAAGGGTAATTAGATATTGGTTGAAGTCATTAAAAATGGATGTATATATGTTTTTTGAAGTCACAAGATGAAAATGGTAAGGTTAATTGGGCATCAGAAGTTAGATAACTACTTTTTGTTAGTGGATTTTCATATGTGTGGATTCCACAAGAGGTTGCAATCGAAGTCATTTTTCTTTCACTTTTTAAGAAGCGTCTTCTAGATATTTATTTTCAAGAGTGGTCTCTGTCTGTAGGAAATTCAAAGTTTTTACAACACTATTCCTAACATAAATTTTTGTTAGAGCCCGAATTTTATACCATGAATTTACAGGATA
>CM045729.1:45823579-45846079 GCA_024760905.1 Plotosus lineatus | reverse complement strand
TTAATGGAACAGCTTATGAATGAAAATTTAGAACTTCTATGCAATTGGGCTAAGGATTGGTTAATTTCATACAACCCAGAAAAAACTGAAACTATGCTATTCACTATTAAGAATAATCAAGTTATTAATTTGTATTTTGACGGCTGTAAAGTGAAAGCAGTGGAATCTCACAAACATTTGAGTTTATGTTTTTCATCAAATGGGAGATGGCACTTTCATATTGAAAATACTGTTAAAAAGACTTCCAGAATGATAGGCTCACTTCGAAAGTTAAAATTTCTACTAAATAGAGCGACACTGTCCAAAATTTATACCGTATTTATCAGACCAAACTTTGAGTATGCATGTGAGGTATGGGACGGATGTTCGATTGAGCAAGCCAACAGACTGCCAAGATATGCTTCTTCTCAATCCCTATATTTTGAAACAGGCTGGGAATTGCTGTCTGAAAGAAAGCGTGTCCGTAAATTAATGTTATTTTATAAGATACACAAACGTCTTACTCCAACTTTTCTCTGTGACCTACTACCTCCAGTAGTAGCGAATAGAACGAACTATCCATGAAGAAATAGCCATGATTATAGTATACCTCCTACACGATTAAAATATTCAACACTTTCATTTTTTCCATCAACAGTTAAATTGTGGAATGATATCCCACGAGGAACCAGAGACAGCAATTCTGTAGTTTCATTTAGATCAGCGATTTGTCTTAAGCCAAAATGTGCACCAGTATATTTTTCATACGAGAAAAGGAAGTTAAATATATTACACACAAGATTAAGATATATGTCGAGTTCACATAATTATGATATATTTAGAATTAATGTAAAGGATGATGCACGCTGTCAGTGTGGCGACAAGTGTGAGAATGTTTTTCACTTATATAATTTATATTTCCCTTATATAATTTTCAACGTGAACAAATGTTTAAAACTTTAGAGCACATTGTCCATCAAAGAGCACTAATCGATGTTAATCTCATTTTAAATGGCAATGCAGATTATTCTCTTAGAGAAAACCAGAATGTTTTCAAATGTGTACAAATATTTATTTGTAATACTAAACGGTTCCTTTAATTCTTTTGTATATATCCGTCCCTTGTCAGTATCTTGCTGTATATTTTGTAATATAATTACTGTAACTACCTGGAGAGGGCTTTATTAAGTTGGATAACTTGTGCCCAATCCATTTCATGTTTGAATAAAATATGTTTTAATCAAAAAAACTCTGTGTCCTTTTACATTGCAGTTGGAGTGACGTCTCCAAGATGGCGCTGCCCAGAGGGCGACGTCGCGGAATTTTCGGAGTCAAATTGTTTCTTTGTTCGTTTTAATTTGTTTTATTTGTTGTTTCGTTTGTTCATGTTTTGCACTATGCTCGTCTACGACCGGTACAGCTATAAGATCGGAGTATCTTCGGGCGTGTATTACTAAGCAGAGCTAGCATGCTACAGTGGTATGAAAAAGTATCTGAACCCTTTGGAATTTCTCACATTTCTGCATAAAATCACCATCAAATGTGATCTGATCTTTGTCAAAATCACACAGATGAAAAAAATAGTTTCTGCTTTAACTAAAACCACCCAAACATTTATAGGTTTTCATATTTTAATGAAGATAGCATGCAAACAATGACAGAAGGGGAAGGAATAAGTAACTATACCATCACATTTAATACTTTGTGGCCACCCCTTTGGCAGCAATAACTTCAACCAGACGCTTCCTTTAGCTGCAGAGCAGTCTGGCACATCGATCAGGACTAATATTGGCGCATTCTTCTTTACAAAACTGCTGTAGTTCAGTCAGATTCCTGGGATGTCCTGGGATGTCTGGCATGAATCGCTGTGTTGAGGTCATGCCACAGCATCTCAATGGGGTTCAAGTCTGGACTTTGACTTGGCCACTCCAGAACGTGTATTTTGTTCTTCTGAAACCATTCTGAAGTTGATTTACATCTGTGTTTTGGATTATTGTCTTGTTGCAGCATCTGTCCTCTTTTTAGCTTCAACTGTCTGACAGATGGCCTCAGGTTTTCCTGCAAAACATCCTGATAAACTTTTGAATTCATTTTTCCATGAATGATTGCAAATTGTTCAGGTCCCGAGGCAGCAAAACAGCCCCAAACCATGATGCACCCTCCACGGTGCTTCACGGTGGGGATGAGGTGTTGATGTTAGTGAGCTGTTCCATTTTTCCTCCACACATGACACTGTGTGTTCCCAAACAATTCAACTTTGGTTTCATCAGTCCACAAAATATTTTGCCAAGACTTCTGTGGAGTGTCCAAGTGCCTTTTTGCGAACATTAAATGAGCAACAATGTATTTTTTAGACAGCAGTGGCTTCCTCCTTGGAGTCCTCCCATGAACACCATTCTTGGCCATTGTTTTACATATAGTTGATGTGTGCACAGATATATTAGACTGTGCCAGTGATTTCTGTAAGTCTTTAGCAGACACTCTAGGGATTTTTTTTTTTTTTTTACCTCTCTGAGTATTCTGCGCTGAACTCTTGGCATTATGTTTGGTAGACGGCCACTCCTTGGGAGAGAAGCAACAGTGCCAAACTCTCTCCATTTGTAGACAACTTCTCTGACTATCGATTGATGAACATCCAGACTTTTAGAGATGGTTTTGTATCCTTTCCCAGCTATATACAAATCAACAATTCTTGATCGCAGGTCTTCAGACAGCTCGTTTGAGCGAGCCATGGTGCACATCAGACAATGCTTCTCATCAAGACAATTCTTACCAGGTGTGTGTTTTATAGTGGGCAGGGCAGCTTTACGCCACTCATCAGTGATTGAGCACACACCTGACTTAAATTGTTTGGTAAAAATTGGTTTCAATTGCTCTTTAAGTCTCCTTGGGCAGAGGGTTCAGTTACTTATTCCTCCCCCTTCTGTCATTGTTTGCATGCTATCCTCATTAAAATATGAAAACCTATAAATGTTTGGGTGGTTTTAGTTAAAGCACACTGTTTTTTCACATTTGATGGTGATTTTATGCAGAAATGTGAGAAATTCCAAAAGGTTCAGATACTTTTTCATACCACTGTATTAGCAGAGCTAGCATGCTATTAGTACAGCTAGTATGCTATTAGCAGAGCTAGCATGCTATGGTTCGTTTTAATTTGTTTTATTTGTTGTTTAGTTTGTTGATGTTTTGCACTATACAGCTATAAGATCGGAGTATGTTCGGGCGTGTACAAATAAGCACGCTTAACTGGGCTTGTTAGCCGGGATGCGTCAAGCAGAGCGAATATGTTACGGTAGGCAGCACAATGCGAGCCGCACCCCAGCGGACAAGAAGCCCAGGTGGGAAGGAGCCGAACGACGACGCCGGCGCTAGGGATAGCAGGGGATGAAGTCCGTGTATCCGGCTGGTGTAATCGCCTTATCGGTTGTACTCTCCTCGAGCCATGTTTCACAGAAACACAGTCCTGTAGATCCCTCTGTGCTGCAATCTGAGCATGAAGCTCATCCATCTCGTTTCGTAGAGACTGAACATTTTCAAGCAGTATGGTCGGAAGTGCTAACCAAGCCTCTGAGAACTCCGCCTGGACTTAGCCGGTAACCGCTAGCATGGAGCTGCAATAGCATAGAAGTTGTTGCCCGAAGTTGAAGCTGCTCATGGCTGTAGTCGGGTCGACCGATCATAGATGAGCATAGTGCAAAACATGAACAAACAAATAAAACAAATTAAAACCAACAAAGAAACAATTTGACTCCGAGAACTCCGCGACGTTGCCCTCTCGGCAGCGCCATCTTGGTGACGTCACTCCAAGTTCAATGTAAAAGGACATGAAGTGTAATCAAGTTTATCCTTTTGGTATCATTTGTTAAACATGCTACAGAACATAAAATCTAACGCACAAACATTCTCAGAATTAAATTAGGTACTGTACTGGAATAATAATTGAAAAAGACTTTAAAACGAGTGCTTAACAACAGTATATGCTATATAATGTTTATATTTTATCATCAATAAAAATAAGAGTAAAAATTAAGTTTTTCTTAATGATTACTATATTTTACTACATTAATACTGTATTAATGAGTAAGACTGTCTATAGAATGTGTTTAAGAAGCATATTTGAACACATGTAATAGATAGATAGTATTTTACTTACAGCTCATGTGAAGTCATATATGGGGGGCTTTACTTCCGGGTACAGAAATCGCGGACTATCTCGATTCACGGGAGGGCTCAGAACCCAGAACCGAACCCCCGCGAATGTTAAGGGCCTACTGTATGTGTGTGTGTGTGTGTGTGTGTGTGTGTACGTACACAGGTATACACACACACACACACACACACACACACACACACATATATATATATATATATATATATATATATATATATAAACAATTACCCAACTACCCAGCTCTTTCCCAGGGCATTGATTGCCTACAGCAGCACTCACTTAAACTGGATAGTTTAATATTTCAAAGTATTTAAAAGTATTTCTTGTATATATATATATATATATATATATACACACACACACATACACATGTTCTTTATATTGATTTACATATATTTATTTAAATGATTTTTTAGATATATATATATATATCTCTAATGCAGCCGTGAGGGGGGGGCACAAACCAGTGTCTCTCCCTCACGCCGGTCCCAAGCCCGGATAAATGCAGAGGGTTGCGTCAGGAAGGGCATCCGGCGTAAAACAAATGGCAAATAAAATATGCGAATCACAAGAAAGAATGACATACCGGATCAGTCGAGGCCCGGGTTAACAACGACCGCCATCAGTGCTGTCAACCAATAGGGTGCTGATGGAAATTGGACTACGGTTAATCGAAGGAGAGGCGGGAGACGTGTCCGTAGGCAGAGAGAGAAGAGGAAAGGCATGAGTCTAGGACTGAAAGTAGGGACTTTGAATGTTGGAACTATGGCAGGAAAAGGTAGAGAGCTGGCTGACATGATGCAGAGGAGGAAGGTGGACATACTGTGTGTTCAGGAGACCAGGTGGAAAGGTAGCAAGGCTAGAAGCTTCGGAGCAGGGTTTAAGCTGTTTTTTTCATGGTGTGGATGGGAAGAGAAATGGAGTCGGAGTCATCTTGAAGGAGGAGTTCATCAGGAATGTTCTAGAAGTGAAAAGAGTGTCAGACAGAGTGATGAGTCTCAAGTTAGAAATTGAAGGTGTGATGTTCAGTGTTGTTAGTGCTTATGCCCCACAGACAGGTTGTGAGCGAGAAGAGAAGGAGAGATTCTGGAGTGAGTTAAATGAAGTGATGCAGAGTACCCCCAGAGGTGAAAGAGTGGTCATTGGGGCAGGCAACAGAGGGGACGAGGAAGTGATTGGTAGGTTTGGTATCCAGGACAGGAATGCAGAAGGACAGATGTTGGTAGATTTTGCAAAAAGGATGGAAATGACTGTGGTGAATACTTTCTTCCAGAAGAGAGAGGAGCATAGGGTAACTTATAAAAGTGGAGGTAGGAGCAAACAGGTAGACTACATCTTGTGCAGGCGATGTAATTTAAAGGAAGTCAGTGACTGCAAAGTAGTAGCGGGTGAGAGTGTTGCCAAACAGCATAGGATGGTGGTGTGCAGGATGACGCTGATGGTGAGGAAGGTGAAGAAGGCAAAGGCAGAGCAGAAGACAAAGTGGTGGAAGCTGAAAAAGGAACAGTCGGGTTGTCCTCAAGGAGGAGTTGAAACAAGCTTTGGGTGGTCAGGAAGTGCTTCCAGATGACTGGACAACTACAGCTAATGTGATCAGGGAGACAGGTAGGAGAATACTTGGTGTGTCATCTGGAAGGAAAGTAGATAAGGAGACTTGGTGGTGGCATGAGGAAGTGCAGGAGTGTGTACAAAGGAAGAGGTGAGCTAAGAAGAAGTGGGACATTGAGAAAATCGAAGAGAGTAAACAGGAGTACAGGGAGACAGCATAAGGCAAAGGTAGCAGGCAAAGGTAGCAGTGTCAAAGGCCAAACAGAGCGCGTATGATGACTTGTATGCTTGGTTGGAAAGTAAAGAGGGAGAAAATGATTTATACAGGTTGGCACAGCAGAGAAATGGAGATGGGAAGGACGTGCAGCAAGTTAGATTGATAAAGGACAGAGAGGGAAAATTTTGTATTGACTGATGACAGAAGTATGCTGGGAAGATGGAAAGAGTACTTTGAAGAGCAGATGAATGAGGAAAATGAGAGAGAGAAAAAAGAGTAGAATAGGTGACTGTTGAGGACCAGGAAGTAGCAAAGATTAGTAAGGGTGAAGTGAGGAGGGCATTGAAGAGGATGAAGAATGGAGAGGCAGTTGGTCCTGATGACATACCGGTGGAGGTATGGAAGTGTCTAGGAGAGGTAGCAGTAGATTTCCTGACAAGAACATTCAACAAGGTCTTAGAGAGTGAGAGGATGCCAGAGGAATGGAGGAGAAGTGTGCTGGTGCCCATTTTTAAAAACAAGGGAGACGTGCAGAGTTGTGGCAACTACAGAGGGATAAAGTTGATGAGCCATACGATGAAGTTATGGGAAAGAATAGTGGAAGCTAGACTAAGGGCATAGGTCAGCATTTGTGAACAACAGTTTGGTTTCATGCCAAGAAAGAGCACCACAGATGCAGTGTTTGCCTTGAGGATGTTAATGGAGAAGTACAGAGAAAGTCAGAAGGCATTCTGCCATTGTGGATCTGGAGAACGCATATGACAGGTGCCGAGAGAAGAACTGTGGTATTGCATGAGGAAGTCTGGAGTGGCAGAGAAGTATGTTAGAGTGGTACAGGACATGTATGAGAGATGTAAGACAGTGGTGAGGTGTGCTGTCGGTGTGACACAAGAGTTCAAGGTGGAGGTGGGACTGCATCAAGGGTCAGCTCTCAGCCCCTTCTTGTTTGCTATGGTGATGGACAGGCTGACAGACGAGGTTAGACAAGATTCCCCGTGGACTATGATGTTTGCAGATGACATTGTGATCTGTAGTGAGAGCAGAGAACAAGTGCAGGAAAATCTAGAGAGGTGGAGGTCTGCCCTGGAAAGGAGGGGAATGAAGATTAGCCTCAGTAAGACAGAATACATGTGCATGAATGACAAGGACCCAAGAGGAACGGTCAGGTTCCAGGGAGCAAAGATAAGGAAGGTGGAGGATTTTAAATACTTAGGCTCAACAATGCTGAGCAATGGAGAGTGTGGAAAAGAGGTGAAGAAGCGTATGCAGGTAGGTTGGAATGGTTGGAGAAAAGTGTCCGGTGTGATGTGTGATCGGAGTGTATCAGCAAGAATGAAAGGAAAAGTGTACAAGACGGTGTTGAGGCCAACGATGTTGTATGGTTCAGAAACAGTGGCCCTGGGGAAAAGACAGGAGGCAGAGCTGGAGGTAGCAGAGATGAAAATGTTGAGGTTCGCTTTGGGAGTAACGAGGATGGATAGGATTCGGAATGAGCACATCAGAGGGACAGCACATGTAAGATGTTTTGGAGACAAAGTCACAGAGGCTAGATTGAGATGGTTTGGACATGTACAGAGGAGGGATAGTGAGTATATTGGTAATAGAATGCTGAGGCTGGAACTACCAGGCAGAAGGCCTAGAGGAAGACCAAAGAGACGATTCATGGATGTGGTGAAGGAGGACATGAATTGTCGTCGGTGTAAGAGAAGAAGATGCAAAGGATAGGGTGAGATGGAGGCAGATCATTCACTGTGGCGACCCCTGAAGGGAAAAGCCGAAAGGAAAAGATTTTATATATATATATATATCACTCTTCGAACTCCAATTGATCTTAAAAATAAATAATTTCTGAAAATTTCTCCTGAGTGCATCAGTAGTTCAGTGCACTGACATTTTCATAATGATATATTATTCAATTTTATATCGTATTTTAGAGGAAGAAGGGTCTTGCTTATCTAGTATTCATGCATGCACGATGATAAATCTCTCACAAATTAGCATTATGCTGATACATTGTAATAATTATATTTTTAATCAAACAGCACTCGTCATCTTCTCCTTTCTCCACCATATGTTCTTAAAGAATCCCTGACAAAGTTGGAATCTGAACACCAATATAATTTACCATTTCAGAAAGGCTAAACTAATTTGTGCTTAAAATCTCTTGGAGATCCACCAGTACAACTGAAGTCAAGCGTTTTTCTAAAATTAAACAGAAAACACTGAGGGTCAAAATTAGCATCTTCAGACTGTATCACATGAAATTTCTACTTTTGGCAACCAATTATTATTCCACACACTTTCGAGAGTGCTATTCATCATATTTTTAAAATCAGCATAAAGATTAGATGTTATGACTGTGTCATGTGATTTCACGGTAAGACTGTGCAGTATCAGGCAGAATGGATTTTCATACCATCACATGATAAGGGTATTCCCCGGGCGGCGGTTGCCTGTTCTCTCTTTTTGAACATGTATAATAATTATAAAATTTTTCTCACTCCATTGCCAGTGAGATAGAAATCAAAACTAGACAGAACTTATCAACATTCCTACAAATCATTGCCCTCTGGTGTGCTTCGAAGCAAGCATTGACATTTACAGCCTATTCATAAAATTGTGACACCAAAATCTAAGGATAGGTCAAAATAACTATTTATAATTAGGATTCTCTTCATACTTTGCGTCAGATCTTAGGGGGTGATTACATGGGGAAATATGTCGCTTTTCATTCCCAAAATTTTCACAAATTTGTTTCATGACATTGGCTGCATCACAGGTTACTTGGTTCATGAACTCATCTAAAAAAAACTTCAAATATGTTTGAAATTTCTGTGAATGTCACAAAACAAGCGTCTTCACATGTCGTGAGACAGTCACAACGTCAAATTATTCTTTTTTGTTTGTTTTTTAATTCGCGAGGAAAGGCATCAAGTTGGAAATTTCCAAAAGGAAAGTTTGTGACGTTTGTGAGGTTGTGTGTTCCCGCTAAGACTCTTGGGCAAGGTCTTAAGCACAAGTGGGCCTCTGTTCACCCAGCAGTATAAATGGGTACCAGTAAAAATATAATAGGAAGGTAACCTGCGATGGACTAGCGTCTCATCCAGGAGTTGTTGTACTCCTAGTCGCTTCACGCTATGGAAACCGGGGATAAGCACCGGCTTGATGGGGCCACCAAGCTCGGCTGAAAAAAGCACAAAGGACATTACCTTTCCATTTTTTTTGCAGTAATGACATAAATAACTGTAATTTACAAAACCTGACTAATTTGACAGATTTTCTCTCCCACACACACACACCCCAAACATCCACAAACCAATCACAAATTACTTATAAATCAGTTGCAAAATTGTTGAGACACCTTTATGCGATCTAAGTATTTAGGTTGGAAAATATTCGCTTACATGTGGATTCGGAAAATATCTTGCCACGAATTTCAAAATTTGCAAAAAATAAAATAAAATTTAAAAAACCCTGAAAAAAAAAAAAATCAATTCACAGCAGTCACTTTTCTTCCGCACCTTAGAGAAACATAAAAATTAGATTAGATTACTTTAACTTAAACTTTTAAATTAGAAAACTAAGGACCGGTCGTTCATTCGAAATCTCACCTCTATAGCAAGAGAAAATGGCTGGCAAATGCCAAGTCAGTCATGTATAATCAGCTCTTTTTAAGATTGTGCCATGTAGAAAACATCTTGTTCGACCATTTGTATGTGTTTGTGCCTTTTTTCCTTCGCATTTTGGTTTTCAATGGGTAATCAGGCAAAAACATTGGCTTTCTGGGGTAAACCAGCACAAGTGAGAATACATCAAACCTTAATTTTTTTTTTTGTTCTTTTAGCAGGAATACAAAAAAATGCTACAACTATCAAGCTTTGCGGTATCATCATTGAAATCTTCAGAATAATAAAAAGGTGAGTATGGGAAACACATCTCTTCGTTTTTATAGAAAATCATAGCTTTTAAATTGCAAACAAGAACAGACAGGAGGCATTGCAATATAAAGCAATACCTACTCTAGCAAAACAAGCCCACTAAATACTGCCACAAACGGCACTAACAGAGTACAGGCACAAAGTTTGCGAGGTACTAAAACAATAAATGTAAATGTCCTTCTGAATAAAAGCTGTCTAGCCTTGTTTCCAGTTGAAAAAACACTCATTAATTCTACAGTGTACCAGACGGAGTGTTGGGAAAATTTTTCCACAAATGGGAAAGACAAGGATCCCGATTCATACATGATCATTGTTTTAAAAAGCTGTAGTTTAATTTTCATGCTGCATTCTCACACTTAACAGCTGTATACAGGGAGGAGGGCATCAAGGATACGTAAAAGTTTTTAAAACGTTTACAATTTGTTCATGTTCCTTCAAACTATGACCTAAATCTTCATGTGATTTTTCACGCTGCAATAATTAAAAAAAAATTAAACACACTAACTTGGATGCTTAATAATAATGGAACATTAATCTAGAATTAGACATTACAATAATGTAGAATTATGGTAAGTTAGTAATACTTTGCTATTTCTTGACTCAGGCTTTTAACCTTCCATAAACATTTGTAAGATTATAACTCTGCTAAGAAGACATGGCCAACACAAGCGCACACACACACACACGGGTGCACACACACACGCTCGCGCGCGAGTGATTTCCGGTGTGAGTGAGAAGAAACGGGCTTGTGGCATGCGGTTGAGTGATATCGCAAAGGAATATAGCCAAACCCGTCGACCATCAGTACGATATTGAAGCAGAAGGAATTCTTAAAAGGTATGCTTTTATAATTTTTAAAGGGTTTAGGGGGTTGTACTAGGGCCTGGGAACTAATGGCATGTTTTACATGTAAAATGCGGTTCAATTTACTAAAAATCCAGGTTAAGAAAAAGGCTGTGTGTACAGTTGGGCCAATAAGTATTGGATAACATAAAAATGTGCAATTTCACCCATTTAAAAAGATAAGAGAGGTTTGGAATTTTCATCATAGGTACACATCAAGCTTGAGAGACAGAATGTAAAAAAAAAAAAATACAGGAAATCACATTGTATGATTTTAAACAATTTATTTGTGAAAATGGGAGGCCAATAAGTATTGGGCAGCCAGCAAAAGTAACTTTTAATACTTTGTAATGTCGCCTTGGTTGGCAATGACAGAGGTCAAACGGTTCGTATAGTTCTTGGCCAGGTCAAACGGTTCGTATAGTTCTTGGCCAGGTCTACACACACTTTAGTTGATATTTTGGCCGAATCCTCTGCACAGATCTTCTCTAGAACTGTGATGTTTGAGGGCTGTCGCTTGGCAACTCGAAGTTTTAACTCCCTCCACAGGTTTTCGATTGGGTTGAGGTCTGGAGACTGGCTAGGCCACTCCGGAACCTAGATATACTTTTTACGGAGCCACTCCTTGGTTTTCTTGGCTGTGTGTTTTGGATCATTGTCATGCTGGAAGACCCAGCCATGTTTCATCTTTAATGCTCTGACCGAGGGAAGGAGGTTTTTACCCAAAATGTCACAATACATGGCCCCATTCATGTTGCCATTGATACGGTGCAGTCTTCCTGTCCCTTTTGCAGAAAAGCATCCCCAAAGCATGATGTGTCCACCCCCATGCTGCACAGTAGGTATGGTGTTCTTGGGATGCAACTCAGCATTCTTCTTCCTCCAAACATGGCGAGTGCTGTTTAAACCAAAAAGTTCAATTTTGGTCTCATCTGACCACATCACATTCTCCCAATCCTCCTCTGGATCGTCCAGATGGTCTTTAGCATATTTCAGACGGGCCTTTACATGTTTTTTGTTTAGTAGGGGAACCTTTCGGCAATGCAGGATTTCATCTCATGACAACGTAGTGTGTTAGTTATTGTCATCTTTGTGACGGCGGTTCCTGCAGTCTTCAAATCATTGACCAGTTCCTGCCATGCAGTTCTGGGCTGATTACTCAGTTCTCAGGATCCTTTGAACCCCACAAGGTGAGATCTTGCATGGAGCACCACTCCTAGGGAGGTTGTCAGTGATGTTATACTTCTTCCATTTTCTAATAATGTTTCCAATTGTTGATCTTTTCTCACAAAGTTGTTTACCGATTGCAGTTTGACTTATCCCTGCTTTCTGCAGTTGTACAATTTTATCTCTGGTGTCTTTGGGAAGCTCCCTGGTCTTGGTCATGGTGAAGACTGCAGTCTGACAGTTTGAAGGTGTATGCAAGTGTCTCTTATGCATCTAATCAGTTCAAACAGGTGTTAACGAGTGGGGGCCGAAATAATGTTTGTTTTCTAGCTGCCCAATACTTATTGGCCTCCCATTTTCACAAATAAATTGTTTAAAAATCATACAATGTGATTTCCTGGATTTTTTTTTACATTCTGTCTCTCAAGCATGATGTGTACCTATGATGAAAATTGCTTTTTAAATGTGTGAACTTGTACATTTTTACATTGCCCAATACTTATTGGCCACACTGTGTGTGTGTGTGTGTGTGTGTGTGTGTGTGTGTGTGTGTGTGTGTGTGTGTGTATGTATGTATACATACATACATACATACATACATATATACATACACACACACACACACACACGACCCTCTACTTACGAAATGAATCCGTTCCAGAGCCTTTTAGAAGCCTGGAGATTTCGTAAGTAGAGGCGCATTTTACATGTGAAACGTTCCAAGGCTCTCAAGACTACCCCATAAACCCTTTAAAAATGATAAAAGGACACCAATTTTGTCTGAAATATGTATGAAATATGGGTTTAAAGTAAAAGAAAATTATTTATTAAACCATTTAAACATTTCAAACAAAACCATTTTATTAACATATTTATTATTAAACTATTATTAAACATTTTTATTAACGCACATACACACACAACACTCTCTCTCTCTCTCTCTCACACACACACACACACATAAAACTCTCTCTCTCTCTCTCTCTCTCTCGGAGTGGCGCGCTCTGCCGAATGCCGGCTCCGCCCACATGGAGCGTGCAGCCGACGGAGCTTTTGAGACGGGGTGTTGTATTTAAAACAGAATTACCTGTTTGAAAGATGAGGTCCGGATTCAATATTAGCTTGCTTTCTTGTGAGATTGGAGGTCTTTTGTCCAACGGAGCATTCTGTGCACGGAACATTTGTGGCGTCGCCCACTTCCGTGCACAAAAATGCTTTTTGGCTGAATGCGAAGCTTTTGAGACGGGGCGCGGCTCATCCGGACCTCCTCAAATAAGCTGCAATGAGTACTCTCAAAACTCCAGAAACTCACGAACCAACAGTACATCTCTCCTTTACGTGTGTGACAAACAAGCTTATGGGTACAGTACTATGGAGTTTAAGCTCCCTCCTGGCCAATGGGAGGCCAATGGGAGGCGGGATGTTGAAAGACAGCCAATGAGAGAGTAACTTGCACATTGTTTGAATTTTTAAATGGCGCGTTTCAATTTTTGAATGGCACGTTTGGAGCTTTTCATAAAAAGAAGTTGTTTCGGATACAGAGGGCAAAAATTTAGGAAAATGTTTTTCATAACCTGGATTTTTCATATTCACAGGTTTTTGTGAGTAGAGGGCTGACATTATACATGTGTGTGTGTATATATATATATATATATATATATATATATATATATATATATATATATACACACACACACACACACATATACACACACACACACACACACACTCTAGATAGATAGATAGATATACAGTCGTACCTCACCTTACGAAATTAATCCGTTCCAGAAGTGGTTTCATAAGTTGAGACGCATTTTACATGTATCAGGCCTGATTTGTTCCAAGGCCCCAATACTACCCCTAAACCCTTTAAAATGATAAAAGTATACCTTTTAAAGCCTCCTTCTGCTTCAATATCGTACTGATGGTAGACGGGTTTTGCCATATTCCTTTGCGATACTCAACTGCATGCCACGAGCCCGCTTCTTTTCACTCGCACCAAGAATCATTTTCACCAGTAATCACATGCATGTGTGTGTGTGTGTGTGTGTGTGTGTGTGTGTGTGTGCGCGCGCATGTGTGTGTGTGTGTGTTGACCATGTCTTCTTAGCAGAGTTATAATCGAACAAATGTTTATGCAAGGTTAAAAGCCTGAGCCAAAAAATAAAGTTGCAATGAGCACACTCGAAAAATAATGAAACAACAGTAACTCTGGCCTTCACGTGTGTTGGAACTCCATGAAAGAACAATGGATCAGAGGCACATGAAAAGCATCATGGGTATTTTGGAGATACAGCCCCATAATTGCCAATGGGAGGCCAGCAGGGCGGAATGCTGGAAGATAGCCAATGGGAGAGCAACTTGCGCATTGTTTGAATTTTTGAGATGGCGCGTTTTGTAATGTGAATTTCTTTCGTATCCAGAGATGGAAATTTTAGGGAAATGCGTTTCGTAACCTGGATTTTTCTTTCGTAAGGTGAGGTATCACTGTGTGTGTGTGTGTATATATATATATATATATATATATATATATATATATATATATATATATATATATATAAAGAAAAAAAAAAGAAAAAAAATGCACAGAACAGGGAAATGTTCAGAATGTTCAGAACAGGGAAAAATGCATTCCAGAAAACATACTCTCTGTGACACAGATAACTTTTAAAGTCTCAGAACTAGGCAAAGCTCAAGTAGGATCAAATCCAAGCTCAAGTAATAGACCAAATTCTCATTATGACTGCGCACATGCGGGGAACGTGATCTAACAGCTGATCCAAGGGTCACTGATACCAAACTTTCTTGTAGCCACTTGCTTTTGTATGTAAACACATCCTAACAACTGCCACTTAAATCCTGCCTTAAGCCTTAAATTATCAATATGCCAGGTGCGCATTGTGCTGTAGTGAACTGTGGGAACGGCATTTATCATCTCGAGCGTTGGAAAAAGGAAATTTGCAGTATACATGTCTGCAAACTTGGGACCAATGCTTGTACATGTCCGCTGCCATTCACATTATTTACCTTCCCTCCCAAGTTGAAGGACCCGGAGGGACACAAACGTTGGATTAAAGCAGTAAGTTTCTAATTAAAGTGTTCTTTTTTCGAATTCATAGACCCTATAGACTATATTACCTTTTATTTACCTGTTAAATTACCATAAAAATCAGCGATGCCGTAATCATTAAATATCATAGACTTAAATCTTGAAAATTACGGTTATGTGAATTTGTAAAATAGACAAACAAGAGCTGTCAGATCACTCGGTGACACCTGTTAAACTTGTATTTACCTTCTTTGTAGTCATTAATTACGAAGTTGCGCTAGTAGGGGTGCCTGGTCCTTCCTTAACAAAAAATCCGCTATGTCAGCGTACATGCACGGGGGCCACTTTGATAAGGCGTCATTTCCTGTCTCCCAGCCACCTTTAAGTCCCAAGGGGTCAGGAATTGTCACGCTTTCCTCATCCACTTCAAATGTCAACAAGCTAGCATAGTCACGTTGGATTTGTTTAGATGCCTTGGCCTTTTACAAAACTATAGATAGCTTTTGTAACGTCACTGCAAATGCAAGCGCAACAAGTTCATCTTTATGCTTGCGAGAACAACCGGGAAGACCCCTACATGTACAATACGCTCAAAGGTCGAGAACTTTCCATAAATTGAACGTATCGATAGTGCAGTTATCATCCACATCAAGGTTTATTACCGTCATATTGGTAGCTTGTATGGTAGTCGCGATCCCATGATGCCATGCGCGAGCCGAGATGCGAATTTGGTCTATTTAAGCAACATTTTTTTATACTTTCAACAAGAAACATTCATTCTCTTAATCCTAATTTGGGTCACGGGGAGGCTGGCTCCCATCTCAGCCAACTCAGGGCAAGGGTGGGTTACACCAGGCCATCTCGTCAGGCATTGCAGGGCCAAAACTCCCACAACCATTCACACCAAGGGGCGATTTGGAACAAGCAATTAATCTACTGTACACGTTTTTTGGACTGTGGTTGAAAACCGGAGAACCCAGAAGAAACCCACAGAAGCATGGGGAGAACATACAAACTCCACACAGTAACACTCAAGTTGGAAATCAAACACTGAACCTACTTGCTGCAAGGCAGCCATGCTGATAATAATGCCACCAATAATAAGCAATTAACTTTATTTCACATTTCTATAATGCAGCTCTAAATGCTCACCTTACAGCTATTTTGCATTTGCTGTGCTTTGTGCAAGTGTGAGATTCTAGTTACTCTGGTCCACACTCAAGCACAGTAGGTGGCTGTAATGCACCTCAATGCAGGTTGCCACTGGCAGTAAAAAAACAAACAAAAAAGAACCTTCTCAGTCCACCCTAGAGAAAACTCCTGTGGTTTGTGTTGATTTATAAATGATCGATTAAACAAAAAAAAAAAAAAAAAAAAATCTTGTCCAGGAACCCAAAGGACAAAGCAAGAACTTCGGCAAGTTCCTAAAGCAAAAGCAACAGTGAAACAAAAGGGGAGAAAGCAGGGAGAAGAAATCAGTGTATAATTTATCCATATTACAGATTACAAAGAAATTACTTTCATCGGGTCAATAAGCCGCTTGACTTGGCCACCAGTGACTCGAGCGAACTGTACATTACTCAAACTATTAAAAAAAAATAAATAAATAAATATATATATATATATATATATATATATATGTATATATATAAAAAAAAAATATATATATATATATATATATATATATATATATATATATATATATATATATATACACATGCATACATATATATACATACATACATACACATATACACACACACACACACACACTCAAATATTATATATATATATATATATAAATAATGCAGCCGTGGGGGGGGGCACAAACCAGTGTCTCTCCCTCACGCTGGTCCCACGCCCGGATAAATGCAGGGGGTTGCGTCAGGAAGGGCATCCGGCGTAAAACAAATGGCAAATAAAATATGCGAATCACAAGAAAGAATGACATACCGGATCGGGCGAGGCCCGGGTTAACAACGACCGACATCAGTGCTGTCAACCAACAGGGTGCTGATGGAAATTGGAGTACTGTTGGTCGAAGGAGAGGCGGGAGGCGTGTCCATAGGCAGAGAGAGAAGAGGAAAGGCATGAGTCTAGGACTGAAAGTAGGGACTTTGAATGTTGGAACTATGGCTGGAAAAGGTAGAGAGCTGGCTGACATGATGCAGAGGAGGAAGGTGGACATACTGTGGGTTCAGGAGACCAGGTGGAAAGGTAGCAAGACTAGAAGCATAGGAGCAGAGTTTAAGCTGTTTTTTCATGGTGTGGATGGAAGAGAAATGGAGTCGGAGTCATCTTGAAGGAGGAGTTTGTCAGGAATGTTCGAGAAGTAAAAAGAGTGTCAGACAGAGTGATGAGTCTCAAGTTAGAAATTGAAGGTGTGATGTTCAATGTTGTTAGTGCTTATGCCCCACAGGCAGGATGTAAGCTAAAAGAGAAGGAGAGATTCTGGAGTGAGTTAGATGAAGTGATATAGAATACCCCCAGAGGTGAAAGAGTGGTCATTGGGGCAGACTTCAATGGACATGTTGGTGCAGGAAACAGAGGGGACGAGGAAGTGATGGGCAGGTTTGGTATCCAGGACAGGAACGCAGAAGGACAGATGTTGGTAGATTTTGCAAAAAGGATGGAAATGGCTGTGGTGAATACTTTCTTCCAGAAGAGAGAGGAGCATAAGGTGACTTATAAAAGCGGAGGTAGGAGCAAACAGGTACTGCAGGCGATGTAATTTAAAGGAAGTCAGTGACTGCAACGTAGTAGCGGGTGAGAGTGTTGCCAAACAGCATAGGATGGTGGTGTGCAATGATGCTGATGGTGAGGAAGAGTAGAAGATGACAGAGAACAAAGAGTAGAAGAGGTGACTGTTGAGGACCAGGAAGTAGAAAAGATTAGTAAGGGTGAAGTGAGGAGGGCATTGAAGAGGATGAAGAAAAGAAAGGCAGTTGGTCCTGATGACATACCTGTGGAGGTATGGAAGTGTCTAGGAGAGGTAGCAGTAGATTTTCTGACAAGAACATTCAACAAGGTCTTCGAGAGTGAGAGGATGCCAGAGGAATGGAGGAGAAGTGTGCTGGTGCCCATTTTTTAAGAACAAGGGAGACGTGCAGAATTGTGGCAACTACAGAGGGATAAAGTTGATGAGCCATATGATGAAGTTATGGGAAAGAATAGTGGAAGCTGGACTAAGGGCAGAGGTCAGCATTTGTGAACAACAGTTTGGTTTCATGCCAAGAAAGCACCACAGATGCAGTGTTTGCTTTGAGGATGTTAATGGAGAAGTACAGAGAAGGTCAGAGGGAGCTGCATTGTGCCTTTGTGGATCTGGAGAAAGCATATGACAAGGTGCCGAGAGAAGAACTGTGGTATTGCATGAGGAAGTCTGGAGTGGCAGAGAAGTATGTTAGAGTGGTGCAGGACATGTATGAGAGATGTAAGACAGTGGTGAGGTATGTTGTCGGTGTGACAGAAGAGTTCAAGGTGGAGGTGGGACTGCATCAAGGGTCAGCTCTCAGCACCTTTTTGTTTGCTATGGTGATGGACAGGCTGACAGACGAGGTTAGACAAGAATCTCCATGGACTATGATGTTTGCAGATGACCTTGTGATCGCTAGTGAGAGCAGAGAACAAGTGCAGGAAAATCTAGAGAGGTGGAGGTATGCCCTGGAAAGGAGGGGAATGAAGATTAGCCTCAGTAAGACAGAAAACATGTGCATGAATGACAAGGACCCAAGATGAACGATGAGGTTACAGGGAGCAGAGATAAGAAAGGTGGAGGATTTTAAGTACTTAGGCTCAACAATCCAGAGCAATGGAGAGTGTGGAAAAGAGGTGAAGAAGCGTGTGCAGGCAGGTTGGAATGGTTGGAGAAAAGTGTCCGGTGTGATGTGTGATAGGAGGGTATCGGCAAGAATGAAAGGAAAAGTGTACAAGACGGTGTTGAGGCCAACGATGTTGTATGGTTTATAAACAGTGGCCATGGGGAAATGACAGGAGGCAGAGCTGGAGGTAGCAGAGATGAAAATGTTGAGGTTCTCTATGGGAGTAACGAGGATGGATAGGATTCGGAATGAGCACACCAGAGGGACAGCACATGTAAGATGTTTTGGAGACAAAGTCACAGAGGCTAGATTGAGATGGTTTGGACATGTACAGAGGAGGGATAGTGAGTATATTGGTAATAGGATGCTGAGGCTGGAACTACCAGGCAGAAGGCCTAGAGGAAGACCAAAGAGACAATTCATAGATGTGGTGAAGGAGGACATGAAGGTCGTTGGTGTAAGAGAAGAAGATGCAAAGGATAGGGTGAGATGGAGGCAGATGATTCGCTGTGGCGACCCCTGAAGGGAAAAGCCGAAAGGAAAAGAAAGAAAGAGATTATATATATATATATATATATATATATATATATATATATATATGTATATATATATATATATATATAAATATACATAAAGTGTCCCTTTAGCCAATGTGTCAGGTATCATGAATATCAGTTCTGTGTTTTTGTACCAGATGAGGAATGACAACCAGGCAAGAAAACATGTTTTATGGTCATGTTCAAAAACAAAACTTATGGACCTGATGTACAGATCATGGGTCAGACACTGTGTGTAACTTTATATGTCACAGGACATTTTTGAGAAAACTACTGGAGATGCTAGAACGTCCAAAACATAGAACAAGTACTCTGGACATTACAGATTGAGTGACCAGTCATTTTGAATCCCCTGAGGGCCATCAAGGAACTACATTCATGCAGAACGCTTTCAGTGGGACAGAATGTAGTACAGTGAGTAGCTTCTAGCAAATGTGAAAAAGATTTTTGGATTTGAACCTCACATTTAATTTGTCTGAAGCCACGATTCTTTCTCCCAGCTGTCTCCTGTGTTCCTTAGAGATATGAGGTAACTCAGGAGTGCTTAAATGTTAGGAACCAAATGGGAGGTCACTACTGGTGTGGCCTTGGGCTGCGTTGGGAAAAGACGTCATTAAATTAAGTTCATCTTGTTGTATTTCCCAATAGGAAATCTGAGTCTCCAGCTAAGACAAAGTGTCAAGGTCTTTACATCTGGAGTGAATTTACACACTGACTGTTGAAACACTGAAACTTTCACCTCATTATGTCTGACAGTTGGAGTGGAATGAACTGGGCCATACAACACAACACAATTAGAATGTATAATGTTTCAGAAAGAGATATAACAGTAGCACTTGGTACACTACATCTCATAATGTGTTGAACTATCGCACATCTTTACCATAAATCAAACAAATTCAATGTGCAATCTAACTATTGTTTGTATGGTATTACAGCTCTAAGTCTTCACAGGTTAACATCATAAAGGAAGAAGAAGTGGAAAGAAGACAGACTATTGTCCAAAGCAGAGCCCTAGAGAGTTAACCAATGGGATTTCAAAGAGAACTCACACCTTGACCACGAACACAACAGTCTACCTTAAGGTAAACCATACCTGCCTTTAATTAAACCTCAAAGGAAATACAGCAATAACACCATTCCAAGGAGAATAAAATATACATGGCAGCTCATTTGTATCATTCATGAATCCCAGGTCTGGATATCATCCAAACATAAAACGAGATGCCTGCCAAAGTTGCAGTAATCATCTTTTATCTGAAACACCTCAGAATTTACACTGAAATTAGAGCTCGGAGTGATTTAGAGTTTGAGGATGGATGATGAAGGGTGGAGTGACCACAACTCCCCAGCTTAGGTTTGCAGAAATTGGAAGCGGCACATTTCTATCAGTAAAAGGCAAGCACTGCATTCCTAAGCACCCCCACTCCCCCCAAGAAGATCTTAAGGAAAACCAAGCCAAGCAGCTGGATTTAAACACATGTTCTGGCTCCAAGGTTTTGTTTCCAGGTCTTACTGAACCACAAGAAAGGCTCAAAGACACCAGGAGGGAATACAAATGGAGACTTAATGCAGAGAGGCATGATAAAAAGACACCTGACTAAGCAAATCACAACCTCATGCTGTTGTCCTTACGGTCATATTTTCTCCTCTCATTTTTCATATATTTTTTTTAAACTGGATTCTTTTTGTTTTTCTGTCTCTTTACTCCTTCTAATCATTCATGCCATCGGCTGGACTGTCCACATTAAAGTGTAAAAATGGTAAACCTGTACTTGCATAATTCCAACATTTGGATTCCATGTCCTACTCCATATTCCACTGTATAACCATAATAATCCTTGTGTGTCTAAGCCCAAGCTTCTGATGTGGTAGAAACCAGAAAGGTTCTTAAATGCAACTAAAAGAAACCAAAGGTCAAGATGGCTACTTGGTAACTTGAACAAATAGGATGAAAACAGAAATGCAGGGACACACAGAAAAAGTAAGGGGAACTGGCCACAGGTACAAAGAAGGCTTCGAATAATAAAGGCATCGAAAAACTACCATGCATTTAACATCAAAAAAAAAAAAAAAAAAAAAAAGTAAGGACAGAGAAACAAAAGAAAAGAGACAAAGTCTGGAGGAGAACGCTACTGAGAAGGACTGACTCGGGTTGCACAGGGAGGAAGCACATTTCTGTGAGAAGGTTTCAAGGAGCGTTCCGGATGGCTGGTGGAGTTGTGTGGAGGAAAGCACACTTCAATGTAATCGTTCCGCTGTCCGCTCCCCATTCCTGTCACCTACAGAGAGGAGTTTCCTGATGCTGTCAGACAGGAAAGGATAGAAGAAGGGACAAGGGGAGGACAGACAAATCTTGAGGTGTTGACACGAGCTGAAATGAGGGGTGATATCACAAGCATCAGAAGAGGATTCAGTCAAGTGTGAGAGGAAGTAGACAATAGAAGCAAGCCCTCGCATTCAGACACTTAAAGAAAAGCAAAACGTCACTTGATCCTGCAGGAGCGAGTTGACTGAGAACACACAGCCTTGCAAGAACTACTCATGATTCTCAAAACAAATACAGGATGACAGGAAATTTATCGAGCACAATGTATTTAGGCCTCGGCACACACAAACACAAAACATTCAGCCTGCTTCCAGAAGCAATATGTCTGCATTGTGATACATATGGATGTTGTACAGTGATTTTGCTTACTATACAAACGTACATGTTATGTGAGCAAACCTCCGAGTGTCGCTTTGCAGCAGGCAAATTCCTTTGTGTCGTCGTGGAAAAGTCATAAAATGTTTATAGCACTACCATCGCCGACACACAGACTCGTGTGTGTGTGTGTGTATGTATATATATATATATATATATATATATATATATATATATATATATATATATATATATATATATATATATATATATATATATATATATATATATACATACACACACACACATACATACATACATACATACACCTATTATATATATATATATATATATATGTATGAATATGTATATATATATATATATATGTATGTATATATATATGTATATATATATATATATATATATATATATATATATATATATATATATATATATACACACACATATATATATATATATATACACATACACACGCACACACACACATACACACATCTCTATAATCATATGCACCCCTGGTTAAGATGTGTTAAAAGCCTCAAAAT
>CM045729.1:45793579-45818579 GCA_024760905.1 Plotosus lineatus | reverse complement strand
CTTGGAAAAAACAGGCATTATAGTAGTTTTTTTTTTTTTTTTTAAATCATGGACGAAGACAATTTCATAGAAGGATTAGAAGGTTATTTATATGAACCACTGAAGAAAGACTATCCACATTTCGTGAAATCGGACCAGGAAAGTGACGACTCGGAAGACGATATTGGAGAGTCTGCATAAGCTCTTAGACAGGAAAACCGTAGCAAACAACCAGCAAATATTTGGTGCTCTTGTGGAAAATGCGTGCGTCAAAAAAAAAAAGATCAGGAGTGATATTGTTGTAAAGAACATGAATTGCTTGAGGAAAATATACTGACATTCTGCAATTGGCGATACGACTGTCAACGATGTTACGTCACAATGACCTTTAACCCCGGTGAAAAGAAGCCAGCATGCCCGCGCGCTGAACCTTCGTGAGCAAGGAATGTCACATAGAAGAAAAGGAAATGTGGACTTATACATAAACTACCGACATCACGCGATGTTTAAAGGTTCATAATAAGGTATGGTGGATATTTTTTTAACGCTGGCAATTTTGGGTACAGGTGCCCCTTAAGTGTGGGTCTTATATATATATATATATATATATATATATATATATATATATATTTATATATATACACACACACACATACATACATACATACACACACACACACACACATATATATATATATATATATATATATATATATATATATATATATATATATATATACACACACACACACACATACATACAAGCAGCACAGTACATGTTGGTGTTTGTTCCATCATCAGTAATTATTTGGTGTTCGTTTCACTGTACTCAGTTTCTGCAGGACAGTAAAAGTCAGGACATTAGCGAAGCTTTTTGAACCGGACTGAACCAGTCATCAGCTAATGAATAGTTTTTATTAGACATCTCCATGTTCAGAAGATTGGAAAGAGCATGAGAAAATGGTCAAATGAGAGCATTGGACAAGAAGAAAACTAGATGTACACAGAGAAGTGTATTAATGCCATTCATTGTGCTCCCATAAAAGGGCTTGAACGAGCAACATGGCAGTAATAAAGAAAACAACTATCTATCTGTGATCAGTCCATTAAGCAGGACAGTGGCACCAACTGGTCTCATAGAAACAAATATCCAGGACACTCCGCAAACCCAGGAAGGAACAATAAAGACATCCATCACTACAACTTCACTCTTCCTTCAGCACAGTGAAATCACATGACTACATTCTGGAATGGAATGGTTCTACATTACTGGAAAGCAAAACGCAACTCACATAAATATATAAAGAGTAAACATTCGCTATGAAATTAAACCAATGACAAAACACCAGTAAATTACTGCTTTAAACTAAGCACAGCTGATGAATATTTGTTTTTTGGCATGAAATCTGCTAGCAGTTATAAATATATTCATACTAAACAGATGCTTTTATTTCATCCTTTCGTGGCAAACAATTAGGACTAATTAAAGAGTACAACTTCCTAAAAAAGAAAACCCTTCTGGAAATAAACAACTAAAAGCTTGTACATGATTCAAGCTTAATATTTCTTTGGGGAAAAAAAGGAATAATTTGACAAAAAAGATACAAATGTATACTCCGAGCCAATGAGCCATCAAGACAGCCATCACTTTTGATCACATTCTTCATTTTACCTCAGAAGTCCTCACAACTTTGGTTTAATGGTTCAGGTTAAGATTAGCACAAATAATATTAAATACAGTGGTACGTCATCTAACGAGTGTCCCTTATAACAATTTTTTCATGATAAGAGCTTTGAACCCACCAAAAATCTGCTCCATCCAACAAGCAAAAATTCAGTTTACGAGCGCCCACGTACGATTATAAAGTGTTTATTGCACTTCATATTGTTTGCTCGGTGCTTTTTCCCTACACTATAGTACGACAATGAGAGCACCACTGCCAACTACTGTAGTGAGTGCGCAATTACACTTAATTCTAGTACAGTATGGCAAAAAAGCATGTTTCCCAGGGTCATACACACACCTCCAATATCACACGGCGCCCCTTAGGAGGGCACGCCCTACGATATGAGAAGCACTGGCCTTGTGGTAACTCGCCACGACCCTTTCTTCGCTGGCATTCGTAGCGTGCGCACACAAAATTATCCTCCTCCTCTGTTACATACCACCTCTTGCCTGGCCATGTGACGACATTGTCGCAGTCGATGATCGGAAGGGTGAGTTGACTTATTGTATATTCTTGTTTTATTATTATTTATTATTCATTATTATTATGAAATATTTATTCTTTTTTACATGTTTATTTTTAATATATTAGGTCGAATATACGTGTTCGTGGCAGGTTTTTGGCATACAAGCTTGGCCTCAGAACAGATTAGATTCGTTAGCTGAGGAATCACTGTACTTTTAGTCCTTTATTTGGAACAGTGGTCGCAATAAAAGCACATGTAAAGCCACATTCACACAGGAAGGGACGAGCAACAAGAAGCCAGTTTAAGTCAGTTTTTGCAATGAGGGACAAATTTTTCTCAAGCAGTGTGAAGTGGGCGGGTACAAAGTTCAAGTGAATCGAACTTTCACTTGACATGACTTCACCGATTATTCAGAGCTCAAAGATACAGTTGACTGACAAATGCCTCCGAACATTGAGAGTTTGCCAAACCCTTTCTGCCAGCAAAAAGGAAATACATTTTAAATTCACCACCATTAACATTGAAGAGCAGCTCATTGCAGTGTCTAAATAGTCTGTACTTTATGACTGTATACAGAAATTTTACAAGAATAATAACCAGATAGGCCATGCTTGGATCCACATATTTCAAATGGGGAGCATTTACTGCGAGTATATATTTATATACCTTTCAACTCTTCCCAGATCATGATTCATAAGGTTCTCTGTTCTTTACTCAATAATAATAATAATAATAATAATAACATTAATATTATTTATAATAATAATCATAATAAGCTAAAATCTCAAAAAATATAAAATGGCAAAATCTCTCAAGAATCACTGTAGAGAACTAGCTTGAAGCTGATGGAAGATTCATTCGTAAAGAATTTTAGGTGGGAAACATGCGAAAGAGTTACTTAGGTAACAAGCAGTGAGGGTTAGATCGTGCTGTAGACGGATAGTGTCTTCTTGGTTCCTGTGTGAATGCCGCTTTAGGGTTAATGTAGTACCACTACTACAAGTAGTAGTACTACAGTATAGTTGTAGGATTACTTATAGGAGATGAATAAAGTATTCTGATTAGTAACAGTAATAGAAGTAGTAGCAGCAGCAATGGTTGTAATAGTAGTAATAAATGTAATAGCAGGCGTGTTTCATGCAAAATTAAAAATATTCATAAAAAAGAATAAAAAAATGAGCCTGGCTGAGATCTGATAAAGGCCATGAGAATTAGACCACAGAGAAAATTTGATGAGTTCAGATTTTAGCTTTTCCCATCATCTTATCTGATAGGGGCAGATAACGGGTAAATGGAGACCTGGAAAGGCCTGAACGATCAATGATGATGATTTAGGGTTCATCACCAAGCCATGTACAAAATAATCCTGGAAAAAACCTGCTTCTGCTCTGCTAATGTTCCTTTACTCTAAGAATTGTGTTTTTCAGCAGGACAATGCTTCATGGTGCACAGTCAGTTTAATCAAAATTTAGAAGGATCACTACAAGATCCGCCATGGCCAGCGAAATCTCTAAACCTGAAACTCAATGAAAGCTTCCGGGTTATGATCAAGAACAAGATGGTCACAAGTCATCAAAGCTGAACTGATTGAGTTGTTCTGACAGAAGCAGGAATAGGTCAACCAAAAGCAAGAAAAGGTGATTAAAACATAAGGATTATTCAATTACTATTACTGAACTCTGAATGGAATTGGAACTCATGTGGAATCCTAACATTATTACGGTATAGTTTAAAATTAAATCGGATCTTAATACCTGTGTAGTAATAAAGGTCAGAAACAATGCACTTTTATTAGTTTGATCAGATGCTTCCATTTTCTGCAATTAAATGCTCTTATTGAGAATATATTAGGGGGAATTAGGAGAAACTATAATTAGATTAAGGAATAAAACACAGCATATATATAGAAACCAGGGACACTGATCATTCAACACACACACACACACACACACACACACACACACACACACACACACACACACACGTAAATATGTCAATATATGTAAATTTACTTATTGGTCTATCAATGTATTCTATACCACAGCTTTGAAAGCCTGGCATGTTTACTGGCCTGGCATGTTTACTGACAGCTCATATTCTTCATTACATGGATGTTGAACAGATAATAAAGATAATTTCAGCAGTCAGTATTTCTTCCATGATTTCTTTCTTACAGTCATCACGTCAGTGAGAAAGCAGAAAAAAAAGCAATTTACATTCATGTTGTGTAAATAGTGGATTTTCATGTCAAACTACATGAAAGACAACGATGAATATTTTTATTTTCTTAAATAATACAATGTTTGACAGGTATCATTTTGTGTAACCCTGCTTGATAATAATACAAATAAATGGTTTGAGGAAAAAGTGAATGAACGTCTGTCCTCGTGTGATGGAAGGAATGCAGGGCCAGTAAAATAAACTACAGCACCTATTTAAATGCTGAAATAAGCCTTCTTTGTATACTTAATGCCCACCAGAAAAAAAAGAGCATCCGACAAGATAAGACCATGAGTGCTTCATGTTAAATCATATTCAATGCACGTTTTAAACACGTGATAAAACTTTTGTGCTACAGAAGTTCTTTTTATTGGTGTATCATGATACTACACGTAATATCAAAAAATACATAAACTAGGCTATTACATTATGGTTGAAATTACTGCTTTATCCCTTAAAAAAGATGTGTGGCTGTGTGTGTGTGTGTGTGTGTGTGTGTGTGTGTGTGTGTGTGTGTGTGTGTGTAAATGGTCATAAATTGTTTATAGCATCACCTGCAGTCCAACCTATACAAAACAGTGAACTGTGTGTGTGTGCACGTGCACACACCTATATATATATATATATATATATATATATATATATATATATATATATATACACATTACTTACAAATAAGTCTACATGAGAGAGAGAGAGAGAGAGAGAGAGAGAGAGAGAGAGAGAGAGAAAGAGAGAGAGAGAGAGAGAGAGAGAGAGAGAGAACAGTGGTAAATACCTCACTGTGTGCAGTCCCATTCTCTCCAGAGGGGCCCAGAGCTGAGTCACTGCTGCTCCTCACCATGAGAGGTGTGCCTAACATGTGCGTGTACACACACACAGACACACACACACACAGTCAACTTAATACCAATGTGAATGTGAAAGTAAAAGAATAGAATAAAATATTAACTGTTAAAATGCCTCATTAAATGATACAATGTCAGAAAAAAGGGGGGGGGGGGTTAATCTCAGAAAAAAATAAAAACCAAATTCTGAAACCCTTAGCAACATTTGCATTAGCAAAAACACTGCTGCCTTTATGACTACACATTTGTTCTCCCACAGTTTGTTGTTCATGTCCCTGCATATTATCTGTTTATTTATCACACACTGCTGAGAAAGTGGGCGGGTGGTCGCCTGTGTGCATGTGTATAAAGGAGTGAGTAAGTGGGTAAGTGAGGAATGTATACCTTACTGACAATGGGCATGCCAAAAAAATAAAATAAAATACAAGGATGTGCATCAAAAGATGTAAGAATGGAGTAAGAGCTAAGGGAATATTATGGGATTTTCCCCCCAGCAAAAACAGCAGCAGCAATGGTGTCTGAGACTTTGACATTACCCTCTGTCAATTCCAAGCCACTACCTCCCTCAAGCACAGCACATTTTCAAATTTGTTACCCTTTACAACCCTTTACAAGAGGGGGGTGAAAGAAAAACACATGCAACAGCACTTTCAATAAAGGGCCTGGGAGGGTTCAACAACAAACAATCCACTGAAAAACTAAAGGAAAACATGCAAAAATTACTTATTTTTTCCTACGGGAAAGTGCAAAGTCTGCTCAGGGACCTGGGAATGCAACTAGCAGGCATATTTCTCTACATTACTCTGCACAACTAAATCAATCATTACAAAACACCTGCACAACTTATATGCCTGTAGTATGTCAAATCAAGTTGAAATAAAGAGAGAAAGAGAGAGAGAGAGAGAGAGAGAGAGAGAGAGAGAGAGAGAGAGAGAGAGGAGGCTATTTCTGTTCCCAATCACACTGCACTGTGTGATCATGACATTCAACTCTGACTCATCACTGTCCAATTGCTCCATAAGCCAAGCTTCCACGTGGCCTTCAAGGATAGGCTCTGTTGAGCTTCACTGCAACCTCCTCTGCCTGCTCGCCACCACAGGGGGTATGGGAGGAATAAGGGGTTTCTTCTTAATAGTAGGCCTCAGCTTCTCAGAGGGGCAGCCATCGTGAGGCTCCTCTCCATCACCACAATTACCCCTAACAAACAGGCCAGCACGAGAGCACGGCCCTGATGGAAAGCTACAAATCTCACAAACACCACTTCATCAAGGGCATAACAGCTGCGACATGGAGGGACACCCTCTTATGCGGATGATAATGACAATCTCAGCAGGAAAGCACACTCCTCCAAACTGTATGAGCCCAGAGCTTCAACGAGAATATACTTACACAGACAGACTGATAAACAAAGCAAGAGTCACTCTGCAGGTAAAGCTCGAGTATAAATAAAATATTTTGATTTCAAATCCTCTCGAGCCACTCCTGTTTCCTCTCATATTAAAAGGTCATTATGATACCATCTAATAGACAGACAACGCGATACAGACAGAGAGAGAAATAGAAATAAATAAGACAATACAGCCGGCCCTCTACTTACGAAATTAATACGTTCCAGAGCCTTTTTCGTAGCCTGGAGGTTAGTAAGTAGAGGCGCATTTTACATGTAATAAGGCATGTAATGTAATTCCAAGTCTCCCAAGACGACCCCATAAACCCTTTAAAAATTATAAAAGTACACCAATTTTGTATGAAATATGTGTTAAAAGTAAAAGAAAATTATTTATCAAACCATTTAAACATTTTATTAACATACTTATTAATTAAATTATTAATTTATTATTAAATTAATTAATTAATTAAAAGTCTGCCCACACGCAGGACACCAGAGCATTTTAAGATGGGGGAATTCAAAGCGCATTCCCTGCTTGACAGATCAGAGGTCCAAACTCAACTTAAACTTGATTCCTTGAGGGATCGGAGGTCCAGATGAGCCAAGTTTTGCTCACATTCGACGAAGTGCGACACATTTATTAAATATTTACTGAATTAAACAACTTAAAAAATGGAAAAAAATAAGCTGCAGTGTGCTCTCTCGAAAGAGAGTTAAGCCTCCTTTCATCTCTGACTGACTCTGTAGGCAGTCTCTCTCTCTCTCTTTCTCTCTCTCTCACACACACACACACACACACACACACACACACACACACACACCTCTGTCTCTATGGTGTGTTTTGCTGAATGCGGGCTCTGCCCACACGCAATGCGCAGCTGACAGAACAATTCGATTTAAATGTTTAAATAAACAACATGTATTTAAAGCGGAATTACACTACCTGTTTGAAAGATCAGAGGTCCTGATTGAATATTAACTTGCTTCCTTACGAGATCGGAGGTCTTGTCTCACAGAGCACTCTGCTCATGCTCCTTCTGCTTCAATATCGTGCCGAAATAATCACCTCCGTCACTGTATTCCCGCTTTAAGGTCTCCTTCTGCTTCAATATCGTGCCAATAGTAGAGGGGTTTCGGCGATAACGAAATATAATGCTGCAATGATCTCAAAACAAGCTAACAGTCCTGTTCAATTCTCCTTCACGTATGTGACAAACAGAAAGTATGGGAACAGGAAGTATGGGTACAGTTCAGCTGCCTCCTGGCCAATGGGAGGCCAGTGGGGTGGGGTGTTGGGAGACAGCCAATGAGAGAGCAACTCACGCATGGTTTGAATTTTGAATGGCGTGTTTGAATGGCGCATTTGGTGCTTTTCATAAAAAGAGGTTGTTTTCGTAAAAAGAGGATGAAAATTTAGGAAAATGTTATCTTAACCTGGAGTTTTCGTACCCAGAGGGTTTTATAAGTAGAGGGCGGACTGTACAAACATGGAATACCGTTCAAATAAGCCTCATGCTGGATAGAACAAAAACTAATCTGGGTGTGGGGGGGGTCTGCTTCAGAGATTACATTAAAACTGGGTCTGAATTAGGAATGAGTCTTCTGCCTTATTCAAATATCCATAAGATTTAATTAAATGATTTTCATTTTAAACTACAATATGGGGGATACCTCATTTAGTATCGTGTAATCAAGCATCATTTTCTTTCGTGCCATAGTAACATTGTTTGTGATTGTGTGTTTATTTGCTTGAGAAATGAAATCTAGAGAAATGAAAACAGAATTAAATGCAACAAAAATTGTCCTGGATATCAGGTCTGTATTTTAGCCTGAAGTCATACACCAGTCTTTATAGACCTTCTAACACCTAAAATTTACACGACTATATTATATGATCCAATCGAATTAACAAGTCCAGCACAGTGATGAGTCAGTTGAGTTACGTATACACATCTGTAAAACATCACAGCAAAGTGGGTATTAAATCAGAAATGATGCATGTTAAGTTATTTGGTATAATTTTGTAGCTGACATCTAAACTTTTAAAATTATTCTACATTGTATACCATACGAATCGGAATTGTCAATTTTTGGAGTAATTCTCCAAACTCAACTAGAAATTTCCAGCCTTTTAAACATGAATCTTGGGGAAAATTCATGTTTAAATCATTTAATAATTTCCAACTTAATACCCACTTTACTGCAATGGGTCACAGATAGAGACGCTCCCCGACTTACGTTCATCCGTTTTACGTTTTTTCGCGCCCACCCCCCCAAAAAAGTCAAATTTTGGACTTAGACGTACCTACGTAGTATGCTGACGTAATGACGCTGCATTCATTGTTTACAAACTACAGACTGAGTGTGTATGTGTGTGTGTGTGTGTATATATATATATATATATATATATATATATATATATATATATATATATATATATATATATATATCTCAGTTATATAGCGCGTTACTCTTGTGTTAAGATGTCCTCTCTGATCTTTGTGTTTACACTGTTTTGCGGACCTTTGTCACCCTAAGCAAATATGGTTGGTCAGAAATGTAAGCCTAGTAGCATGGGTGCAAATCTCATACACAGAGATGAATTAACTATCTGCTCAGATCTGCACAATCTTTATATTTATTATCTTTTAGCAGAATCCTAAGAGTGTATACTTATTTTTATATTAATGTTTATTAGGATTTGTACTTGTTCTTTGTATGCATCTCTTGAATAAAGTTTACTTACTTACACAAAAGAAAGATCTCTCTGCTTTGCTGACTTTGCTCCACTTTGAATCAGTGCAGGCTGTGTTCTAAACGAGTTCAACGGCACCCTTGTGCACTTGAAAGACCGGAAGTCCGTATGACCCACAGCAAGTACACTACTTTTGCTAGTACACTACTTTCAGTATTGAGCGCTTCACATATTGTCAGCGTTGATTAACTGTTTTAAGCTTCATGTAAAGTAACTCGGTATAAATAAGTTACTTATTTGAAATTAATGTTGATATTATTTGGCAATTTTATGTTTATAATAATTGATTTAGGGGTGTTTTATGAGATACGGTAATGGTATTTATGGATGTATAGTACAGTATGAGCATCATACGTCACACGTCATACGTCACTGTAACAACTTACGTTCACTTTCAACTTGCGTTTGGCCGTCCGGAACCAATTAAAAATGTAAGTTGGGGAGCGTCTGTATACGTACATGTGTCCAGAAATGTAATGTATGTTATAGTAGCTTTTATAAACAATTGTTCAATTACCAGCCTGATTTTTTTATCCTTCTGCTGAAGTTATGCTGCAATGTACAATATCCGTAGCTCTAAAAAAAAAATTCCGCAATCTAAGTTATGATGAGACTGTAATGGGTCGGTCATTCAACTTGGAATTGTTACTAGTGGGAGTGGAATGGTAAGTGCTTATTACCATCGAGGTGGAAAACATGAATAATAACAAAACAATAAAAGAGTTTTACTGGTATTTGAGTTATTCATTTTGTGGTATTTAAAAAAAAAAAAAAAAAAAAGACTCCCTTCCCTTACTTTTCCCTCCCGGTGCTGTTCCTTTAAACATTTCCCCAAGTAAAATGAGCCAATCAACACGAATGTCAACTTTAGCACATGGCACGTTGAACCTATCAACACGAACATAAACAAAAGCACATGGCCAGGAGCGTCTTTAAATTTATGAAGGTAGTGACCAGGAGAATCGGGGGAAAAACTCATCACTTTCTGATAGATCCATATCTGCCTCATCACTCCATTCATTCAGAGCATACCATGGTTTTTGCCGGAACAGTTTCTAAAGGTCCATTGGTTGTTGGACATTTACCAAGAGAACACAGCAAAATATTTTTCTGTTTTTTAAAGCACGGCGGAACAATCAAATGTGTTGTTACTGATGAACATGACAGACATTCCCCAGTGGCAGGGGGTTTTGAAATACCGTGTCAACTCACTTTTACAGGCAGTGAACGCCTCATTTTACGGTTACAGGGACTGATTGAATGAAATTGGAAAGTCTGATCTAACATTTTGCTTCCAGTACACATGGGCCGTCATTAGACATGAGATCAAAAACATCGGGGGGTTTATTACGCTGAATACGGTATATATTTCACACACACACACAAATACATACATACATACATACAGTGATCCCTCGCTACTTCGTGATTCAGTTTCTGCGGCTTCCGTGCATTGCGGGTTTTTCAAAAATATTCATAGAAATTTTTTTAAAAATAAGGAAAGTTAAAGGAGTTAAGGAAAATGCTGCAAAAACCAAGCCAATTATGGGAAAAAAACAAAAACAAAAAAAAACCCCACACGAACAAAACCAAAAAAAACAACCCCCCCCCCCCCATTAAAACTACATACATTTTTATGTGAAGTGCGCATCGGAGTGTGTGTGGACGTGTGGGTCTGTATATGTGTGTATTTATATTTTATTTACCTCTTCTGCATTATTTTTGAATGTTTAATTGTTATTCTAAGCATTTTTAGCATTGAATATGTATTTATTGATATTATATACACATATACATGTACGTATACGTCAGTCAGGGAGGTCGATCCTACTTTGCGGAAATCTGCGGTTGTTGGGCGGTCTCGGTACCCATTAACTTCGGAAAGTGAGGGATCCCTGTAATGCAAATACTTCCTCGTTTACATCTTTTTCATGCTCAATTTTGTGACAAGATAAAGACCATATTATTTTCAAGTCCACTGAGCCTCTGCTAAGGTTTCGACAGGTCCAATAACCACATGAATCAGAGTGCAGGTGCATGCACAATGAACCATGTGCAGGTGCATGCACAATTTGCACGTGGATAGCAAAATTGGTAAATAAGCACCAGACTTAAAACAGGATGATATACAGAACTTTTCCTGTTCGTGTTACATCATAAATCTTGTGCTCCCACGATCAGTGATGTCTTGGAATTTATTAACTTAAGATAATAGAGAAAAGTTGAACATGTCAAGGATTATTAATTGTCATAGTGGAACTAATTACTCAATTATTATCTAAAGCGATTATTAGTGAATAGAAGGCTATTCATTATTACATACTGATGTTTTGAGTCACCCCACTGATAATTTAACAGGCTTTAATGCATATTGGCCTAATACATTTATAAAAAAAACAATTTAAAAAAAGGGAAAGACTATTTTTCTAAAATCTTCAGAAAATGTAAAGGTACAAGTTCTAACCTAGTTCAGTACTAGTATCGTGATCAGACCTAGATGCTAATTACATGGCACTTACACATGGTCTCTGTTATTGTGCTGATTGTAGTTTAAAACAGGCTGCAAGCCATGCATCCTTAAGTGATGCTCACATCACTGCTGCATGGTACACTGGGAGCTGTATTCTGGAATTGGCATTACTCTTGCCTCATAGTCAACAAGGCCTTTACACCCACTGCACTTTGGTACGGCTGGGAAGTAGGCATTACAATCTTTGACATATATCAGTGCCCAAATCTATATGTTTTATTTGTTTAGTTTTTCAAACAAAAACAAATTTATGATGAGATATTTGGTTTACAATTTAATTTTAAATTTATAATCACTACCTTCAGTAAGTTATTTACTTTCATGATGTAGGATATCTTCGAAAGGCATGCTGTGACATAATTTACCAAAATATGCCTATTCCAATATCGTACTGACCGAAGCACCTTTTAAAATCTATTTCTCACAAGTGTTTAAGAGGTATGAGAAATGTTGTTGTTCATCCTTCGAGGTCGAAGATAACTGTGACTTAATATCAGATTGATAATCTGCGGTACGGGTGAAGTCATGACATGCACTTGACTTGGATTTAAGTAATGAAGAGTTGCGCAGATCGTCAGCCTCAGTCTCTCGTCCCGGTCCGTCTGAGTCCAGTGGCACAACTTAGTCGAGAAGGCTGGAGATAGATCAGGATGCAGTGGATGGCCAGTAGTGTCCTGTGTGTCTCACTATGCCCTGGTTGTGCTGCACGATGCTTTGCTGGGTCTGCCTTCTTGTCCACGGAACCAATTTGGTGGTTTCCTCCACACAATGAGCTGGACCCAGTCTTCTTGTATATTCTGGTATATTCTTCTGGTATAAGAAATACTCAAACATTGACACCAGTCCTAACCTGGTATTCCAATGCATATGCACACCCATTAGTCTACTTTGCACATGCTTCATATACACTAGTAGGTGTTCTGAGCAATACCATGGACTCTACTGCAACACATTGTATGAAGCTGAGTCTAAACAAAGGTTTGATTCATCTGAGATCTCAGGAAAGTGTATTATGACAGGTATCATAATATTATATTGATCCATTGCTCAGCCTCTGTTACACACCATCAACCGCCAGTGCTGACAGACAGTGTCCTGAAATGGCAGATAAGCTCCCCAGCATACCATACATCAATATAGCCATCAGCCCATCGCAGCTTGTAATCACCTCTGATCCCGGAGATTGGATTTCAGCTTTGAGTAAGTTGGCACTGCCAACTTGCCGCTCTTTAGGCTGGGTGTTTTGTTCATTCAGATGCATATCCTCAGCTTTCAATTCATCAGGCGGCAGTGTAGCACTATTAGGGTGGGTTTGTAATGGATGGGAATGTCAGGACGCTGAGGAGTGTGGATCTAGGCTGAGAGATTGAGAAGATGGAGAGTGACTCGGAGGACGTCGTGCTCTGTGGGCTAAAACTGCAGCCCCTGGGGGTCTTTAGTCATCAGAGTATCTCTCTGCCTTTCATTCATCTCGCTGTTTAGTTCACACATGGCTCTCTCGCTTTCTCTCTCTCTCTCTCTCTCTCCCTCTTCACCTCTTCTTCATTTCATCGATTTTTTTTCTTTTTTTAACTCAACTTCAACCCCATCCGCAATCCCATCCCCCACCCCATATTTTACTAGGTTCATTTTCTTCCAGCTCTCTCGCTTTCCTTCTGCATGCATGAGGGAATGCATGATCCATTTATACAATAGAGTGTCAAATATTATTAGGTTTAGAGGCTATGATAAAAATATTTCAAAAGCTTTAAATATTTAATGCCTTATAAATGCAACACCGGCTAGAAAAAAGAAAAACAATGGCAGGGAAAAAAATGGTTTCATGGGGTGTTGTTTATGAAGACTATAAGAATAGCTTATGAAAGGGCAGAAATGTGACAGACTGTGAAGTCATATCTCATAAAACATTGAAATGATAGTGTGGCCAGCATGGGGGTCTCTGGGGTATTCGCTAAACATATACAGAATGTATACATGTTAAAAATATTTGCAGGGTCAAATATTGATCAGGATTTAAAGAGCACCCATGATGCACTTAAATCTAGAGCCAGAAATGGAAAAATCAATGATGCTTTCAATCAGATGCTTCTTAGAAACAATGAGTGTGTACAAGGCGAAAAAGAGAAAACCAATAGAAAGAAAAAACGAAAAGTCATAAACTGAAAGATTTGTACTGGGATATATGTAGTTTGAGAACACAAACTCAAGCAAACTCAAATGTTAACAAAAGAAACATGATCCTTCTCACATCCTCTAATCATCTCCACTTCATGAAATGGAACAAAGTTTACTTGGAGCTCTGTCTAAAACGCACGCTTTAGATACGCGACGCTTCTCCGAGGTCCGATCCCGTTCCACACTTCAGTAAATCTGCTCTTCATTGCACAGGCACATGCTTGTATAGTAAAAGAGGTTAAGGTTATAGCCTGGTGCTTTTCATAAATATGTCAAGTGTGATGGAAGTGGGCAGATCAGGCAGTGTGGAAGATAACCAGTCTCGGAGGCTTCCTCTCGCATGCTGCTGACATTGAGCACGTCTTCACTGAGACTCGCCAGACATGCTTTATCAGACAGCACTTACTGCGCAAGGCACGCACTTCCTCTCCACTTCAACTCTTACCCTTCATCAACTGCCTAGGGTGGTTACGGTGTCACGGTGAGTTATGGTGTATGATCAGACCGCTGTGTCACCGCCAACGTTTCCAAATGACTTATTAATATGCATTCTTTTCCTGTCTGGTTTTGCTTTTCCGAAGACCCACTATTTCATTTTATAAAGACTCTCAATGAATGATAAAACTCAATGAAAAAACTTTATTTGGTATCTTGTGGGAAGAAGAGTGTTCTCATGTCTCTGGTTCAGTATTAAAAGACAACAAATCAAAGCACTGTCCTGGTTCAATATGTAAAACAATAAAATACATTAGGATACTCTATATGGGAATGGGGCCGCCAGTAGTGTAGTGGTTAGGGTGCTGCGCTCATGATCGGGAGGTTGTGAGTTCGAATCCCACGGAGACCCTCACTGTGCCAAGACCCCTGGGCAAGGTCTCAACCACAAGTGTGCCTCGGTTCACCCAGCAGTATAAATGGGTACCAGGGATGGTAACCTGCGATGGACTAGCATCCCATCCAGGAGGAGTTGAACTCCTGGTCGCTTCATGCTCCAGAAACCGGGGATAAGCACCGGCCTGATGAGCCACTAGGCTCGGGTGTAAAAACCCAACAGACTTACCTTACCATATGGACATGGCAGGGCAGTAGCGGAGTGGTGGTAAAGGTGATGGATCACCGATCCCAAGGTTGCAGCTTCAAGCCCCACTCTCAATGGGCTGTCACTGTCGCCCCAGTGCAGCTAACGGAGTTATCAAAGGCCAGGCCATGTCTCTCACGGTCTACGATGAGAGGCTACAAAAGAACAATTGCTGACTTTCATCAAGAGGAGCTGCATAGCCATCAGCATGTTTCTGCCCTGCAATGCCCTGGGGAGCTGTCCAGAGTGTACTCCGACTTCGCCGAGAATAGGTTGAGATGTGCTCCAGCCTCCCCGCGACCCTAATTAGGATTAAGCGATTCAGAAAATGAATGAAGGAATATATGGGGATGGCACAATCTGTTCTTCTTTATCAAGAAGATAAAAACATTGTCCTGAGTGGATAATGTTTCAATCAATATGATGGATGGCTATGTAAAACCAAAATGATAAAAATCTTTGAGTATATCTTCTTTGGTTCACTATCATACACAGTGAAACTCTGAGATGCTGCTACACAGCTCGGATGCACTTGCTCATGCATGTGCTCAGAATTTATTAAGATTTTTTAAATGAAAATAAATAACATTAATGTTTTATTTATTGTGTTTTTTTAAACTCATCGATGATGTCCATTATACGAAAAAATATAGCATTGTGATGTGGTTATAAGTAGTATATTTCAGATGCATGAGATTTCTTGAAGTGTGATAACCACACATACATTGTAAATATGTTGTGCACATATGAAATATAGGACGTGCCACTGATTTAAAACATCCTTTCATTACGCACGACATGGTTATAGATGACTAATACCATAAAACCTGGGAAACTGTGCTGTTTCTAATTACATTATGCACGTTTATCTCTTCCAGCAAATTCTTTACCCCTCCCCCCGCTCTACACATCTTTTGTTCTTCACCTCTTTCTCACTTTTTTCCGTCTCATCACCCGGCTGTCAGCGTGACTGACTGCTGTTTTTAGGTTATGGACGGATCACGGCAGAGATGTTTGCATGGTGAGACCTCAGTGAACTCTTAGACCGTGATGAGCTGTGAGAGCTGTGCGTGTTAGAAGATACAGGCTCAAAGCGTCAAAGGTAATTCTCTGCCTCTCTGCTTCAGTAGCTCCTGAGGGACACATTACCTTCTGGCCTAAACCAACATAGAGACACTGAGGTTAAGAAAGACATCAAGAACCTCTACCCACAAACTCAAACCCTGCACACATGCAGAACCCTTATCAAATATAAAGGCTGATCACATTAGGTTCCTTAGACCAACCCTTGAGATTGAAAGCTCAGATAATGCATTTCTTTTTATGCTGAATGTTTTAAGGATATAATTTATTCTCTCAAATCAATTTTATAGGAAAAAACTTCAATTTCGTCGAGTTCCACTTTGGGAAACACTGATGCACAAAGCTGCATCGTCAGCCATCACCCTTGTTTTAGTGTGCAGAACTATGATCCAGAAAACACACTAATATTGGCAGTGTGTGGAGCCTGAAGGAGCACAGCCTTGTGAATCAAGAAGTCGAATCACACTTCTCTACCCGGGAAAGTCTATTCAGGGGTACGGCAGAGGAGGATCCGACCGATAGTCAAACCTCGGATCCAGGAGGAAAAATGTGGTTTTCGTCCTGGCCATAGCACTCTTGACCAACTCTATAAGCTCCACAGGATCTTGGAGGGGGCATAGACGTTTGCCCAATCTGTCCACATGTGTTTTGAGGATTTGGAGAAGGCTTTCGACCGTGTTCCTCTGACTATCTTGTGGGGCGTGCTCTGGGAGTATGGCATTCTGGCTGGACCCGTTGCTACGGGTCATTCGATCACTGTATCACCGGAGACAGAGTTTGGTCCGTATTGGTAACAATAGGTAGAATTCGTTTCCGGTGAGGATTGGAGTCCGCCAAGGCTCTCCTTTGTCACCGATTCTGTTCATAATTTTTATGGACAGAATTTCTAGGCGTTGAGGGGTTCAGGTTTGGTGACCATCAGATCTCGTGTCTGCTTTTTGCGGATGATGATGTCCTTTTGGCTTCATCAAGCCAGGACCTCCAGCTCTCATTGGAGCAATTCACAGACGAGTGCGAAGTTGCCAGGAAGACAATCAGCACCTCCAAATCTGAGGCTATGGTTCTCAGTTGGACAAGAGTGGAATGCACCCGATGGGTCGGGAATGAGGTCTTGCCCCAAGTGGAGGAGTTTAAGTATCTCGGGGGTCTGTTCATGAGTGAGGGAAGGATGGAGCGAGAGATCGACAGATGGATCGCTGCAGCCTCTGCTGTTAAACGGAGCCTGTACCGGTCCGTTGTGGTGAAGGAGCTGAGCCGCAAGGCGGAGCTCTCAATTTACCAATCGATCTATGTTCCAACCCTAATCTATGGTCACGAGCTTTGGGTAGTGACTGAAAGAACAATATCGCGGATACAAGCGGCTGAAATAAGCTTCCTTCATCGGGTGGCGGGGCTCTCCCTTGAGATAAGGTGAGAAGCTTTACCATCCGTGGACAGCTCGGAGTAGATCCGCTGCTCCTCCGCATTGAGAGGGGCCAGTTGAGGTGGCTTGGGCATCTGGTCAGAATGCTTCCCGAACGCCTCCCTGGTGTGGTGTTTCGGGCATGTCCGACCGGGAAGAGACCCCGGGATCGATGTAGTCTTAGTCTTAGTCCACTTAGTCACTGGAGGGACTATGTCTCTCCGGGTGTCTGGGAACGTCTTGGTGTCCCCCGGAAGTGGCGGGGGAGAGAGATGTCTGGACCGCTTTGCTTAGGTTGCTGCCTCAGCGACCCGATTCTGGATCAAGCGGAAGATGGTGATGATGATGATGATGATGATGATGATGATGGTGTTCCACAGTAAAGTGATGTTGATTTATACTGGTTTCATAGTGTTGAATTTTCAACATTTCAACCAGAAATTAAGTGTTCTGAATTTCACCAAATCTAAACTCAAATCATCCCTGGGATTCAGCTACGATGATGTCTCCAAGTTTGGTGAAAATCTGTTCATAGATGTTGTCAGGAATTTTGTTCACCCATAACTGAGTTGCAAAAACAGGGGGCAGTGGTGGTCCAGTGGTATAGGGCACTGGATTGCTGATCCAAAGGTTGGGGGTTCGATTCCCACTCTCCACAAGGTTGTCACTGTCCCCCCCCAGTGCAGCTGACTGGGTTATCAAAGGCGGGCCATGTCTCTCAATGTCTATGGTGAGAGGCATGTAAAAGAACCATTGCTGACTTTCGTAAAGAGTAGCTGCAAAGTCGTCAGCGTGTTTCTGTCCCTTGCTAAAAGGGTTGTGACAGGAAGGGCATCCGACTTAAAAACCTCTGCCAAATCAAACGTGCGAATCAGATGATTCACTGTGGCGACTCCCGAGTAAAAGGGAAAAAGCCGAAAGGAAGACAGACATAACTGAGTTGCAAAAGCAGGTTATTACAATACATCCAATAAGCCGCTAACTTGCAACAAAATGACTTTCTGCAACAATTTCCTGACTTCATTATTTCTATTTATAAACTAATAGCACATTTTAACACATTTTAAAACCACAAAAATGCCAGAAAGAGTTTTGTATATTAATAAGCTTTAAACCTAATATCCACTACCAATTTTTTTTCTGCCTGATGAGGACTGGATCCGCCAGTGCACAGACACATATTGATTAAAGTCGCTTTTCACCACACACATTTGTGTTCCCACAATGTCAACTGAGTCTGTCTGTGTTTTTTTTTTTGTTTTTTTTGCACGTGTCCACACAAGCACATTTCTGAGACAGATCCTAGCTCATTAGCGACTTGCTCAGTGGGAGTTTCTGATAACACCCCTGTATCCCCCTGGAGCAGGAAAGCGGCAGTCCAGGGATCAATATGCTCCAATCTTCCAACGGTGAGAGGGAGGGATGGAGTCATAGCCCCTACACACCCCTGCAGGGACATGACTGCATAGTAGATTGTTATCAGTATGCTGGCTTTTGCGAAGAGAATATTACAAACTAGAATACAGAAATATGATATTTATTAAATCCCAACGCTGTCTAATGTATTATTACTGTCTAATAATGTGCAAAACATCATAAGCACCCTCAGGGAAAGAAAGTAATGCATGACAAAATCTTGCCGTACGGTCATTTCCATGCAAATCTTGCCATTTATTAATGTGGACATAAGCTGAGTCTACAGTCAAAATTCAAGTTGAGTTTCAGCCTTCTATACACAAGTTCTTGGGATAGAGTGATAGCACAGTGCAGCATACAAGTGCATCTACACATTATTTAATTGACCAGTTGGACCAGGTAAACTGTTGGACCAGCAAAATATCTGACAAAATATTTGATAACACTGAATTATTTATTTAGCTAAACCTTTGGCAAATGATTCACACAAGTTAAATATTGTGTGATAAAGTATCAGTAGAAAGTACTGATTCTATATTAGACTGCTACATGAGGATCAATGTATAACAGAACGACTGCAATATGCTTTTCTATCTCATTTCTGTTGAAACGCACAGCCCTCCAACCCTACACTTTTACTGTGTGAAATCCAGCTCAATAAACATTGCTCCAGTCATTGTATACATGCAGACGCGTGACGACTAATATTACCTCTAAGTGCTTGAACGATGTCATGCCAAGAAAATAGTAGGAAACCTGTCAAAGAACTAAAATTGACATCAGCCGGAGCACTGAGAACGTCATAAAACCAATTCATCATTGATCAATACCATTTTTTTGGAAATTATTTTGTGTGTGTGTGTGTGTGTGTGTGTGTGTGTGTGTGTGTGTGTGTGTGCCTGCGATGGCCTGGCGAGCTGTCCAGGGTGTACCCCGCTCTCGCCACGAGTCGGCTGAGAGGGGTGTCATCCTCCCTGTCACCCTAAATGGGATCAGGGGTTCAGAATATGACTGTGTGTGTTTGTGCATATATACATACTGTTCATGTGATGTTGGTCCAAATACCTGACGACGGTCCACTGTTGAATAGTGCTGCTCCCTAAAACATCTAAACATCATTTCATTGCTTAAGTCATTGCATACAAAAGTGTTGATGTGGTTGTCATGACCTGTTGATCATATATAATAGCTGAGTGATTCTCTGGGTAAAAAAAAAAATGGTACCATAAAGTGCGATATAGGTGTGAAAAATCCAGAATCCCCAAATTCCAGTGTTGTCTATCTTATTTCCCTCTGTATTGACCATAAACACATGAACCACTGTTATAAAGACGCATAAGTGCACCTCTATTAGTAACAAACAGGAATAAATCCGAATACAACACGAAACTCATATTCAAATTACTTTGCATTTTGATTACTATATTCATACCATTTGTTTACAATGAATAAATCAACTCCTATCTGACAACGTGTGGGGGAAAAAAAAAAAAAGCACTTCGGGGGGGTGGGGTGTCGTCACTCAATTGTACAGTAAATGTGGTAACATGGACTCTAAACCTTTACAGGAAAAATGAGTCGGCTCTGTATTTCTTGGTGTGATTCACTGGTTATGCACGGAACCGTAAACTGATGTAAGAATCGTGGTCCACAGACTAAGAAAAAAAAGGAATATCTACTTTGGATAAAAATTTTAAAGCAAGATCTTTGTTGCAAGCCCTAATACTTGCAGTTTGAGTTGATATTTTGGTGATTGCATGGGATGAAACATAAGCAACTAAAAAAAGTCATAATTTTCGTCCACACCCTGAAACCAATTTTGCAGGGAAATTAGAGTTTTTTCCTTTGGATGTATCCAAATTACTTTGTTGAAGGTGTCCATGTGTTAGGTTTTGGGTGAAGTTTGCCCTTTAAATTGCCTGACTTATGAAATTAATCTGTTCCGAGGGCAAACTCATAAGTCAAAACATTTGTTACATGAAACTCAATTCTCATCGGAAACAAAAGAAAACCAATTAATCCGTTCCAACACTCTCCCAAACTCATATGACCTGACACAAACATGTATATTTGACCTAATATAATAAAGATAAACATGTAAAATATTTCACAATAATAACACATGTAAAGTAACATTAATAAGACTGTAATGAACAATAAATAATAATAAAACAAGAATAAACAATGTCAAACAATACAGTAAGTGCGTCTGAATTTAAGAATAACACATAACATTAACTTCCACAACAAATCTTTTTAAACTTTTTATTTATTTATTTACTTATTTTTTTGGACTTTTTAACTGTTTTATTTCACTTCACTAATTTTGATAACTGCCTTCTGTTGCTTGGCCGCACTCCCATCGCTCTCCACTCTACAGACAGGCAAAGGCCCCTTACTGTTTGAGAATTGTACAGATGGTCAATACATTCTTCCCATACTACTTACACAGATTGGCCACGCCGACTCCTTTCTCATGTTTATCTATAATTTCATGGGGCCACTGGTGTAGTGGTTAGGGTGCTCTGCTCATGATTGGGAGGTTGTGTTCAAATCCCTGTTAGACACCACTGTGCTAAGATCTCTGGGCAAGGTCTTAACCACAAGTGTGCCTCTGTTCACCCAGCAGTATAAATGCGTACCAGTAAAAATATGCTGGGAAGGTAACCTGCGATGGACCAGCATCCCATCCAGGACGAGTTGAACTACTAGTCACTTTACACTATGGAAACCGGGGATAAGCACCGGAATGATAAGCCACTATGGCTCGGGAGTAAAAAGCCCAAAGGACTTTACCTTACCTATGATTTCAAGCTTCGTTTCAAGAGAAATCAATTTTCTCCTCTTGAATACATCAGCCACCTTCTTATGACCCATCTTAGAAACACTGGGATATGCATAATAAAAAACAGGACTAAAAAAAGTCACAAAAGCCAAACCATAGAAAAGAAAAACTTTTGTGCACGTGCACACTACAAATGCCGGTGTGGAAAGGAGCGTAGAGGAAAAAACCTGGAAGAATATTAGGCGAATTGGAGCGTATGACCCTGGAAAACATGCTTTTTTGAAACACACTAATGGACCAGCTTGAAGTGTGATTGCGCATCCTCTACACTAGGTGGCAGTGGCACTCTCACTGTGTTTTCTATGGTGGAGGGAAAAAGCACCGAGCAAACAATATAAAGTGCATTAAAACACTATTTATAGTGGCACGGGGTGCTGGGAGAGGGGGTGATTTTTCTTTCTTCCTATAGGGGGCATCAGAAAATAATTCAGAAGCACTGCACAAGGCATTCTTGAAGCACAGAGGAATACACACGGAAGAATACAAGGCTAATAAGCTGGGAAAAAGCATTTCCCCAGCAGATTTTTGGTGGGATCAAAGCTCATATCATGGAAAATTCATTACAAGGGATACTCGTAAGTCAAGGTCTCACTGTATTAGGTCTAATCGATTAATCATTAAATTTGACAGTTTCAGAGCATGATCCATATTTTTATTGCATATTTGAGTAAATGTGTCCAAAACTGCTGACTTGCTCCCAGGTAAAATTTAACCCACACTGATAGCGAGGAATGTTCAACCAGCTCAAACCACTTCATATTAGTAAATATTAATAAATAAAAAGTAAGCTCTGGAACATACCAAAAAGCCAATTGAGAGGAAAAGCTGCAGGAGGTGACAATCAATGAAACTAAAATTAATGATTGAAAAACAAAACTACATGTAAATTACACACTTATGCTGGTTGGTGCGAAAAGCATTATCGGTTACAATTGGGTCCCAAGTCCACAGATGTCACTACCCGATGCATCCCCGGTAAATTAGGAAAAGCAAACATACATCCAGATGTTTGGACTACACTTGGCGAGATCCAGATTTTGAAATGGAACAGTATGTGGACTGTGAGAGATGTTGCACAAGTCCACAAGAACAAAAGTGCCGTGCAGAACGCATATTTAGAAACAGCCCGTGTGTGGCGCCATCTCTCATGACTGTGGTTGGTTTGTACAAGAAAACATCTAATATTTGGAGAGATTCTGTGCAGAGATCAACACCCTGACGACAAGAGTGGTCTAAACAATCTTGTAAAAATCTATTAAATCATTTGTGATAATGTGAGGTACGTGTTTCTCAAACATCATTAGGAAGTGGTTTGTAACTCATGACAGGAAGCTAATCAATTACCCATGACTGATTGCTGCCGTTTCTTATTGCCAAAATGGGACCGGTGTGTGGAGTCAGACTGACTGAAAAAATAAAAAACGAATATAATAATTCAGAACATACTAAAAACACAATAACAACCAAACATCAAACACGTCAACCTGGAACCTGAACCCGGGGGAAGACAATTGAAATTACAAGTTAAAATGCTTCTCTCATACAGTCTTTTACCAAAATTGATAATATATAAACTGAAATAAAGACATTTCTTAATTACAAGAGGAAACCCTTACCGACGATAAATTACCACATTGTAAAAGATGAAAAAGCTTAGACTTTAATCTGTAAACCTACCTTAATTTTATTTTATATTTGATAGGACCTGTAATTGATTGTCTTTGAACAACAATTACAATACACAACCCCTGAGATTTCCGATTTTTCAAACACTCCCCATTTCTCTCCCACATTCCCTATTTGTCACCATTCATGTCACACTCATTTAGCCATCCCCTCATTTATTTATTTATTTATTTATTTCTAGACATATTTTCCAACTCTTTTGTATTGTGTCCTTCCGATAAACACACACTTGACAGTACGTGCGAGCGACAATGCAGTAATCTCAGCAGCAACCAAAAGCGTCGCGAACCAAAACAATGCCTTTTATAATAACCGCAGTTTCACTGGCTGAGCAGTTATAGTAAGCCAATCAAAAGCATCGTTGTAATTTGCACCAAAGAAACGAGGAATCCTGGGATTGACTGTCTGTTTTTTTTTCGTATTTTTATGGAAACAACAGCGAACACACTGTGCGACCTCGTGATTCAACCGGCTCATCACAGTCGTGCAGAAGTGAGCGTGGGACATTGAACGGTGTTTAAAGTGAATATTACACCACAAAAAAATGACAATGCAGACTAAGTCAGTACCACGGACATTGAAAAGCCGAAGACTTAAAAGCTTGACCTTGAGAAACCATAGTTTCCGGCACATGCTGGAAAACTTGCACCGATGCATACACTGTGTGATTTTAAGTCTGATTTAGATATGCAGCCTGATGATGCATCATTTCAAGTAGGGCCGAAGGTTTTGTGAATTGTACATCATTCCTCATTCAGTGTAAAGGGTTAGCAAGAGGTGATTAACCGATCGAATGGATTTTTGACATGTCACAAATGTTAGCTAGCCCCTCTGAGCAAATCGCTCGGTTGAAGCAGTGTGAGTGGGTCTGTGTGAGTGTGTGTGTGTGTGTGTGTGTGCGCGTGTGTGGATGAGAGTCCAGGACACTCTGTTTCTCTGTGTTCTCCAAGTTAATGCTGGGTTTGGAACTCTCAAATCACTGTATTTTAGCTGAATGCTTGGAATAGCCCCACGGTTCCAATTTCAGGGATCTGATGTGTTTGTTCCACACGTACAGTGGTACATGTGGCACCCAACTGCTGTACTTCATAGTGTGAGTATGAATATTATAAGCTTTAGTTTACATTGCATCCAATGACCTCATATAGATAGAGCAATAGAGATAGAAGAGACTTTTTCTAAAACTGCACAGCACACCTGAGTATGCATTGAGGTTTGTTTACTAATCTCAAAGGTGAGGAGATCATCAAGAGGGAAAATCTGACAAAGGCAATGTGAAAGAATTTTGTATTAAGGGTTTTTTTTTTTGTTTGTTTTTTTTAAAAGTTCTTCCTTGATATAACAAATCCAAATGCATTTTTAAAATTATGAATCATTAAAATGCATACAACAGTGAATAT